>JAQFVV010006423.1:1310602-1837454 GCA_028023455.1 Epiperipatus broadwayi | reverse complement strand
AATTTCATTTGAGATCATATAAAGATACATTCCATTCTATTTGGCTTTCCCAATGTTTGGGGCCTTCTTTCTTCAATTTAAATGGAATGCAGCAAGTATGTTTCATTACAATATATATATATATATATATATATATATATATATATATATATATATATATATATATATATATATATATATATATATATATATATATATATATATATATATATAATAATGATATTGGGAAAGTCAACATTGAGAAGAGTGTAAGAAAGGGTGACTCTATATCTCCAAAACTTTTTACAGCAGTGCTGCAAGAAGTATTTTAGGATTAAAATGGGAAGCTAAAGGAGTGAAAGTAAATGGAGATTATTTAAGCCATTTAGATTTTCCAGACGATGTAGTTATTCTTGCAAATAATGCTTTAGAGCTGCAGGAAATGTTGCAGCAGTTATCAGATGAAAGTCGGAAAGTAAGACTAAAGATAAATGTTAAAAAGATTAAAGTAATGTTTAATAGATTTTCTCAAAATATGAAAATAAAGATTGATTATGATGAGTTAGAAAAAGTTAACAGTTACAAATACCTTGGTCACATTATTAATACAGATGGAAACATAATGGATGAAATTAATCATAAAATTAAACTTGTTTGGAGTGTTTTGGTAGAAATAACTTGATACTAAAAGGAAATATGCCTATGTGTTTGAAAAGGAAGGTTTTTAATAAATGTGTTTTACCAGTTCTTACTTATGGATCTGAGACTTGGACACTTAATAGAAGAGCAATACAGAGACTTCAGACCACTCAAAGAAGTATGGAGAGATGCATGTAGGGAGTAACAAAAAGAGATCGAAAACACAATGTATGGGTAAGAGAACAAACAGGTGTTACTGACCTCATTGAAAAATTTAAAAGATTGAAGTGGAGTTGGGCTGGACATATTGCTAGAAGAGATGATAATAGATGGACAATTGAAATCTTAAACTGGATTCCAAGAGATTGTAAAAGACCCAGAAAGAGACCACATGTGAGATGGATGGATGAAATAAGAAAGTGTGCAGGGGTGATGTGGAGAAGAGAAGCTAAAAATCAGAGAAGATGGATTGAACTTGGAGAGACCTTCATCCTGCAGTGGATTGATAATGGTTTATGATATATATATATATGTTAAAACGAAGATTTGCACAGGTTAAATATATAAAATACATATTTTGCGGGTTCATCCGTGTTAAAAACTTTTAATATTAATATACTGACATTTCAACTTGGTCACACAAGCCATCCATAGAGTTATAAAAGGTAGAAAGATGGTTGTAGAGGCGCTACAATCACTGATTTGAATAAAATGTTAAAATTCCACCAATAGCAAAAATGTTAAATTTAGGAATGTTTTTTAAAAAAATCTTTCCAAATAGGAGGAAGTTTGCATGTATCATCTCACTTATTGATACAATCTGGCCTTTTAAGTATCTCAATGGCTTCTCTAATTTTGCACTGGTAGAGATTATCACATCTGGATATGATCCTGGTACTAGAAAAATCAATTTTATGACCTGAATCTATAGTATGGAGTGAGAGTGCTGATGATGATGAGTGTTGTTTAACTGCATTAGCATGCTCATCTCTCCTAACACTGATGCGACGATTACTCATACCTATGTAAGAAGCTTTACAATTTTTACATGAGATTTGATAGACACCATGAGATTCAAGAGGGATTGAATCCTTAGGCTTGGTTATTATATTGCTGATCTTTTGATGAGCAGAAAATGCTGTATCTATATTATAGCATTTTAATATACGTCCGATACTGTCTGTAGTTCCTTTTACATATGGAACACAAATCCTAATAGCTGATTTATCATCTTTTTGTTTCCTATTTTGTCTATTTTGGGCTTGAAATAAGGCTTTTTTTTATAAATTTGTAATTATAACTATTTGCTAATAAAACACTATTAATATGATTTATTTCTTCTTTCAGATGTGTCTCATCTGAAAGGTTAATTGCTCTATTTAAAAGAGTTTTGGCTACAGAAACTATCTGAGTTGGGTGATGATGAGAATGGAAATGCAAATATCTGTCTGTGTGTGTATCCTTTCTGTAAATAGAAAAAGATAAACTATTTGGTGTTCTGGTGACTAGAACATCAAGAAAAGGGAGTTTTCCATCAGACTCTGTCTCCATTGTAAATTTAATATGAGGATGCATATTATTTAAATGTAAGAAAAAATCATCTAATTTATTTTTTCCATGTTGCCATATGACAAAAGTGTCATCTATGTATCTGAGCCAAATGAGAGGTTTTAAAGATGATGATTCTAAAGCACGAGTTTCTATATATTCCATGAATAAATCAGCTATTACTCCTGAGATAGGTGAGCCCATAGGAGTACCAAAAACTTGTCTGTAATGCTGTCCATTGTATACAAAATATGTATTTAAGAGACAATGTTTAATCAAAGCAATAATATGGTCTGGTAAATTGCAACGTTGTGAGATTATATTTAAAGCTTCATCAATTGGAATGTTTGTAAACAAAGACACGACATCAAAATTGACCAGAATGTCATTAGCATTAATTTTTAAACTTTTTAAAACAGAAATAAAATGAAGAGAGTTTTTAATATATGATTTAATAGTGGGATTTTCTTGTACCAGGATCATATCCAGATGTGATAATCTCTACCAATGCAAAATTAGAGAAGCCATTGAGATACTTAAAAGGCCAGATTGTATCAATAAGCGAGATGATACATGCAAACTTCCTCCTATTTGGAAAGATTTTTTTTAAAAAACATTTCTAAATTTAACATTTTTTGCTATTGGTGGAATTTTAAAATTTTATTCAAATCAGTGATTGTAGCGCCTCTACAACCATCTTTCTACCTTTTATAACTCTGTGGATGGCTTGTGTGACCAAGTCGAAACGTCAGTATATTAATATTAAAAGTTTTTAACACGGATGAACCCGCAAAATATGTATTTTATATATTTAACCCGTGCAAATCTTCGTTTTTAGATTTTTAACCTCTACGGGGAGTGAAATTTTTAAACAACTTCATATATTTGAAAGAACGTGGATTAAGAAATGTAAGTTACTTTGTAATTTATCTTTTTTATTAGCATGCAAAAATCACAACGTTATACCCACTTGCTGTAAAATTGTGTTTCACAAGAACAATTATAATGTTAGTAAAATTCTAAGGAAAACTAGCAATATTATTTTAAACTCTTTTATTAAAGAAACTCGGAAAAATTTAGACAAAATTGATAAAGTATTGCTACATTTACATTTATTCCTTAGTAATAAAATACATCCTTTACTGTGGACTAGTTTTGATCGTATTGCAAGTTTTAGATCGTTTAAAGATTCGGAATTTGTAACAGCAAAGCAAAAGAAAAAAATTGCAAATGCTAATTAGAACACAATCCCCAAACATTATGTATCCAAATCAAAAAACCGTTTATAATTTATCTAGGAAAGCCCTCTCTACAGATGAAATTTCGGTTTTAGAAAAAGGTTTCAATTTTGCTTTAACACCTTCCCGGATACCTTTTGAGAAAATTGTTTGTAATGTTGAATCAGCTCTCGATAAAATTGATTCTACATCGGCTGATTTGGCTAAAGCTGAGATTTGTAATATTTTTAAAAAAGCTAAGCTTCCTAAAAATAATATTTCAAAGAAAGAAAGACAAGCATTAAATAATATAAAATCGGACAAATCAATTGTTGTACTTCCAGCTGACAAAGGTAATGCCACAGTTGTAATGGATCGTGACATTTACCATAATAAAATTTTAGATCTGCTTAATGATAAAACTTATAAACTATCAAAAAGAGATCATACTACGTATTTGGAAAAAACAACAAAAGCTATTATTAATAAATCACCTATTGAAACAGAGATAAAAAAATAAAATAATCCCTCATGAAAAATCTTGTGTCTGTCCAAAATTTTATGGACTTCCAAAAATTCACAAACCAGATACCCCCTTCGTCCAATAGTAAGTGCAATAGGTTCTCCAACTCATATTTTAGCCAGATACTTATCGGATTTCATTAAACCTACAATCCCATCTATTAAATCATATATTAAAAACTCTCTTCATTTTATTTCTGTTTTAAAAAGTTTAAAAATTAATGCTAATGACATTCTGGTCAGTTTTGATGTCGTGTCTTTGTTTACAAACATTCCAATTGATGAAGCTTTAAATATAATCTCACAACGTTGCAATTTACCAGACCATATTATTGCTTTAATTAAACATTGTCTCTTAAATACATATTTTGTATACAATGGACAGCATTACAGACAAGTTTTTGGTACTCCTATGGGCTCACCTATCTCAGGAGTAATAGCTGATTTATTCATGGAATATATAGAAACTCGTGCTTTAGAATCATCATCTTTAAAATCTCTCATTTGGCTCAGATACATGAGATGACATTTTTGTCATATGGCAACATCGAAAAAATAAATTACATGATTTTTTTCATACATTTAAACTTTTGGTGTCTTTTCCTGCGTAAGCAACTACTATTTTTAATAACTGTCTTTATATATTTTTTTTCTGTACTCAATTTTTGATTTGAGTTTATTAAGCTTTTGTTTATAATTTTTACATATGGCTGAGGACTAACACACTTTTCTTTCCATTTTATGGTTTCTTTCTCTATCTCCTTTACTATTTCATAGCATATATCAGACAATTTTTCTGAAACATTTTCTTCTATATTGGACAGTCCCTTTGTTATATTTTGATTATGTTCATTTTCATGTTTTTCATCTTCTTGAAGATCAGAAGATTTTAATTTTGCTTTATTAGATTCATTTTCATCCATTTGAAACTCTTACTGTATTTGATACAATTTCATTCTCAGCTTCTGTATATACTGTTTCTTTATTTTCAATTTTAGAGGTATATTCCACAATCAGAAGTTTTCCTGAAGGTAGACTAACAATTTCAAGATCACTCTTTGTAATTTCAATTTCTTCCTTTTTAACAATGTCAAA
Source organism: Epiperipatus broadwayi (assembly GCA_028023455.1). NCBI lineage: Eukaryota > Metazoa > Onychophora > Udeonychophora > Euonychophora > Peripatidae > Epiperipatus > Epiperipatus broadwayi. Next base: position 1,832,454 of record JAQFVV010006423.1, on the reverse strand, counting down.
TTTTGCTTCATCAGTAATAGGATATTCAATTTGTGATTCCTTTAAAATATCTTTGGTGGGAAATTCCAAAGTTTCCTCCTCATCCAATTTTTTAGGTTGAATTATTTCCTTTATCAACTGGTCTAACTTTTCATTCTGATTTTTGAATGCTTCCATAATTTGTTTTTCTATTCTTTGGTTTGCTTCTATTGCTTGCTTGTTATCTTCTTCTCTTTGCTTATCTCTTTTTTGGTTATCTTCTTCTCTCTGTTTGATATCTTCTTCTCTTTGCTTATCTCTTTTTTTTATCTTCTTCTCTCTGTTTGATATCTTCTTCTCTTTGTTTGTCTCTTTTTTGGTTATCTTCTTCTCTTTGTTTGTCTCTTTTCTGGTTATCTTCTTCTCTTTGTTTATCCTCTTTTTCTATTCATTCTTTCACCATATCTAATAGCTGCCTTAACATGGCTATCTTTTCTGTTTCCTGAGTTTCTATGTTCACCATTTTTCCTTTGTTTTCTGACTTAGTAAGCTTCTCTCTCCATCCACACCATGACTTTACTCCATCTTCTTTGAAATGCCTGTTTCATTCTTTATGCCATTCATTTTGTATTTTTCTTTTAGACTTTTATTTTTCCATCCTTCTTGAACAAATTACATCACTACATCGTATGCACTGTTCATATCACAGAATTGTGATCTGCTTATGCCTATGAGTAGGCTAGCTAGATCGGAACTCACAGTAGCGTGGCAAATTAACCGGCCTATGAGTAGGCTAGCTAGATCAGAACTCACAGTAGGGTGGCAAATTAACCGGCCTATGAGTAGGCTAGCCAGATAAGGCCCCATGTTGGGCGCCAAATGTAACCGGACCCGCATACAACCCTTCTATTACATCAGTTGTAACAATTTTCTGATGAGCATGCTGTAGGAAGGGACTATCAATTGACATTCCTAATGCAGATGTTAATGCCTCCTACAACAATATTTCCTGCTCATCAGAGGATGTAGTACCATAGAGACTGGGAACATCTAAACATTTATATGTTTGGTTTTCCAAACAGCGCCATTAGAGTTCCGTCTCACTACAACCTGACTGGCCTAGGTCTAGTTATGTCAGACGTAGCTCAGAAAGCATGAGATTCTCATGAACCAGTGCTATAACTGATGAGTGATGCAATAAAACAAAACAGAATTGGACAACTGGATAACCAATTTAATTTTTAGTAACAAAAAAAAAATTATTAAATAACAATTAATTTGCAATTTCTAATGAAATTCATTTCTATCCACATGATAACACATTTTCATTTTACTTATGAAAGAACTAGAAGCAGTTCTTTTTTTTATCAATAGTTCATTTACAAGTTCATTTATGAGAAGACGTTTGGAAACAGTCTAATTCAACAATAGTTCATTTTTGAATTCCTTTATGAGAAGAAGCTTGGAAATATCCTAATCCAATAATAGTTCATTTTGAATTCATTTATGAGAAGAAGCTTGGAAATATTCTAATTCAACAATAGTTAATTTTGAATTCATTTATGAGAAGAAGCTTGGAAACATTCTAATTCAACAATAGTTCATTTTGAATTCATTTATGAGCAGAAGCTTGGAAATATTCTAATTCAACAATAGTTCATTTTGAATTCATTTATGAGAAGAAGCTTGGAAACATTCTAATTCAACAATAGTTCATTTTTGAATTCCTTTATGAGAAGAAGCTTGGAAATATTCTAATTCAACAATAGTTCACTTTGAATTCATTTATGAGAAGAAGCTTGGGAGCAGTCAAGCATTTATGATTTATACAGCATTTCATTATTCTATGAATTATTATTGATTGGTAAACATTTAAACTCAGCAATTCTTGGCTTGTGGAGCATTTATCATTTAGTAATTAAAGTATTTCTAATTTAGTCAAATATAAAAGTATATTCACACACATAAACTCTGTTTGGCTTGTGGAGCATTTATAATTTAGTCAAATATAAAAGTATATTCATATACATAAATTCTGTTTGGCTTGTGGAGCATTTATCATTTAGCAATTAAAGCATTTCTAATTTAGTCAAATATAAAGGTATATTCATACACATAAACTCTGTTTGGCTTGTGGAGCATTTATAATTTAGTCAAATATAAAAGTATATTCATATACATAAATTTTGTTTGGCTTGTGGAGCATTTATAATTTAATCAAATATAAAAGTATATTCATATACATAAATTCTGTTTGGCTTGTGGAGCATATATAATATAGTCAAATATAAAAGTATATTCATATACATAAATTCTGTTTGGCTTGTGGAGCATTTATCATTTAGTAATTAAAGCATTTCTAATTTAGTCAAATATAAAGGTATATTCATACACATAAACTCTGTTTGGCTTGTGGATCATTTATAATTTAATCAAATATAAAAGTATATTCATTATACATAAATTCTGTTTGGCTTGTGGAGCATTTATCATTTAGTAATTAAAGCATTTCTAATTTAGTCAAATATAAAGGTATATTCATACACATAAATTCTGTTTGGCTTGTGGAGCATTTATCATTTAGTAATTGAAGCATTTATAATCCATATAGTAAATACATTCAAATATTTTTATAAATAAATTTGCGTACAATTATTTCATAACTTCACTTTATAACGTATGATAAACATGTTCTAATATTTTACAAAATAAATTCTACGTAATTATTTCGTAACTTCACTTTATAATGTATGATAAAGATGTTTTAATATTTTATAAAACAAATTCTATGTAATTATTTCATAACTTCACTTTATAACGTATGATAAAGATGTTTTAATATTTTATAAAACCAATCCTATGTAATCATTTCATAATTTCACTTTATAACGTATGATAAAGATATTTTAATATTTTATAACATAATTACCTTCCAGTTTTGCAGTCTACTTTACTCAAAAGAAGGCAGGTTATTTCATTTATGGAAAGTCATGGCACAGCGTGGAGAGAGTGAAGCCGCTAAATTACCCCATTGTCGTTATAATTCGTCTAGCAAAGCTTTCTTTTTCCATTTTCACATTCTGCTGAAGCTATATTTTAATGTGTCAAAAGAATTAAGTAATACACTTTTTTTTTAAAAAAAATTTAATATGTTCTGCCTCTCTGTGTAAAACGAGAGAGAGAAAAAAAAAGTTCTTTTCTTCCGACGACGTGCCTAATTTGAATACTGCCTCAGTTTAACCCAAGTATCTTTTCCTTTTTTCTTTTTAATGATTGGATAATTAATTTCTTTTTTTTTTTATTGAGACAGATAAAAAAAAATAAGATGACTTAACATTTTATTCAAATCGATCAATCACAAAATTAAAAATATGATTTTTTTAAACAAATCACAGTTTTATTGCGTTCCCAATTAGACTGAATCACGCTAGACATTTTTGAATGGGGGGGGATCTTTTGAATATTTATATGAGGAACAGCATATCTGTTTCAATATATATATAAACAAGAAGTCAATAGTATATTTAGTCAGCTTTTTCATGAAATTTAGTCTAGATTCTTGCTTTACTCAAGCTTTATTGAATAGTCATTATGATAACCAAGTAGAAAAGAGAAAAATTGCCAGTTGCCCAAAATCTAACTTTGATTCTGTGATAAATCTGCCCAAGATATTTTAAATGAAGGTCTACATGAAAAAAACAAAACCTCAATTCGAAGGACGTTTTAGACAGAACTGTATATCAGAAGAGAGGACTAGGAAAACAGATAAAGGACAATGCAGTGGCTTTGGAAAAAAAGCAATGTGATAATAAATATTTCATGCCATTAAGAGATTGATGTTAGCTTGCATAAAATCCTCTCTGCAAACTGTAAAGAGAATTTTGGCTATAGGTTTGATAAATCATACCCAATTTAAATTTTATTTTATGACCTCTTAAGGTATATTAATTATAACTAACTACATTTTATAAAGTACATATGATACATTATTTGATTAATTAACTAAAAGATATGTTTAGTCTGTATATATGAAAATTTTGGTTGTGATTAAAGTAGTTAAAATACAAAAATTTACTTCATCTTTTCTTATATATTATAACCTAATTTAAATCTATAAGAGACTTTAAACTAATTCGCTCTTACTCTTTATAGCTTCCTCATGCACAGATCATCATCAGGCCTTTTCATTGCGGCACCAATTATAACCTTTCAAATGGTCGCACATCCTCATTATGGATCAATTGTAGCATTTATTTATTTCAACTTGGGCAACCATGCTATGCATCAATTGTAAACTTTTTATCTGGCACTCAAACACTTGCGGCCACATTGCATGCCAATTGTAATGTTTTAAGGCTGGATCGATGGATGCTTCACCATTCCCAGCTAATATTATTTCTAATGCCTACTGGGATGATGATGATGGGCTGAGAACATCCATAATCATATTTTCCAGGATGCCAAATTGCAATTTCAATGAAAATATTGAGGCTAAACCTTATTTCAATAACTTATCAATAAATTTTAATAATGATATCTAATGAATGGGTTGATAAATAATCAATCGATTAAGAGAACACTGAGAATGCATTAAAAATAATAATATTAATACTCTTGGAAGTTTGTGGTTATTAAAGAGAAGAAACTTTAAACTCAACTTCCATTACAATTTATATTCTCAGCACACTACCCACTCACCATCATTAAAGTCACAATTAAAATTTGGTTTCAGATTACAAATAGTTCTATATCCATCTCCACCTTCCTGATACATCCCTCCATCATTCTCACATTCGTAGGTCTATTGCACTACTATCTTTTTTCATAAAAAAAAAGTAAAGCATTTAAAACAAGGTACATACAGAATGATTGTATTACCTTATCTACCCCCAAAATAATAATAATAATAATAAAAGCATTTAAAACAGACACATTCAGAATGATTTGATATTAATTTCTCTACCCCTAAATGATGATGATGATGATGATGATGATGATGATAATAATAATAATAATAATAATAATAATAATAATAATAATAATAATAATAATAATAATAATAATAATAATAATAATAATAATAATAATAATAATAATAATAATAATAATAATAATAATAATAATAATAAAAGCATTTAACAGGCACATACAAAATGACTTAATATTAATTTCATCTACCCCCAAATAATTCTAACATGGATTAATTTTAAATGGATATATATGATAAAAAAAATTCTTTGTCTTTTTTCCTTTTTTAGATTAAATGTTCGAAATGAATAGCAAATAATAAAAATATACTTAAATAGTTCTCCGAGAGTGTCCTTCAGATTTCTGTTTTCCATTTTTTTCTTTTTCCCTTCTTTGGTTTGTTTGTGTGCACACATGGCTTTGTGTGAAAAGAGTCACTATGATATGAGTTCAATTCCTATGCCAAAATGTACAAAGTTTTCACACTGCTGAGAAGATTTCCTCATTTTGGTTTCTGGGGATTACAGCTGAACAGAACTTGTTTTTAATTTTTGAATATATAAGTCCACTTCTTGATGTATTTTTCAGTTCACTTAGTATTCAGATTTGACACTTTATATAAAATCAAAATCAAAATTTTGATTTTTTTTTTAGTTTAAATTTTATCATTTGCCGATTCCTGATAAATTAATGCAAGACGAATCATGATGTTGATAAATTTTGGAGAGAACGATGTGCACCCAATAAAAACTTACTTGAGAGTCTTTTTTTTTACTTATATCATTAAATTTGGCTAAGTTTGTCATTCAAGAGAAAGATAGAATAACTTAACAAACGATTTGTTTTCTCTCTTTTTCTTTAATTTTTTAAAAAAATTTCCTTTAATTCCACACAAGGCTTCTCAATAACTGGTGATGAGAGAGCTTGCAAAAGAGAGAGACAACCAATAAGAGAGACCAGACCACACACCCCAGCAAAAGAGCAAGCTCATATATTGTCTGGCTTTCTTCATTCTCCCTTCCCCTGCAGAGTTGACCTTCCAAAACCCTTCCAAGACATTTACGTCTGGTCAGTGTTTTCCTTTATTAATTGCCTATTGTTTCTTTTTCCTTTTTTGTTATTTTAAACTTATGCCCTCTTGAAAGACCACCTGCCAAATTCATATCTGCATTCCAATGAATAATCGCCCATTAATTTTAAACTTAAATTCCTGTGTCATAGATATCACTAGATTTACTTTAGTAATTTACTTTAGTAATTCTATGCTCGTGGAAATCACCCCAAAGAACAAATGAAAGAAAAGCCCCCTTCGGAATAAATGAGAGAAAGCTCTTTTTCCCCCTTTTACTTTTTCTATAATAATAATAAAAAAAATGTATAGCAAACCAATTTCAAACCCAGAATCTTGACCGAAATTTTGGCTGCTATGAATAAATTATTAAAACAAATTACTTTTTTATTAAAGGAGTTCCCCATGAGATGACACAGAACAATTATTATTTAATCATGAACCTTACAACTAAAATCTACAATTAAATCAAATACACACACGCATGTCTCACATATACAATTTTAATTAAACCGATTGTTTAATATTCTAATCCTTGATATTTTTTTTTTGTTACAATTTAATTTTATGAACTATTGAGTTTTAACCTGTCATTGTAAAGTTATGACTATCTAGTTTCACTCTCTAAAATAGTTTTATAAATCGCACATCCCCTCCCTTCTTTCCAATCTCCAACTATTAAAGTGATGTATAAATATTGCTTATCTAATAAATTATGTCTTTGGCTATTAAATTGTCCTATGAATCAATATTAAATAAAACAATTTTTTTTGCCTAGAAATCTTTTATAACAAAATGTTTAGATTGCCTACCAAGTAAAACATACGCATATCCCTAAGAATATGGGTTCATACCTAGCATTGGCTAGAGAGTTTGTCTATTGAAGGCAAAAAATATACAACTTATGAGGAAAATTTTTACCAAACATTGTCTTACATAGTTAATTCTAAATTTAATGGAGCTTTGAGCAAATGCAAGGGCTACAATATATATATAATTAGTTAAAATTTTATCTCTTTTCAAAACAAAAAATACAAACAAAAAGATTTTTATTTTCATGTAGAAATTGTCAACAATTATGTATAGTTATATAAAATAATGATGTAATAGTCATTTTAAATACATAAAATGTGCACAAGTTGAAAAAATATTAATCATGAAATGTCCAAGTGTAAGAAATATCAAGTTTTACATTAAACTAAAATTTTATTTTAAATCTGATTTGAGTTCTTTTGTCCACAAATTAATTCTTACATTAATTAACATGATTGAGATTTTATGTCTGTTAGAACTTATAAATGCAATTGTTTAGATCAGTAATAAATGATTAAAATTACTATATTTATATGGTGAATTTATTCACAGTTTATTATAACTTCGGGGTTGTCTAAAAGGACAACTTCACTTAATTAAGTAGAGTTATTAAATTTGAGGTCAGATCCAAAAAGACTACTTTAATTAATTGAGTTATTATTAAAGTAGAATTCAGATTTAAAGTGGCTACTCCCTAGAATTATAGTTGTAAGGAAAGTGTATTGCTCATAATAACACCATAATAGATCTATTTGTGTGAGTATGCTATGAAGTTAAAGATAATAAATGTAATTGTGAGAGTTAGTCATGTATCGGAAGCTAGGTAATTTACTCAATGGCAAGTATCCTTAATTATATTAGTATTATAATAAGTAAAAAAATTAATATTTTATAATTAATTTAATTAAACTTTCAACATTTTACAAATAATAACAATCATTTCTTATTTTCTTTCCAGCTTGCACGTGAACTAAAGTTAAAATTTAGTTGAGAAATGATGTATTAAAAAAATCATTACCCTTCAATAAAACTTAATAGATAAAATTCTAATCATAAACTGGAATTAATATGAGATTAGACAATATGAAGTTAAACATACCTATTTAAACAAATAACAAAACAATAATTTATTTACAAAGTATCATAATTTTGTCACATCTATGTTTAACTTCAAGTTGTCTAATCTCATATTAATTCCATGTCATTTTATCGGGAGCAATTCATGTTCTATGTGATTTGACCAGGTATTGCAAATAGTAATTGTATTGTGGTCATCATCATCACACATTTAAAAAAATATTTCCGAGTTTTATTAAAATATATAAATAAAGTATATGTGTTGGTATATTTCCTGAAAGTATTGTCAAATGGCACCCAAATTAGTCTCTTGAATATAGTGGCTGATAGAGTTCTGACTTTGAAAAAGGACAAGCCACAGTGCATCACATAAAACAAGCTGACCATTTTATTTGTAAATTTTTGTTGCTACCAATATGGAACATAAAAATTAATTTAGTAGCTATAATAAATACCCATTTGATTGAAATGATGACCAGATAATAATTCTTTTTATATACTAATAAAGTATCAAAACAAAGCTGAAGTTAATAAAACCAATCCTGCCTAATAGGATAGTGGTGGCTATGGTTATTAAATAATCAAAGACAGCAAAATGTATGGGTGCTGAACTGAGTTTAGACCCATTGACTATATAAGCTAATGGGCTTGGATTGAAAACATTAAGGTGTTTTCAGTTTAAGACTCATAGTTTTGTAGTTAAATGGAGATAAAGGGTGGCTGCTGAGGGTTGCATTAGATCCTAAGATCTAGGTGCAGTGCTCTCAGATCCAAGGCTCCTCACTGACAAAGGCCACAAGCCAGAGACTAGTCTGGGAATATTGGATGAGTAGGCACTGGATGGGGATTTTATGCACAAAGCTTTCTGGCATCCATTGATTACTCTAGCTTGCTGTGTGTGGCAATACGTATAGTGAGTTAAAGCTGAAGTTGTGGACAGAAAGTGACATTCAAGTGGTTATCAGGTTTCAATCGGATTTACAGCTGAGATAGTGCAAGTTGGTGGTGAATCCATATGTAAATATATAATAATGAGTATTGTGAATTTAAAGAGAATATATATATATATATATATATATTGTAGCGGCTCCACCCCTTTACCTATGTTTCTTAAAGTACTCATCTTTATGCGAGTATGAGCATGTATATCTATATATGCGTATGAACAAAAATATAAGTCCTATACATATATAATTTTCTTCGATATCATACACAGTATATTTATGGACGTCTAACTAAAGACTCCAAGTGCCAATCTCACCCACAGGTAAGAATTATACTGGACAATAAGGAAGTATGTAATAGGATGATAAAATGACCCGGACTTCTCAGGGCGGGTGGTAAAATTACCGGCAGTAGATTTAACCCTCTCTTTTTTAAAAAAAAAAAAACTCAAAACATAAAAAAAACAAAAAACATTCATTATTTTATACATATTTATTAGTACTAATATTTATGTAAGTCAAATCAGTTCAATTTTTTTTTATTAGTTATCAAAAATTCCTATCAGTTTTCCCTTTTGTTAGTTTACTCTTTTCTTTCTTTACCAAAGCCCCCACACACACAAATATGCTATAATATGTATGTTGCAATGAAGATTTAATTATGGACAAATTAATACACTAATAATGACAGCAGGAAATAATTCAAAGTCTCCATGCAAAAGAAAAGAAAAATTAAGATCACAATTGGGTCAAACAACAGTTTTCTGAATTACGTGGAGTAAGCTTATTAAGAGATCACATATATATATATATATATATATATATATGCAAATAGAAAAAGGTACCTGTGTTTTCCCCAGGCAATTGATTGGATTCACCTGGTGAAAGAGAAATCTCAGGTCCTTGGACGATGAACGGACTTTTTGAAGTTCGGATTCCATGGCTGAATTTTATTTATTTTTTATTTTTTTACACCTCTCATGACGATCCAACATTTACTTATTGAGGCAATTTTCCAGGTTTAATGTCCCTTCTCCAATATTGGCAGCTGCTATACATTCAGGGGAAGGATTGAACACCTCGCACATTGAAGTTTCTACCCCAGCCTGATCATATTTTATCAATGTATAACATTGATCTCTGGATTCTTATTTCTGTATATAAGTCTAAAGTCTGCTTTCTTCCACTCCCAAACTTATAATAATTAATTCCTTTCTTCTTTAAAAAAAATTTTTTTTTTAATCACAAAATTTATCTTTCTTTTCAAATCAGGAATTGCCAACTCCACCCCTTCTCTTAATTCTTCCTTTTCATTCATTTTCCTTTTTCCATTTCCAATTAACATTCTATGTGCTTTCGTCGGAATGCACCATAAAAGCTTTTTACACCTCTTTCTTTCTAAATAGTATTTAATTAGAACTTGACATTACAAGATTTTTATTAACAGTAACTTTCATTGTTCTGGAAATCACTGTCTTCCATCTTGGCATTTATAGTTCTTTCTTTGACTTAATATATATATTTTTTAAAGTTTATCAAACAAAATATTTTTATTTTGTAAAATTTTCATGTTTAATGATTCAAAACACACTCGTACATATACATAACAATGTGTATAGATGGGTTTAGCAAAAGAAAAAAGTCAGAGCATGTGTATACCCCCATACCTCTTTTATGAGTTTTTTCATTGAAATAACTATATCTACAATTCAATACGACCATAACTATATCTACAATTCAATATGACCATGCAAATGACCGTTGATTATACATCAACTTGTAAATATTAGTTTTGTTAGTAAAGTAATATATATATATATATTTAATAATACGTTAGTAATGAAACGGTTGTCTTCAAGTCCCTCACCGTTTCACCAACCATCCTAATAACCCACTCGTCTGTGCTAAGTTCAAACCTGTTTAATAAGTTTAAATTAAGATTTGTAAGCTAAAAATTGCAATCACGGCTATATAAACAGCATTATATATGCACATACGAAAGAACGCTATAAGTGAATAGTATTGCCAGAGTTATAGCGTATAATTTTATCGCGTAATATTTTTGGACGGTATAATGTAGCGTCAATTTATTAATTTATTACTTAAATTCGTATGTGGGAATATAATCCACCTATATTGAATATACATATATAGCATAGTGGCGTGATTAAAATATTTATTAAATTTTAAGTTTCATTTTTATTATAAACCAATTTAATGTAAAAACACATTGAAAGGGTGATTGATTGCAAATGCGCTGACAAGTTTCTTTTTAAAAAGAAAAAAGATTTTTTCTTTAAAAATAAAAGTATTTTCGGAGAATTAAAAGTTTAGTAAAGTTTTTGCTGTAAACAATTGTATCAGTATATGTCACACCTGCCTTAGGTTTCTAAAAAGAAAAGCCAATTTTAAAATAATCTAGCTAATTGATTCTAAATTATTTTGGAGACCTCGCTAATTAAAAATATGTTTACAGCAGGGATTTTACACATAAATTATAAAATCAGAACAAAATTCCTGACTAATTAAAAATAAAATCTAATATCGGATTAAACTGATTAAAATTCGATTTAATTAAAAGTTGATAATCAGAGAAAAGTTATAACACCTAAAAGGAATGTCAGCATGTTTGAAGTCAACCACTAATTTCATAAGCAAATTAAAAATTTTGTAATCGTGATGGAGATGAAATTCCAAGGTGTGTGGGCTGATAAGGTGATCATTTAAAAAGGCCATGTAAAGTGGAGGAGCCATCTTAGATCTTTACTTTTTGAAACCTTGACAGCTTTGAATCTTTGAAATCTTTACAGCTTGAATGCTACATCTGTGAAGTTTTGCCTTCTTTGATCATCGTTAAGCTTTGGAATCCAGCGTGTATCCTGAACCAAAAGCAACCATGAACATTTTGACATCCAGTTAGGACAATAATTTTTATATCTGTGCGAGAGAAAATGTCGGGCTAAAACAGGCAGCCTTGGCTAAGCTCCAGAGTGAAGGCGACGGGCCTTTACTTCCATCCAAAAACCACCATCACCAGTATGCCGCCATAACAGCTCCGCTCTAACCGTGGGAAGAAGATGATGCCGCAAGCCGCCACAAAGACTCCCGTAACTCCAGCTCAAGTACTACAAGATGACCGGTAACCTCACCATTTCTAACTGCAGTTTAATATATTAATTTTCCTTTAAGTCTAGACTTATAAAATGTATTTTAATTCTAAAATCTTGAATTCAAGTAAATTGCTAAATGTAAAATTTTATTCTTAAATTTAATTATATAATTCTGACCTACTTTCTAATGTTTCCTAACTAAATGATTTTAATAATTTTATTTTCAATTTTCTCACTGCAGTTGTGACTATGGTTTCTTTATTTTTTATTTTAAAATATAAATTATATGCTAATGCCTCGAAACAGCGGGCATTCAATATTAATAATAGAGAGAAGAGAGAATGACCCCTCTTCATTTAATAATTATTTATCGTAGCTTAATGCACGCTGTTTCGAAACCCTCTTAAATAACTTTTAAGAATTGGCTATGTGCTGATTATCATTTTGACCTTGATTATTTAATTATTTGTTGGCAATTTTAAAATGGGAATCTTGTTTTAACCCAAAGTAAATTTCAATTTAATTTTCACTAAGCAATATCCAGGCCTTGAATAAGTATATTTGTTATTTATTTCATTTTGTAAAAGCCCTCCAAATATACTTTTTCCCCTTTTTTGTTTTTATTAATTAATCGCGTAATCAAATGTGTTATTTGAGATTGAAACTAGAAAGCAAAGAATATTTAAAAGTACGCCCACGTATAGCATATGATATTAAAAATGCTATATTAGAGTTGGCGCTAATGATTCCACTGATTAGCTATCGTTCTCGTGGCTAAATATTAAATGATTTCAACTCTTTTGCTTGGCGGATGTGATAATTTTATTATACATTTAAACTTTCTCGTTATGTTGCATTTTTCTTTAAGATGGGACTCGGAACGGCCATCCCTCTTACACTCCTTGGGTCGCACACGAATAAGACCTGACGTCAAATTCCAGGCAATAGTGTTAGCTACCCCAACCCTCTTTAGCAGCATGGCGATCGGTCATAGGGCTCCGGTGTTGATCACAAAACCCTAAATATTAATCCATCCGCAGAGCAACATTTATTATAACTGTTTACCAGCGCTATAGCGCATTGGTTCTTTTGGTTGCCAACTCTTCCTCCCTTAAATTAAGTTTCAGCCATTGTCTGACATATTCAAGAGCTAGTTTCGGTCTCATGTACAATAGTTTGAAATAATAATATTATAGATAAATTTGACTTTAAATGTTTCACATATATGAGAAAACAAGGCTTCGTCTGATTGCTTAGCTGAAAACCATGGAATAAGAGGGATTAGCATAATCTGCCCCATAGCTACAATGCAGTGACTGATCAATAAGATAATAAAGCAAATGATGAAAACAATATTTAACTTCATCAAATAAAATAACAAATGTAAAATAATTTTAATTGTAAGGAGAGAAGGTTAAAGCGCTCTCCAAAATGTTAGATGCTACGCGCATTTTAATTGTAAAATGCAAGAATAATATAGATAAAATCGTCAAATTTAATCTGCAAAAATAAACATACAATTTAATAAATTACTCTGATCTCGATCTTATTTATTTCAATCCAATTCAGAATTCTCTATATTATATATGTGATTTCCGATGCATTAATTAGTTTTAAATATATACAGTTAATAAATTCCATTTTTTTTTGTTATGAGTCTCATTGCTTCTCCGTGACCTATGTCGGCCGTGTGGAAAGAGGTATACTACATGTAAGTTCAAGGTGGTCATTCGTAGGGTCTTGAGTCTTGGAATCCTGGCTTACGAGTTGAAGTGCGGTCGGACTTGGGATGTTACAGTCCTAGTCTGGTCAGCTTCGGTCTCTTTTGCTTGGATTCTGAATTCTGTTACACGAATGTACAAACTTGACTGTTACAGTAATAATATATATTTTTAATAATACGTTAAGTATACAAATACATATTTGTCTATAAATCACAACAGGGCTTGATTATACCTGCCCTGTTGCAATACCCCCCTCCCAGAAGCCTTCAAATACAGTCTATGTATTTGAATGGTTCCTAATTATCATGAACCGTTCTAATGGCATGGGCTTAAGGAACAAGCATTATATGATCCCCTTACCTCCTGCCCAGTATTTACCCAGAATGCATTATCCCCCTGACCCTTATCAATAGGGAAAGGTCACTCATACAAACTGCAAAATTTCTTACAGATAAATTTCCCCAGTTCACTCACATGTGGGGTTTTCACCATGACTAGATCGCCAACTTTAAACTGATGATGCCTCTCCAGTGTATGTTTGTTTCTTTCCTGATTCCTTTTCAAAAGTGTATGATATGCCTGCTCTTGGTCCTCCACATTTATTTTCATTTCCTTTGCTCCTGGTATATTGGCCTTGATTAATTTAGGGGCATGTTTGCCAAACTGGAGCCGCACAGGAGAGAAACCTGTGGATTCATTAACTGCCCAATTTATGTAGTTCAGTATTTCTAGAATCTTTTTAACCCATCCTCGGTGATTAGTTGGGATGTACGTCCTAAACAATCTACCCAACTCACACATCACCTGCTCACATGGGTTCGATTGTGGATTCCTAATTGATGTTAGTATGTGTTGGATCTCTGACTTCTAAACCCATGCTTTCCATTCTTCAGAGATAAATGGTGTGCCATGATCTGAGAGGATGCTTTGAGGTTTTCCCATCACCGTAAAGTATTTCTTTTCAAGGAGATGTATGGTGTTTCAGGTAGTTGCTTGAGTCATGGGATATGCAGCCACAAATTTACTGAATAGATCATACACCACCAACAAATATTTTTTTTCTATTAAAGGCCTGCAATAGTCCATAATAATCTATCACAATCATCTCATGTGGCTTCTTTGGGATTGCATAATTCCTATTAGCAGGCTTAGTTTTCTGGCAAAGTTCACATTGGCTGATCATCCTCATGACAGTCACATGCATACCTGGCCAATAAAACCACTGTCTAAGCCACTTTTCAGTTTTCCACTCTTCATAGTGTCCATATATTTGGTGGATGTGAGTCACCACTGCATTCCACATTTGCTGGGGTATTACAAGTCTCCAACTTTCCGGTCACCTTTTTGTTCTGTATTTGTGAACAGCTTGGTCAAGTTTGTATTGGTTGATCCAACATTTGGACTCATCATCATTTTTCTTGTATTCCCTTCCAGTTGTGCGATTATTTGACTTAACTGGGCATCTACCTCTGACACTGGGATAATCTCTTAAGATCATTCTCTACCCCCTCATTAACCCTTAAGTTTATTCCTGCCACATATAAATTTTCAGCTTTAAGATGACATGGTGGCAAATGGACTGGGTTACGGCTAAGAGTGTCAGCTACAATGTTATCTGACCCCTTACAATGCTTTACCGCATAATTATACTCTTGGAGGTATAGGCTCCACTGAACCAACTGACTATTTGTCAGATAACTGTGGTTAATAAATTCTATACTCTTATGATCCATAACCACAATTATTTTTAATCCCAACAACAACATACGGAGTTTTTGGAATTACCAAACAATGACTAAAGCTTCCTTTTCTGTGGCTATGTAATGATGCTCCAGACCCTTTAGCAGCCTACTTAAGAAATACAGCACTTTCATCTGACCATCCTCTTGAATCTGTGATACTATTGCTCCCAGCCCATACCTGCTGCTGTCAGTCTATACCACAAAGGGTTTCTCAAAATCGGGAATACCAGCATTACATGTTTCATGAACCCTTGATTCACCATCTCAAATGTTTGGCTTTGCTTTTCACCCCACTCTGAAACTACATCTTTTCTCAGTAATCTAACTAGTGGTTCTATATGTTGAGCAAACTGCTCCTGAAAATGGTTGTAGAAGTTACACATACCCAAAAAGGATCGTATCTGCTTCTTGGACATAGGTACTGGGAAACCTTCAATGGCTGAGATTTTATGTGTGTGGCCGGACACCCTGTGATCCTATAAGGTGGCCCAAGAATGTAACTCCATCTTGAAATAGCACACTTTTCTTCAGGTTTACCTTGATCTCTTTATTCCAACATTCACTTAAAAACATTTCCACATCTTTGGCATATTCTTCCACACTATCTGATGCCACCAATACACCATCCACGTACATTGTAACTATTTTTTGACTTCAGCAGATAATGCCTGATCTAAACATCATAGTAAACCAGCCCCACTGATAATCAGGCTAAATGGCATACATTTAAACTGATATGAGCAGCAGTCATATCTAAAGGCAGTATACTTACAATCTTCCGGGTGGAGCCTTATCTGCCAATAGCTTGCTATCAGATCAAATGTTGAAAAAAAATTTTTTTCTTTAAATCTCCCAAGTAATAATTGCATGGGTGGTGGTATGTTACAATCTGGGACTGGGACTTTATTCAATTGCCTCACATCAAGACATAATCATACGGAATTAACCTTTTTCTTGATGATGACTATCAGGTTACAATAAGCCAAGGAGCTTTTTGATATAATACCCCATTCCAACATTTGATCTATCTGCTCCTTCACCTACTCCCTATATTGATGAGGAATTGAGTATGATTTTGCCTTAAATGGTTGTTTCATTTACCTGAATCTTTTGTTCGAACCCTGGGATCATGCCTGGTCTGTCTGAAAATACCTGATTGTATTCCTTCAGTATCTTTCTTAGTATTTCCTTCCCTTCTCCCCAAGCCATCTTCACCTGGTCTATTTTTTCCATATCAAGTCATCATTGTGTTCATCGGCAACTTGCACAGTCCCTATTGAACTATCCATGCTATCCATTATAAATCCAACTCCCTCCTCATTACACATGGCTTGTCTACTTTCATAGTTCAACTTGCATTTATATTTGTATAAAAAGTCAGTTCCCAATAAGACATCACAAATCACATGGGGACAAGTTACTCCAAGGATTTTGACATCCAGCCATATTTGTTTGGGTTCAACCTTGGCCTTTCTGTCGTTGGCCATTGCCACTTGTACAGCTTTCAATGGTAGAACAGGTATATTTGGTTGTTCTCTGGTGAGTTTATAATACAATATTTCTGTTATTACAGAGATCTGACTCCCTGAATCAATAAGCACTTCTACTTTGGTCTGTCCTGCTGCTATCTGTATTTTCAGACATGTTTGGCATGCACAACTCGGCACATGGTCCTCCCATGAACAAATTAGGTTTCCCATGTGTTTTGAATATGGTTGCTGCATAACTCGGTACACAATCCTCTCATGAACAAATTAGGTTTCCCATGTGTTTTGAATTTGGTTGCTGTCTGAATATTATGTTTCTTCCTTGGTCTACTTTTTTTTCTCTCAAATCCATCTCATTTCCACACTAATTTCCATTTGACTCAATATCTTATCTATTTCTTTAGATGAATTGTCTCCTCCTTCCTCTAGCATCAATCTTATTATTATTGGCAGGTTTTGGCAAACTATCTTCACAATCTGTTTCTCTGACAAATTACATGCTTCTAATGTCTTGAGTGTGGCAACTTGACACCTAAAAAATGCACATATTTCTCTGGTCCATTCTCTTGAAACTTCTCTCATCACTTGGGATCTAATGTTGTCCTGCCTTTCTTCACTCCAGAAAGCTCTCTCTCTAGCACTGTCTTGTAATCTAAAAATGTCTGCAGTTGGTGTAGCAATGAGTTCTACCAATCCATGGCCTGCCATTCTAGGTGGTGAGATGCTGTTGTCGTTCTCACCTTGTCTGGTATTCCATAACTCACAAAGTGTCTTTGCAGACTCCTAAGGTGATCTACCGATGTCTCTTCCATCTTCTCCCCATATGCTTTTATTCTTATCAACTCCATCCTCTTTATGTGATGTATATATATTTATTTCTCTACGTGCTATGTTCCTAACCTCCAAACCCCCAAAGCACAGTGCTGCCCCTTCCCTGACTTCCTTATGCCTTCAATATTTCTTAAGTATATATACTTATACTTTTACTGTGACCGATCAATATTTCACTATATTATTTCGACTTATACATTCTGCCCTATATATATATATGAAATCCTTGAGTAGCTTGATTTGGCCCACCCATTAATTCAACTTACTCTTGTTTTCCACTTTTATAAAACTTCGCTTTGAAAACTAGTACAGACAGACTATTGTTATTTCAAAAGCTTGGTTTCAAAGTTAGTTTCAAATTCATAAATTGTCAAAATGATTATAAAAGTAAAAAGTGTAAAATATATTAAAAATCATAGCTACTGTGTGGGTGTAAATTTAAGTATAATTCATTACTAGAATATACTTTAAAACAAAATTGATTTAATAAAAAAAAAATTAAATTTATTATTTATTATTATTTAGTTATGACATCTTATAGTGATAAGTGGCAGAAACTCAAATAATTATTTTGTATCTCATTAAAATGGATTGACTGTAAAAGTTAACTACTTAAAGACTCGTTTACTTTTTTTTCTTTAAAATATCTGTATTAGTTTTTTTTTTCATAAAAAAAATCAATCGTGAACAAGAAAAACATTTACGTCCGTTATTTACAAAAAAAAAATCCATAACAAACTGAAAGTTCTTTAAAACCAGTCTAACCTAAACTGATTACTTTATGAAAATGCTTTTATATTCTGCACTCAGTTGGAATTTTTCATATAGCCTAAAAAGTTTTTTTTTATTCTTATGAAACTTAATATTAACTACATCCAACTCTGCCAATATAATATAGCTCCGTTTTCCTAATTTTTTTTTTTTAGCTAAAACAATAATGATCTGACAAAACCGATGTATATATATATATTTTAAAAAAAAAATTCATGCTAATTTCCTTTATATTTTTCTTTCCCTCATTGATCTACTTCTCTTCAATGGCCTTTCATTGAGACACCATTATAGTGGGTCCACCCCTTTACCTATGTTTTTTAAAGTACTCATCTTTACTTGAGTATGAGTGTGTATATCTATATACGCGTATGAACAAAAATATGTCCTATACATATATATATTTTTTTTGATATCATACACAGTATATTTATGATCTAACTAAAGACTCCAAGTGCCAATCTCACCCATAGGTAAGAATTATACTGGACAATATGGAAGTGTGTAATAGTATGATAAAATGACCCAGCCTATGGCTAGCTTTCTCAGGGTGGGTGGTAAAACTACCAGCAGTAGATCTAATCTTCTCTTCTTTTTTTTTTAAAAAAAAAAACATTCATCATTTTATACATATTATTAGTACTAATATTTACGTAAGTCAAATCAATTCTTTTTTTTATTATTATTTATCAAAGATTCCTAAATCAATTCTTTTTTTTATTATTATTTATCAAAGATTCCTATCAGTTTTCCCTTTTGTTAGTTTGCTCTTTTCTTTTTTTATCAAAGCCCATACACACAAATATGCTATAATATGTATGTTGCAATGAAGATTTAATTATGGATGAATTAATATGCTAAAAATGATAGCAAGAAATAATTCAAACTCTCCGTGCAAAAAAAAAGAGAAATTAAGTTCACAATTGGGTCAAACAACAGTTTTCTGAATTACGTGGAGTAAACTTACTAAGAGATCACATATACATGCAAATAGAAAAAGGTACCTGTGTTTTCCCCAGGGAATTGATTGGATTCACCTGGTGAAAGAGAAATCTCTGGTCCTTGGACGACGAACGAACTTTTTGAAGTTTGGATTCCATGGCAGAATTCTATTTATTTATTTATTCTTTTACACATCTCATGACAATCCAACATTTACTTATTGAGGTGATTTTCCATGCTTGATGTCCCTTCTCTGATATTGGCAGTTGCTATACATTCAGGGGAAGGATTCGAACACCTCGCCCCTTGAAGTTTCTACCCCAGCCTGATCATATTGATCTCTGGATCCTTATTTCTGTATATAAGTCTAAAGTCTGCTTTCTTCCACTCCAAACTTATAATAATTAATTCCTTTCTTCTTTAAAAAACTTTTTTTTTAATCATAAAATTTATCTTTCTTTTCAAATCAGTAATTTCCGATTCCGCCCCTTCTCTTAATTCTTTTTTTTTTTCATTCATTTTCCTTTATCCATTTCCAATTAACATTCCATGTGCTTTCATTGGAATGCACTGTAAAAGCTTTTTACACCTTTTTCTTTCTAAATAGTATTTAATTAGAATTCGACATTCCAAGATTTTTATTAACAGTCACTTTCATTGTGTTGGAAATCACCGTTTTCCATCTTGGCATTTATAGTTCTTTCTTTGACTTAATATATATATATATTTAAAAGTTTATCAAACAAAATATTTTTATTTTATGAATTTTCATGTTTAATGATTCAAAACGCACTCATACATATACATAGCGATGTGTATAGCTGGGTTTGGTAAAAGAAAAAAGTCAGAGCATGTATATACCCCATACATCTTTTATGAGTTTTTTCATTGAAATAACTACATCTACAATTCAATACAACCACACAAATGACCGTAGATTATACATCAACTTGTAAATATTAGTTTTGTTAGTAAAGTAATATATATATATTTTTAATAATACGTTAATTACACAAATACCTATTTGTCTATTTATCGCAACAGGGTTTGAGTTGTAATATATATATATATATATATATATATATATATATATATATATATATATATATACAAATCATGAAAATGAGATGAATGAAAGAAATCAGAAGATGATCACAGGAGACAGTTTAGGGTCAAGCTATGAAGAAGATTGCCTAAAAAAAGATATAGAGAATTCTTTAATGGACAGTGCTGATCCAGATAAAGAGATATATACATAATTAGAACAAAAAGATAATAAAGAGATAATTTCTGAAAAGAATGCTACAACATCATCACACTTGTATATGCTGCAGATATTTAACATATGAGAAAAGATAGAAAGTGGACAAAAATAAATGGAAATACATTTTGATCAAAAAATAGAAAGTGTCCAGAAGCAATTTAATTCAATTTGAGCAAATCAATCAAAAATTAGAAAAAGAACATTTGCAGTTTTCGTTACTCATTCAAAAATTAGAAGGTCAGAAGAAATGAAACATGTGGTTTTAAAGATGGATGGGAGAGATTGATCAAATAAAGAGAATTGTTGAAGAAAATCATATACAGGTTAAAGAAAAAATAAAAGATATGCATGATAAAAGTAAGAAAATATAAAGATGAGAGCAAATATGCTGGGAGAGACATAAGAGGTCATGAAAACCAAATTTGAAGAATTTGATAGTGAGATTAATAAATTTTATGAAGGCAGAAGTGGACAAATAGAACAAATGAATAAGTTACCTGAAGTGGAGGTAAAAGAATTATAACAACTGCCTCAGAGATAGAAATAAATCAGGTTAAGCAGCTAGAAGAAAGTGCTTTAACAGAACAACAGATAATGTAGCAGATGGATCATCACAAGTCAAAAATGAAAGCTGTGTTAAATACATTTAGCCAAGTGATTCAAGGTAATTTACACACAAATTGTAAAATGTGAAGCTGCCATAATAGGAAACATGAAAAGAATGTAGAAGTTAGCACAGGCATGCACTGTCTATAAATTATGAAGTAATGGGTCTAAAAATGAATGATGAGATAGAACATGACTTATATAAGGCTATTAGAAGACAATATTGGTCATAATGGATATAAAGAAGGAAGTTAATTCATAGCCAACCAGTTCAAAAAAAAGAATGGATAATCAAATAGTTGGTAATATAACTACAAACATGAACAATAGTTCCTTATCCAAGTTAGTGAGAATCTAGAGTTTCAAAGGGATGTCATATGAAAATCTGTTGGATTATATGAATGCTCTTTCAGAACTATTCACATTTTGTAGTTTATTAAATAAGAAACAAATTGTCATGGCCACAAATTATTTGAGTATAGTCAAGGATTAATGGAATTCAAGATTCCACCATTCAGAAATCTACAGTGAGTATTAAGAGGCAATATTCCAATTGCTTTTGGAGTGAAGATCACTAAGAAAATGTGTTGCAGCAAGTGGCTCAAAAAAGATATAAGACAAAAATTCCATCACAATTTTTTTTAAGCAGATGGCAAAATTAAGAGCAATTACTCTTTTCCGCTATCAGATAGTTGTCATCTTATAAGGAACAACATACCCACAAACATTCAATACATCATGTTATCTAATAATTGATTGGGTATTGAAATAATGACAGACTTGCTAGGCACTATAGACCTGAAAATTTCACAAACTGAATTAAGAAAAAAGACAATTCATTCTGAAAATCACAATACAAGCATTTGTGCCATCAAATTTGCAAAGCCAGGTCAGAATAGAGTTGATAAAACAGATGTGCATCTAAATGTCAATTTTATTCACTACCTGTGAAAGGATGAAAAGAAGTTTTCAGATAAGAGATAGACATATTTTTCAATTATCATAAAGAAAAGAAACTCCAGATAAAGGTCAATATCAAATTAGGGCAAAACAATTTTATAACAACAAACAGTAAGTTGGATAAAAGACTTATGAAATGTCATATGGAAAAGAGAAAAAGGTACTATAAGTACACTCATTTTTTGTTTTAAAGCTTGAGAATATATTTCACAATCAGCCATGTGATTTCCACATGGTAGTGAGCTGGTTTTCAATTGTTACAAAAATTGCTAATAAATATAGCATTACAAACGTTTTAAAGAAGCTTATATAAAATAAAAGAAATATTTAATAAGTGTTATTCAAATTTTAAAATATATTTTAAAACAAGTATAAATAATGTAATATATATATTTTAAGTGTCATAGCATCGGCCGGGACATGAACCCGCAACCTGGGCAACTGCCTGCAAGTGCAAGGCAGTTACGCTGACCTCTCAACCACCAATGCAAGACGAAATAATGTAATATATTTATTATTATATTTTAAAAACAAGTATCAATAATATAATATGTTTATTATAAGTATTTGAAGTCCTGCAAAAATAGTATAAATTTGTTTTCTGTTACATCACATTTTAATATAAAGGTCATGAAAGCAAATGAATATTATATAAAAGGCTGATTTCTTTGAATAAAAATTTTACCACATTTTCCTCTTGTCTAAAATTATATAAGATATAAAAGATGGAAAGATGAAGATACCTATTAGCTATTTGAGTCTGGCTGTCACCCATGCATTTCCACTAGATATTTAATAATTATACTTTATAACCTATGAAAGGAAACAAACTTATTCTTGAAGCAAATGTTTTTATTTGTTATATTTCTGATATATATTTGATAATTATCTCATCTAATTTAGAGCTAAATGTACTTGCTTGTTTCTGCACTATTTGATATCAATTATAAATTTATCCACACCAGTAAATTCTAAATAAAATAAAATTAGTATCTGATCACAATAAAATAAGTTAGACTGATCCCATAAAAAATAAACAATTAAATACTCAAAATTGGCAAATTTCTTTTAAAAATTTTATTGCTTAATTATGAGTTGTTAATGTATATTATAACAATCCAGAAAACTTGGAAATGAGAGCACACATGATAAGAACCAATTGTAAAATCCTATGGATTTAAAAAATTAATACTTAACACTAAAAAAATAACTTTTTGTGATTTCATACTTAAATCCAAATAACTCAGAGATGATACAAGATAGGAAGAAAATATAATTTAATTTAATTATAAATTATACTAATAGTTAGACCTAACTATATTCGTAAAAGTATTATAAATTTCCAGACCTCGTAATTAACTGAAGGAAAATTAGATCTTTTATGGATTAAGAATTTATGTTAGGTTTAAAGCAGAGCATCATTAAATACTGGGAAATCCATCAGAAAATATTATATACCTTCAGCATTATTAAATAATACTATGACTAAATTGGTAAAGTATGAACTCTTATCAGCTATTATAAAATTAATTTATTAATTTAATCAAACAATATTAATACAAGCAATTCATTCGCACTTCAGTATATAATTTATTTATATTTGAATGGTAAAAATTTATGCGAAGAGAGATATAAAGCTAGATTAATAAATAACAAAAATAAAATATTTATTATGCAATAATATTCATTGATTAAATTGGGATACATTATTTTTTAGTAAACTTAATGCTATACATTAAGACATACAAAATATTATGACACTATTACTTTAAATTATAAAATGTAAATAATAAAATTATTATAAATGTTGTCATTCTTCAGATGATCACAATTTCAATATTAAAAGTTTTGTCAATTCATTTTCATTTTTCTTTCATCCATTTTGTTTCATATTATGGAGTCCATTTTGGTATTTTAGACACTACAGAATTATTCTTGAAGATTTAGAAATACTGTAACAGTCAAAACACGTGTATCTCGTTAACATATTGCAGAATTCGACCACCACACAGAACAGCAGCACCATCGAGTAGCGAAGCCACCGGTAATACTGAGTTCGAACATAGTTTATCGGTTCCACAATACAATCTACGGAATAACGCCTCTGATGCGACATAAGTAAACACTTCTTTAGGCACGGTGGTCAGGGAGATGCACGAGATTCATGGGTTTTGTTTCCGAGTTGGCCAACAATCAAACGAATATTAACTAACACATATAATCGAGGAAATATATATAATGGGCATCGAATAAATGAAAACTTAACTACAGACGTATAGTTAAAATTATTTATTTACATTTTTAATAAAAGACAACATTAGTAAGGTTAGTGATCATATTTTTAAATTAAGAGTTTCAATATCTAATTGGCAATATTATCTATAGAAAATACATTTCTTTATTAGGAGCATTTATTTATAGGAAGGTAATCCAGCTACCCAGGGTTCTCGAGTGAGTATTTCTAATGCGTGCTGTAAGGAATTTATACTTTGCACTGCCAGAGTCATCAGTAACGGCGGACATACATTTATTTAATAAAAATCTTTATTTTACACTAAGGGCAAACATTTATTTGAGAGTATATGACGAAGATAATGCGAGGCGGAGTGATGGAGAGAATAATAAACTAATATAAAAGAACACATGGTACGCTTTAGAAGGGCGATGAAAATGGCACCTAAACTGCAAGACCGTGAATAAGTTATAAGGGTTTGGTTGGTCTCTGCCTCGACCCGAAGAGATAAGGTGTCACATGAGCATAACCAGGGACAACAGTCCGTGTCCAATTTGCCAGCTGGCTGGTGATCGTAGCCCTACGGGAACATTGATCATGTCCGCTTGGAGGACGACTGGGTTAATCCAACCATGGAGAATCCAGAGTATCCACGCGTGGAATGAGCCATCGGGCTTCAAAGTAACACCTGTATAATATCTAAGATTCGGTAATATTTAACTAGATTTCAAACTCCCCAACATTATCAACTTCATACTAAGGTTATTAAACAATTCAAAACAAAACAACACTCTCAGGGATCATTATAGTAGTGCCATCTTGTGCTAACAAGAGCAATCAATGGATGCCAGAAGGCTTGTGCATAAAATCCCTATCTAGTGCCTACTCATCCAATATCCCCAGACTAGTTTCTGGCTTGTGGCCTTCATCAGTGAGGAGATATTGGATGAGTAGGCACTAGATAAGGATTTTATGCACAAGCCTTCTGGCATCCATTGATTGCTCTTGTTAGCACAAGATGGCACTACTATATGGAGAGTGTTGTTTTGTTTTGAATTGTTTAATAACAATTTTTGTGCTAGTATGAGATAGTGATCATGTGATGTTTAGTGGTTTAAATACTAAGGTTGTTAACTTCTTTAATTGCTTTACATTTTAAAGAAATTAGATCATGTTTCTTCACCTTTCTAAAGTCAGATATTGTATGTGAGAGGTCTTTTATTTAACATTTATATATGCAGGCGTAATTTTCACATAGGTTAATGGCAGTTCAAGTTTGATTACATTTTAGGCTTTAAATAGATAATTAATCAGGAGTACATTGTGTACAGAATAAATTATCACACACTGTGAATTCAACAATGTGCCATTAGGATTATTTTACAATATTGATTTTTATTCATAACTTGGGTGCTAAATAAAAAAACTTGAAACTTTTATAAGTAGTTATTGATGACTGCTAAACAAAAAAAAGAATGAAGACTCAGAAGAAAGTGCAAGCTTTTAATAAAAATTTTAATTACATTTTAACTTGAACTGTACATTGTTTAAATTATATTTTATTGATTTTCTCATCATTTTTTCAAAGTTAGTTTTATTAGTTATAATAATAATAATAAAAATATTTGTTATAATATAAAATTTGTTTTATATAATCTTGATATTTTTAATAAATTCAAACTTGAATCTTTTTTTAAATCATATTTTACTTTCAAACTTTGAATAATTGAATTTTAAACATTGAACTCTGAATGTTAAATTTAGTGACTATACAAGTAATTTTAAATCTGAGATCTAAAAGAAATATTTTTTCTTTTTTTAAAACTTACTTATCTATTCTTTTTAAACATATTAAAACTGTTATTCCAAAAGTAACCAGAATTTAGACACTCTTGTGGTTGATTATGTATTTTGCTTTGCAACTGATAAATTGCCCTCCTATCAAGTTAGAAATGAAATAAGACAATTTACAATTCTGATATTGGATGATTTTATTTTATATTAACATTATATATATATATAATCTTGACAATGGAGCTAGAAAAAATATACATATAACCACAGGGATAAATAATTTAAATAAGGAAAAACATTAGATTTGTTTCTTGATAGAAAAGAATTACAAAATAGGCAGGTCACTTATATTACTTTAAAAATAAACCAATTTAAATAATTATTATTCTAACATTAAGAAAGGATTTGACATTTAGTTGGCATTATAATATATGTAAAGTAATATTTTTTTTCTCCTGCATTTGGAGGTCCAATCATCGGAAAAGTCAATTATTTCCATGGCCTGGAACCAAACACATGTGAAACGAATTATTTCTCGACTTTGTGTACTAATATTTTATTGTATATGTAAGATTTTTTTATGCTGATGCATAGTAAAATTTAAGGGGACTTATTTGTCAAATATTTTACGTAAACTTTCCTGCTCACTGGTGACTGGTGCCTGAGGATTTGAATAGGTGATGAGTCATCCTCATATAAATTTATCACCAGGGA
The DNA here is from genome assembly GCA_028023455.1 of Epiperipatus broadwayi. Classification (NCBI taxonomy): domain Eukaryota; kingdom Metazoa; phylum Onychophora; class Udeonychophora; order Euonychophora; family Peripatidae; genus Epiperipatus; species Epiperipatus broadwayi. Next base: position 1,805,447 of record JAQFVV010006423.1, on the reverse strand, counting down.
TAGAGAAAGAAAGCTTTAGATTAAAAGAAAGGGGGGGACTCATTTTTTTTTAAAATTAATCTTTATTAATTGGATTGAAAAACAAGAATGAAACTAAGGCAAGGTCAAATTGAAAGCTGAATGTATTTAAAACCAGCACAGATGTGTAATCAAAATGTAATGCTATAATCATGAACTATTTAAGTCTTTTTAAAGAAAAACATCTGGAAGAAGAGACCAGGGCATGAGTGATATTTTATTAATCTATTTTTAATATTAAAATTGTATTCCATTTATATTTCTTAATGTTGGATGGGCCTCATCAAATAAAACTAATGTGTAGTGGTATAAATTTAGATATATTAATAGAGTTGGGCATATGAGCTAGCATAACAGCAAATAGCCATGGCATGTTATTAATTGAAAACTAATATTCCAAAAAGAGACAAAACATAAAAAATGGATTTGAATGAAGAGGAGTGGGAAACTTCAGCAATATAAGCAGTGGAAAAGGACCCTTTGAGGATAGGGATACAGTTAGTAATTGCATACTTATAGTCTTCACTCATTTACGATAAGGACCAAGTCATCACCTGTCACCAGTGAGATTTAGATGGGTTAGGTAAAAGAGGGCAAAAAATATTAGAATTTGGAGGAAAGTTATTGAGATAAATTGTAGGCTTGGAGGAGCATTGTCGAAAAAATTTTGGGCATGGAAAAGAAATTTCAGGGAATGATTAAAAGGATGAGACAAGCAGAGGAAAAGTTAATCATAAGGCCACAGGAAATAAAGACCAGCAGTCATCAGGAATATGAGGAGAGTTACACAGACAAGGCCAACACTAGGAAGGACCCACTTCAAGAAAACTTGGAGCACAAACCATTAGAGGAGGCCAAGAAGGATGGCTTGGGTGGGAGAATAAAGATGATTAGCCATAGGATAGAAACCAGAGAGTAGGATAAAGTAGAGAGAATGAATGAGTTAGGAAGTCTAGAAGCAGGTGAAGAGCACAATACTACCTCCAATATCATCAAGATAATGAAAGAGTTTGAAAATAGAAACTCCAGTGAACTATCAGAGACCATGATCACCCAGGAGGAAGATAGGCCAGACTCAGTGGACTCCCAATGTAGTATTGAAGTCACAGGAAATCAGATTGTTAGTGAAAAGAATGAAGAGGGAGAATTAGTGGTAGATCAGGAAGAGATAATGCCTGACAGCTAAAGAAATTAGAAATAGCAGAGCTAAGGGAGATGAAGGTCCAGAAAATTTTGAAGAAGATCAGAAGAGTGTGATACTACCTCTAATATTATCAAGCTAGGAGAAGAGTTCGAAAATAAGTGCATTAGAGAGTGAGGATGAAGAGAAGCAAGACAGCATTGATATAGAGGCCATCATGAAGGCAGGAATTAGGAAAGTGAAGTGAGAGCTCCAACAGGACAGAATAGTGATGGATAAAGAACTCTGGGAAATAGAGATGCATGGAAAGAGAGGAAGGAGTTCAAAAACAAGCAAAGTGAGAGGTACCACAAAAAGGAAGAAGTGAAAGGACCCATATATTGTCAATAAGAAGGCCAGGTTGAGAGTGAAGGAAAGATTGAGTGAGGCAGTATTGAATCAAGCTGTGGGAGTTCACCAGCATATGATCAGAGTGGGAGAACAGGTACAGGTTTGAGTCCTAAGATTCCATAACAAGACATCCGGAAAGCCCAGAAAACATTTTTCCATTTACAAAGGAAGAAGATGTTCTCTAGCAGGATTCAGAGTATGATGTCTTTGCTAGAGATAATCATTATGAACTAAATAATGAACTTTCATATATAGGGAGTGAGTTTGCACGAAACTTAGAAAAGTACTGGGAACAGTCTCTGTTAGTGTTAACAAGAGAAGATTAGGGAGATGGATGGATGTCAGATGAAGATGATGATGACCTCTTGGGATGTTATTTTAATCCCAGCTGTGAAGAACTAGTTATTAAACAACACCTAGATCCTACTTGGAAAGTTAAAATGATATTTTAAAGGATCTGCCTCTTCTCATACCTTTCCTATTTTATATTTTACAGTTATTAAAACTAACCTCCCGACACCCTTCTAATAATGATATATATCTGATTGGATATATTAAAGTTTGTAGATATTGAATTGCCAATAATTTTAATTATATATTGCTAATTGTAAAATACCCTAACTATATATGTATTTCTTATTGCAAGTAATTTTAACTTTTAAACTATACATGTTTAACTTATTATATTAATTTTTTGACATAAAAATAATGCAACAGGCAACTAAATCTTTTCATATGTGAGTAAATGGGTCATTTTACTCATAATAATTTAATTCCAATGTTCATGATTGTAGTCATTAACTATAAGTAAAATAATTTTTTTATTGTTCTTTTTGTCAAGTTCAGGGATATGAAACAGTAACCTTCTAATCCTTCTTATTTCACCATCAACCTGATGTCCTACTCATCTGTGCTAAGTTTAAACCTTATTTAAATGTTCGAATCATATAAAATCAAGCATTAAAATCTAGCATCATGGCTGCTTATACAGCATTATATATTTACATCTGAACATAAATGACACATAATATTTAAGAAAAAAATGTTTTATTATAGAAGTAATTTTGGATGTCAATTTATTAATTTTTTTATGTGGATATATAATCCAACCCATATTATAATGTAAATAAGGGTGGCATGATTGAAATATGTTAAAACGTTTTTTTTAGTAATTAAAAGCAGAAGTTTTAGCTATTAATTAAAACCAATTTTTTTGTTGTAAACAAGAATTTACATTAACTGCCACACCTGCATTAAGTAAAAATCATTTTTAAAATCTTGCTAATGGATATCATTAAAATAGTTTACAACAAAACAGTCTTACAATAAAACCACTGGACTGGCATTATTGGATAGTCTAAAAAAATTTATAATACCTCGGAAATCTAAATAATAGTTAAAATCAATTTGTATAATCTTCTAATTTTAAAGTAAATTTTAGAGTTAATGGGTTTTGAGATGAAGTAAATTTCTAAAGAGTAAGTGCTTGTGCTGTAAAATATATAAATAGGCTATATTTTAAAGTTAAAAAACAGGCTCCATTTTTATGAAAGCAGTTGCCAACAGAATTCACACCAGTTTTATTTTTAAAATGTCCGGCAAAGAAAAAGCAGTTTTTGCTGTTTCTCCATGAGGAGAATGGCAGGGCTTTGCTCCCATCCAATGCCACAATAACCAGAACACTGCCATAAGAAGATCCACACCTCAGCCTAATAAAGAAGATGATGCCACAAGCTATCCAAGGAAGCTCACTGAATCTGCAACTCAAGCACCTATGTCTCCAGCTAAATAATAATTGGTAAAATTAATTCAAAACTGCAGAGTTCTGTATAATTCTTATTTAACTCTTAAAATTATAAATAGAAGCTAGCTAAAAGTATCTAAATATAATTAATTAATAGTAACTAAATGTAACTAAAGGTCAAATCCTTTCTTAATGTTAGAATAATAATACTTCAAATTTTATTAAAATTGGTTGATTTCCAAAATAATATAAATGACCCTTCCTATTTTGTAATTCTTTTCTATTAAGAAACAAATCTAGTGTTTTTTCTAATTTAAATTATTTATCACTATGGTTGCCTTTATATTCTCTCTTGATTATTTTAGTCTTTAAACATTTAATATATAATATGTCAATGCCTTGAAACAGCAAGCACTTAATTTTAATACATTTTAAAGAAAATAATATTTTAAATATCTTCGTATAATCATTTTCATAGTGTTATCTTTTTTCCACAGTTTCAAAATCCTATGTTATAATAATAATGACTCACTCTGTGTTCATTATTATTATTAATTATATATTGATTTTAAATTTATAATGTGGCTTGATTCTAATAATACAATCCCTAATCTTAAATTTATTTTCTAATAAGTATTACACTAGCCTTAAGGATGTTTAAAAGTATATTTTGCTCCTTATTTCGTGTATGAAGTCCATTTAAATATACTTTTCTCTCCTTAGATAATAATTAAAGGATAAATAACAAATGGATTGAACAGGTTAAAGTAAAGATTATATAATTATTCCCTTTAGTAGCATATATATATATATATTATAAAGCTATGTAAAAGTTAGTTCCTGTTGATGAAGTTAATTAAGCTATCATCCGAGAACATATAATACTAAATATGGAATACTTCTATTGCTTGACAGATGAGATTATTTTATTCAAATACTTCACATTTGCTGCCTATTTATCATATTAAGATGGAGCCACAGTTAAGTCAGCACATCTTCTTTTATAGGTAGTGCATTGCTGAACACTGAGATTAAGGCCAGGCTAGCATGTAAGTCACCCTGCTATTTGGAACTAGACGTTCCCTTTTTCAAGTAGCATAATGTTTGGTCCTAGGGTACCAGCATTTGTCACAAGAACCCTTGATTCACCAATTTATCCACAGAGCTATTTTTATTATTGTTATTTGCCTGTGCCATAGCACGTTGGCAAATCTGGAGCAGCCAACTTTACCTCCTCATAATAAATATTCACCATTAATCTGGAACTAAGTCTTGAAAACCAAGTGCAATCTAGATTACTTGAGTCAGTTTATACACTCAATTTTTTAGATATAAAAATGTTTGTAATAATAAAATGCATAATTAATTGTTGATCAAGGACTAGTAGAATTATTTATAATTAACAGCCACAATTCTAAAGATATGAATTGGCATAATTTTATAGACATAATGTAGTGATTATTTATATATATATATATGTATATATATATATATATATATATATATGTAATTGATCCGTAAGATGAGATCAAATTAACCCTCATCTCATGTATTGCTTTAATAATTATTTGTATAAACATCATTTGTAATTGATCTGTAAGAGGAGAGTACTTTAGCTTTTCTCTCATTTAGTATAATGCCTGTGTGCATTTAATATGCTAATATTTTATATATATATATATAATCATTCTTCATTTATCAATTATATAATAAATATGTAGTTAAATTATTGCATTTCATTCTCTGCCTTGTTATTCATTCAATCCAATTCAATCCTAGTTATTTATAATATATGTATATAAAAACATATGCATTAATAATATCCCAATTAGTTTATTATATCATATGTTTAGTCATTTAATAAGTACACTATAACACTGAGTATCATGTTTCTCACTGATCTATCCCAGCCATGATGAAAATGTACTCTCAAGCATGTCATCCATAGGGTATTGAGTCTTGGAGCACAGATGAATGAGTTGAAACATGGTAAGTGTGAAGATATCACCAACTCATTCTGGTCAGTTTTGGTCTCTTTGCCTGGACTTTTGATTCTGTTACATGGATATATAAACTTGACTATTACATAGCATTTTCCCCTGGTTATGGTCATTCTTTATTTTCATAGTTTTGTAATTAAGTAGAGATAAAAGGTGGCTGCTAGAGGGTTGCCTTAGATCCTAAGATCTAGGTGCAGTGCTCTCAGATTCAAGGCTTCTCACTGACGAAGACCACAAGCCAAAAACTAGTCTGGGAATGTTGGATGAGTAGGGGTAGATAGGGATTTTATGCACAAGCCTTCTGGCATCCATTGATTATTCTGGCATGCACTGATTGGCACTACTGTATGGAGAATTTTGCCTGTCTTAATAGTTATGAGCAAGCATAAGAAATGGTGACCATATGATGTTTGGTGGTTTAATATCATTCCTGCCTAGTAGGATAATGGTGACTATGATTATTAAAGACCCAAAGACATCAAAATGTATTAGTACTGAACTGAATTTAGACCTATTTGACTATATAAGCTAATGAGCTTAGATTGAAAATATTGTGTTTTCAATTTTATTCTCATAGTTTTGTAGTTAAGTAGAGATAAAACTTTTGATTTCAATAAATACATAAGCCACATTTTTATTCAATATATTTTTAGTCACATGATATCATATATATATATGTCTGCATTCATTTTCCCCGTCTTATGGGGGGGGGGGGTTGAGAAAAATATTTTAGGCCTTTGGTTTTTTTTCATATGACTTTGATAAATAATTATTAATATGTAAATATGTGCTACATAAAATATACCTTGAAAAATTTGATTGCTTTTTTGTATATATGTATTGTAATGGTATACATATGCATTACATTATTTTAAAACTAAAATAAAAGGGCAAAATAAATCTCAAATAAAATTGTTTTTAAAAAAAAACTAAAAGCCAAAATTAAAAGAGTTACATTAACATATATATTGCACAGATGGGTAACTTTAAAACTATTTTAAGAAAAAAAGTATTTGAAAGTATTTTTTGTAAAAAAAGTAAAAATATAAAGATTAATATTTTGAAAATAGAAATAAATGTTGATTTCTATCATCGTAGAAAATGGAAATGATTGTTTTATTAATTAAATGATTTTATTAAGTAGATGCAGAGCAAACTAGCGCTTGGGCTCTTAAATAATTAAAAAGGTCAGATAAGAGAATAAAAAAAAATAAATGATCAATGCAAGCATGAAGCCACAGCATGGTAGTAAATGGAAACATTAAGAGTCAGTGACATCACATTCGATGTATCTGGGAAAATGCTGATAAGAGGCTAATAAAAATATAAAAGTGAAAATATTTGAATTCATGAAAAATTGTTGTTGTCTTAGAGCTGACTTTGAATCTACATATGAACTGTAACTGTATTGCAGACTTCATGATGTAGGAGTCTGCAATAGTCTTAATTTCTTGACAACCAGCTGAGACCTCCCAATGGCAGTTATGGATCAAAAGGAATGGCAAGTAGTGGCTTTGTTTTAAAAAAGAACAAACAATCTATGTAAGTGATCATGAAGATGGACCTATAAATCTGCAGAATCCATAAAGTATAAACTTTTACCAATTGAACTTTCTTTTAAATAATATCTGACCAAGAATAGAACTCTAAATCAGTTATTAATATTTATTTTTATATAAGTTTGCTATTTCAATCATTTCCATTTTCGATTTTTTTTATTTATTTATTTAACTAGGTCATTTATTTTTATCTGTTAACTAAAATGTATTAAATTTAAGTTGGGTGTAGATAGCTGCATAGATTTGTTAAGGTTTATAATAGTTATTTTTTAAGGTTTTTTTTTACACATGATTAATATATATATATATATCGGTAAATATGACACCTCATGCTTAGTGTCCAAATGTATTCATTTGTATATTTTAAAGTTATTGTTGTCAATGCAGCACCTTATGATGAGTGCATTGGGTTTACTTTATTGTAAATTTTCCTCAACAATTCTCAATTAATAACTTTATATTTTAATCATTTATGTTTATTTTAAAGGAGTTTAATTTCAGGCTATTTGTCTTGTAGTTAGGTTGATGCTGGTGGAGGGATATATGGATGTTTATATCAAGATAATGTGAAGCAGGTTTAGCATACAGGGCAATGTATCCAACTGAATGCATGACCTAAAGGCATAGTCATTGTGTTGCAATGTAAGCAGATGTATTTCCTGTGATGTTGACCCCTTTTAAAAAAGCTCTATGGATAGGGACTATAAGTCAGAAGATAGACTGCTCTCCCCCACATGTAGCATTTCTCTTAAATATTATATACATGATTCCTTCACCAAACAGACACACATTCCTGTACTGGATGAGGATCATGTCCTTCAAATAATATCACACTGTCAGATGCACATTCATGTCAGTGTAGTTTTATGCTAGCAACTTCATATTGCATTGGTTGCATCCATATATCTGTAAGTAGGCATTGGTTTGACTGCGAACTTTCTAGTCTGAGATTGAATGATTGTTTTGAAAGGTTTTTAACTGAGAAATATGAATGTCAGTGTGGTTTTATGCTAGCAACTTTATATTGCATTGGTTGCATCCATATATCTGTAAGTAGGCATTGGTTTGACTGCGAACTTTTAGTCTGAGATTGAATGATTGTTTTGAAAGGTTTTTAACTGAGAAATCTATGTAGCCTATCTATACTCAACATTCTAAAGTAAAAATATTATTAAAATGTCCATCTGTGCAGACTTACTCCAAATAATTTAAATTTAAAATTAATATTAAAATCTAAACTAGATAAAGTTTATTCCTCAATTTTAAATATTAATATATGTGCGTTAATAAATGTTTTTTTGTGTGTTATTACTGGCAGTGGCTTATTTTTTTTTTAATATTGAAAAAATATTTTTTAGAAGTTTTATATTAAATCTCTGCATCTCCTTGAACTAGTGGCATGGGCTAAAGGTCAATATAAAAATAAAATTTGGATCTTAATAGTATCTGCCTACTATAAAAATTTTCCAAGTTCAAATGGCCTGGTGGTGCCCTGTTCGGCAGATACAGTAAGACTCTAACATATCAGATCCCCTGACTGTTATAATAGATAGATAGATAGATAGGTAGATAGATAGATAGATAGATAGATAGATAGATAGATAGATAGATAGATAGATAGATAGATAGATAGATAGATAGATAGATAGATAGATAGATAGATAGATAGATAGATAGATAGATAGATAGATAGATAGATAGATAGATAGATAGATAGATAGATAGATAGATAGATAGATAGATAGATAGATAGATAGATAGATAGATAGATAGATAGATAGATAGATAGATAGATAGATAGATAGATAGATAGATAGATAGATAGATAGATAGATAGATAGGGCATCCATGTTCAAAGCTGTTGCTGTGCCCAGCCACCATCATTCATCTGACTGAAGCTGATGAGGTGCCACTGCTGAGTGATGTCAGCAAAGATGAAATCAAGTGATGAAGTATCTTGTACCAGCAGTAGCAATGAAGGAGAATTTGATGATGATGTGGGAGGGTCTGATGCTTGGCTACCTATGAATATGGATAGAATTTCTCCACCAGCCCCAAGGTTTCCCTTTACTGCCACACCAGGCATGACCATAACAATGACACCAGATGCCACAGCATTACAATTCTTGAATTGTTTTTTGATGATAAAATGCTGGAAATTGTTGTAAGGGAAACTAATCTACATACTAACCAATGTTTTCAAAAGAGCATATTTAAAAGATTGTCCAGAGCTAGAAAATGGACACTCACCTCAGTGAAAGAGATGAGGTTATTTTTTGTATTGATCATGCTTCAGGGCCTTGTCAAACTGCCACATCAGGAATGGTCATGGACAAATATACCCATATTTTATGAAGTAATGACAGGTGCTAGATTAACATTGCTCATGAAATTTCCTTCATTTTTCTGTCAATTAAACTGTTGATCTAGATGCCCACCCAAATCCAAAGCTCTTAATTTTTATGAAGTAATGGAGCATTCTAGGGTAGATTAGAGCTTGATGCTCTACAAGGGCTGGGTATCATGGAAAATGTAAAATATAAAAAGAGACCCTGCTTTGGCCTGAAATTTTTTGTTGTGGATGAATCCAATACTGGATATATTTGTGACTTTCTCTGTGTACTGGGGAAGGAACAGCATACAATAAAATATATGATGCACTTCCAGTAACTACTAAAAGTGTCCTTCACTTTATGCATAATTACTTGGGCCAAGGGTACTGTGTGACTGTTGACAATTGGTATACATCAATAGAGCTAGTAGATATACTTCTAAATGAGGAGACAGATATCTATGGCACTGTCAATATCAGAAGAAAGGGTCTGCCAGCTGAAATGGTAAAGAGTAAGCTGAAACAAGGCACCATCCAGGCTTTTCAGCTTGGAGAGGTTATGGCTTTGAACTGGCAAGACAAAAAACCAGTCTGCCTTTTGAGTACCATTTATAATGCATCATCACAAACTGTAAGAAATAGAACTGGGGGAAATGTGGTGAAATCAACTGTAGTGTGTGATTATAATAACACTATTGGTGGTCTTGATCATTGTGATCAAGAGTTGTCTTTTTACCAGACAACCAGGGCTAACCAAAAAAAATATTATAAAAAAAATATTTGAACACTTCATTGATCAAGCACTTTTGAATTCCTGTATTCTTTCTAATAAATGTAAACCCATTCAAATCGACCTTCTGGAATTCAAAGCACAGATCATTGAAGAGTCTTTTGAATTATATACTGACCCTGAGTTTAAAAATTCATGAAGTAGACCTACTCTTAACCCTTCACCTATTAGGCTCACAGCTCATCACTTTTCATGTCTTCTTCCACCTAATCCTATAAGAAATGCACTTTGCAGAGTCTGCAAAGTTTGGTCATCAAGGAAAGACTTCAATGGAAAGTGTATCTGGAGAGAGTTCAGATATTGGTGTCAACAGTGCAAGGCTGGACTGTGTGTGGATTCTTGTTTTGAAATTTTTTACACACAGAAGAATTACTAATGGTATGTATTGTTCCCATTTGTGAATTATATATATATGAAAAACAAAAACAAGTTATAATCAAGTTAACTTGCTATCGCTTGTATTTATGATCAATAGATGGCATTTTACCAAAAACACCGACCAAGTGTACATTTGTTTATATAAACAACAAAAGAGTCAGAATTCAATATTTCTTTCATTTTGCCCACCCTCAGATCAGCTGATTTCAAACTAATTTGCTATAATCAGTGAAGGATAGAGCTAGAAACAAGATCTAAACACTGACTCCAAGTGTTTATGCAAAAAGTTTCTATCAGTTTGTAAGCATGAAATTTTTCAGACCGGTAAATTCTTCAAACTTAGCCCAACAAGCCATATAGCTATATGGGTCTGATCTCAGTTCAGTTTTACCACATAGTCAAAGCCTCTGCAATATATATCATTGCAAAAACCTTTAAAGGTACATTTATGAAAAACAAAAACAAGTTATAATTACGTTAACTTGCTGTCGCTTGTATTCATGATCAATAGATGGTGACAGCAAGTTAATGTGATTATAACTTGTTTTTCATCAATGTACCTTTAAAGGTTTTTGCGATGATATATATTGCAGAGGCTTTGACTATGTGGTGAAACTGGACTGAGATCAGACCCATATAGCTATCTGGCTTGTTATGCTGAGTTTGAAGACTTTACCGGTCTGAAAAATTTCATGCTTGCAAACTGATAGAAACTTTTTGCATAAACACTTGGAGTCAGTGTTTAGATCTAGTTTCTAGCTCTATCCTTCACTGATGATAGCAAATTAGCTTGAAATCAGCTGATCTGAGGGTGGGCAAAAAGAAAGAGATAGTGAATTCTGACTCTTTTGTCGTTTATGTAAACAAACGTATGCTTTGGTCGGTGTTTTTGGTAAAATGCCATCTATTGATCATATATATATATATATATTGTGAGCAGTGCAAAGTTGGACTGGGTGTGGATCCTTGTTTTGAAATTTTTCATGCACAGAAGAATTACTAATGGTATGTATTGTTCCCATTTGTGAATTATATATATATAAATTTGTTCTAACTGCTTGATAAACTATTTCAGGACTAGATGGACAGAAGAATGGATATAGTAAATCATCAAACAACTATATTTACTATAAAAGTAAGTATTGCTTACACTTAGTAAATTTATAGAAATATATTTTGATAGTTGTAACTTTGTCTATTTTACATTTTAGATGTGACCAGCCCAGTGAGCAATTACTTCTGACATCATCGGTGTGGTCATTCCAGTGAATAATTACTTCTGACATCATGTTTTCTATGTTGTCAGGTAGTATGTAGTTTTTGTATTTTATTGTAAAATTTATATCACCAATTGTTTTTATAACCATTCCAAGTTTGAATTCTTACAATGTTTCTATAAAAATTTTAAAATTAAGAGCATGCTAATTAGCTCTAAACAAGCTTGTGACATATGACTTATTATTATTACTATAAAAATTTTGTAAAATTAATCACTTCTATCACTATTTTCATAAGAACTTTGAATATAGACATTAAAAATTTTATACAAACAATTGTTTTTATATCTATTACAATGTTGACATGGATTGTACAAAGTTTGAACCCTATACTTATAAGCAACATTATGTTGTAATATGTTTCTAATATATACATGTTGATTTGTAATGTAAAATGCATAAAAAACAATTTTTACAAAATATTAGAATATTATAAATAGTCTAATAAAAATGTTTGATTTTAAATGTTCCAAGTTCAAACCCCTATAATTTTTTTATAAAGTTTTTGTAAGATTTATTACTTCTATAACTATTTTTATAAGTATTTTGAATTTAGAGTTTCTAAATTTTACAAAATTGTTTCTTATAATTGTAAAACTACTGTTTTTTAAGTATTCTTGATAAAAAGGACAATTATGTATGTTTTCTAGTGACACATATAAGTGCAAAATATTTTGTCAAAAAAAAATCAACCACTTTTTTTTTTGAGGGTAAATGTTTTATAAAAATATATTTAAAAATGTACAATTTTGGTCAAGCACAAGTGCGTGTGCGGCGCAACTGCTCCCAAAAGCTGTTAATACAAATACAAATAGCTAACTAAAAATATTAAAACAGCTGAGCACTTTCAAAGGATCTTGCCTTCATAATCATAGCTTGCTTACGTTTAAATTTATGCAAATATGCTAATTCCATCTTTTTGATAGAGAAAAACACGTGTCCTTCCTGTTTATGGCATCGCTGTCATGAGAGATAAATAAAGCCTCTTTGATCTTTCTTTTGAGGTCATGTCTCTCTCTACATACGATGGTAGGATTGTCCGGAATGCACTCATGGTGACTTGTGCACTGGTGCTGATAAAAAACTGAATAAGTAGAAGGATCGTTGCGAGCTCTATTGTATGAATACCTGTGTTGTGCCAATCGTGTGGCCAGAGATGCTCTGCTTTCCCCATAATATGTGCCTTTGCAATAGTTATTTGGACAAGCAATGTTATATACTGTATGGGGGGTCTGTAACAGTGGAGTTTGATCTTTGGTATTGTTAATTAGATTGTTAGAATTTGGAGGGGTTCGAAAACAGAGCTGATATTTGTTGTTAAAGATGGAATGTAGTTTCTTGTGTAAATTGGGTATGTATGGAAGTAATAACCTGGGTTTATCCTGTGTGGCGTGAGAGTTGAGAGGTTTATTCTGAATGTGTGAGATTTTTTTGTCGATGATGGATTGTCTGAAGCCTAAATTCAGTAGATCATTTCTATATTCTGCTACATTTGTTTTTGCATCTGCCTCGATTTTACACAACAATCTGTTTCTATGCAAAAAAGATGCTAGACCCGATAATTTATGTGCTGTGGGTGTGTGAGATTGGGGGTGTGTATGGCATCTGATTTCCAACGGTTTGATGGCCATGCTATAATGGCAGTGGTTATTCTCTCTTTTTATTTTGACATCAAGGTATTTGACTTGTTGGTGAGTGTCTTCAGTTGTGACATTAACAATTAGTGCTGTGTTGGCTTCTAATTCGCAATGCCATAAACAGAAAGGACACGTGTTTTTCTCTATCAAAAAGATGGAATTAGCATATTTGCATAAATTTAAACATAAGCAAGCTATGATTATGAAGGCAAGATCCTTTGAAAGTGCTCAGCTGTTTTAATATTTTTAGTTAGCTATTTGTATTTGTATTAATAGCTTTTGGGAGCAGTTGCGCCGCACACGCACTTGTGTTTGAATACATACATTTCCCAAAAGTAAAAATTATTTAACTTAATTTTGGTCACTTTTTTGAAAAAAAAATTAAACAAAGAAAAGGTTAACATTGTATAAATATTGTTGTGGGGGTAGATTCATGATCTACAACTGTCTCATTTAAATGGGATTTGGGGTTCCCCTGAAGTTTCCTGACTGCCTGTCCCAATAAGGTCCTTTTAGTCTTGTTTGGCTATTGTTGTGGGGGTAGATTCATGATCTACAACTGTCTCATTTAAATGGGATTTGGGGTTCCCCTGAAGTTTCCTGACTGCCAGTCCCTATAAGGTCCTTTTAGTCTTGTTTGGCTCAAGTACCTTGGTGAATATGGCTTCAGTGGTTGTCTTTCATAGACGATCATGGCCTGGCATCTAGGATACCCTATCCTGTGAATTTTTTCTGGTAATTCTATGGGGACAGGGGTGAAATCAATGGTCATCAAAAATCCTGTCATCTCTTCTATGACCCATATCCTGCATCCCACCCAAGATGGCATGTTCCATTGGATGACCTGGATCATCTGGGTATCCATAAAAGAAAACCAAGGCAGGCTACTTGCCTTAAGAAAAACTGTGTGCAGGTCTCTTTGACCACTGACCCATACAACTCTCCAAGAATAGCATAACAGATCCTGTCCCGGTGTTCCTCACTCCAGAATGTCTTATAGAGGGACCAAGAATATTGGTCAAATATAAGTGGCCTTTTATTGCAACAATACTACCAAGATTTGGAAAAACCCTGTAGGTAGTAGATAGCAAGGGTGCCTTGGTCCACTGATGGAACCATTTGGAATCAGAATAACTCTCACGGGCTTTCAATATGGTTCCCTGGGTTCTCATTGACATCTCCTTTAAAAATCTTTACCTGTATTATCTTTGATAGGTAAGTTTGAACATCCAGCATTGGCTTTGGTTGTTCTACAAGACTCAATTCTCCTTCACTGTCTTCTTGGTTCCAAGATATTTTGCTTGATATACTAATCTGCTCATTATTTACTATGGAGGGACTCTGCATAATGTCTCTCATTACCCCAATTCTGGTGATATCCCTTACTTCCACAGAGAATGGTTTATGTGCCCAGTTAGGTTTATCTCACTTTGGGCACTCATGGGTTCTGACTTAGGGTCCACCCTGATGTTTTGTATTACCCCTTTGGTACCTGAGTTACCTCCTCAGATCTCTCCTCTACACTCCTTTACTTTCTCAATTTTTCCATTTAGTTCTTGTATATTACTCATTTTATTTTTTCTTGGATGACCACTTTATTGCCCTGTTCTAAGTTTTCCCTTAATTCATACACTTCATCTCTGATTTCCCCTTATGACTTTTGTAAACTCTTGACCATATTTTAATGTTCCTCTGATTTAGCAGCCACATCCTCCCTAATCTTGTCAACTGCCTTGTTTATGAATGTTTCTTGCCACTCATCTTTATTTTTGGTGGTCTCAAATTCTTCTCTGAGCATTAGTAGAGTATTGTTGGTCTCCTGTTTCTTGTTTAGGAGCCCTATGAATTTAGCATGGATTTCTTCATATTTCTGCTGGCAGTTTACCTTCAATTCTTTCTGCAATTTCTCCTCCACCTTTCTATACTTTTCCTCCATTCTTTTATCTCTATCTTGCTGGTTTTTCTGGGTGTTGGCCATATTCTGTTGGTTGATAACTGTCAAGTCTGCATCATCCTTTCCATCCAGGCCTCCAACTTATTGTCTAGATTCCTCTTTTTATCTCATGGACTCTTGCTTTTATATTACTCCATATAGGCCCTTAAGTGTTATGGGGCTTTCCATGTTTTGTCCCTCTGCATAACTGGCCTGTGCTCACTTTCCTTTCTCCTTCATCTTCTGTACTACTATCTCTGACAATTTCCCTTCCAGATCTCAGTGTTATTCCCTTGCCTTCACCTTATTTTCTGATTTCCCTTCTCTATTTTGGATGGTTCCTTTAGGATTATTGGGCTTTCTAA
Organism: Epiperipatus broadwayi; assembly: GCA_028023455.1. NCBI lineage: Eukaryota > Metazoa > Onychophora > Udeonychophora > Euonychophora > Peripatidae > Epiperipatus > Epiperipatus broadwayi. Next base: position 1,789,883 of record JAQFVV010006423.1, on the reverse strand, counting down.
GGATCTACCCCCCGTTTCTATCCCCATTTACCTCTTCCATTTCTTCTCCCCCACTTACTTCCCTTATCATTTCTTCCTCTATACTGCTATCCATCTATATTGGGTTTTATATTATTTTGTTTTAATGCTTTAAATTTCTTTTAATTATGACTTCTTTCTATGTGACTATTGCCATTTTTTGGGGGGACGATGGCCCACTCTGGTTTCCTGACTTCCAGCCCACTACATATTTTAACCCATTATATGCTTATTTTTACTCTTTCTATAATGGATGCCACTCTTAAGTATGCCCCTGCTCAATCATCATCATCATCATCAAACATTATCAATCCACTACAGGATGAAGGACTTTCCAAGTTCAATCCATCTTCTCCGATCTTCAGCTTTTTTTACATCACTCCTGCACATTTTCTTATTTCATCCATCAATCTACATATGGTCTCTTTCTGGGTCATTTACACACTTTGGAATCCAGTTTAAGATTTCAATTGTTCATCTATTATCATTTCTTCTAGCAATATGTCCAGCCCAACTCCAGTCTTAATTTTTCAATGAGGTCAGTAACACCTGTTTGTTCTCTTACCCATATATTACATTTTTGATTTTTCTTGTTACTCCCAACATGCATATATCCCTACTTCTTTGAGGGGTCTAAAGTCTCTGTATTTCTCTTCTATTAAATGTCCAAGTCTTAGATACTTAAGTAAGAACTAGTAAAACACATTTATTTAAAACCTTCCTTTTTAAACACATAGGCATATTTCCTTTTAGTATCAAGTTATCTCTATCAAAAGCATTCCAACCAAGTTTAATTCTATGATTCATTTCATCCATTATGTTTCCATCTGTATTAATAATCTGACCAAGGTATTTGTAATTGTAACATATATAAAAAATTTACAAGTAACAAATGAAAATAAACCTTACCAATGTGCCTCATTTCTTTCTCTATTCAAGCTGCATTATTCCTAATAAGAAACATAGATTCATGTCATGATTGTATTTAATTTATGTGCTGGGTTTAATTTTATATTTTGAGTACATATATATTGATCTTGCTTTTCTTATTTCATTGCTTGCATCCAATCCAAGTCCAAATTTTAAAATAAGACTTTAACATGATGAGTTCTCCATTTGTAAACCCTTTTCTCTATGCTGAATGACAAAATTTATATGAGAATGGCTCTTAGTCTTTTTGAGTCACCTTTGGGTGTCAGTCACCAATGAGCAAAAAAAAACATTACATATATAATATAAAATATATGCCATATAGTTGATATATCTTGCATAAATTTGTGATATATTTACATATATACTCTGCATGCCCAGATGACAGGCACACAAACCCAGCACTTAAGATTTACCCAGGCTAATTCAAATATTTTGATCAGAGAATCCAATGGAATACTAAGTAATGTACTGGTAGAAACCCACCACCACCGCAAGTCAAATCGGATTCAAACTCAGCTGAACCAAAACTGAATTCAAACCCAACTCAACAGCTCAGATAACAGAAATCGACGGCACAGTGCCATGCGCCAAGAACTAGCTCAATGGTTGGTGAGGACTAGAGACTCCTGAGTAACACTAATATCTAAGAATTTATATACTTTGAATAATTTTATAAATTGAATCATATGTATGTTCGGGTTGCCAACATAGACAGCGGGTATTAACATTTAAATAATTATAAAAAGAATAATGAACTAAGAAAACCAAGTATGTTAGAAAATATTTAATAAAAATAATTTGTTTTGTTTCATAAAATAAAGAATGCATTAATTACCTCTAGTCTTTAAGATATCTTACAATTATAATAAGAGTGGCGGTCCTTATCATATGCCAACAAGTATTACGTAAATTGAAAGTCTCTGCCTATGCCCCCAAAAAGAAATATAAAGGCTGATAAAGGTATTCATTAACGAAGGAAATGATTGCTCTAATTTGATTACGATGGAATGTGATATTTATTTTCACATTCGAAAATCTATTCACGAAGAGCAAGATACGTATTTTAGGGCATAACTTTAATCTTGATGTGAAAACAGATTTAATTAATAATATATTTGAGAATTTGTTCGACTTTAATTTAAATCAATTCATCACGAATTACGAGCATCTGAGCAGGCTTTTCCGGAAAATCCACTTGAAAGACCATTGCTAGTCGATGATCGAAGTCCTATGGCGGCTTGCATTTAACAAGTCTTACGCCCTTTGACTACTATGAAGGGAGCGGAAGTACTTTCTTCTTGATAATTTTAAATAAGAGAAATATGATCACCGACCAGCCTAACGGAGCGGAACATTGCCCTACGTCAGCAACGTTCGATGATGATGACTTGATAGTTATCATTGAAAACTAAAACCCATATAGAATGCTCGACGTGATAACTTGATCAATTAATTAAAGTCAAACAAGCTTTTAACAAACTATTTGAAAGTATTTGTAAGTTATATTAATTATGCCCTAATCATCATGCTCTTACTGAATCTTAATACAAATAACAAAAGTTGAATTATAATCTATTTAACCCTTTATCGGCCCTTTTGCAATAAAACATTTAACATTATATTTGAGTTAATAAATATTAGTGGAACGAGAAAATAATATTTTAACATTTTGTGAATATATAAACCTTTGTGTATTAGGTAGGAGCTGGGGACATAGGTAAAAACGGAGCTAATAATTGATTATTAGCCAATTATAAAAATAGTAAACATAATATTTCTTTCGACTCGATGATTGATAGAACTTATAAATTTAGTTCTAATGGGTGAGAATTACTATTTAAAATTAATATATTAGTTGCGTGAGGCAAATAGAACAAAGGAGCTCATCAAGTCGAGAGATTATTGGCATATAATTTTAAATAAACGAACATTAATAAAGCACACAAATATATATATTAACTGAACCACCAAGTAAGAAGAGAAAAGGTTAAAGACTAGAGATTAAAGAATTAAGATATAGATTTACAATAGCGTAAATAAAAGGTGTTAGAAAGATTTTTACATTAGAGAGTAAAGAGCTCTTAAAAAGGAGTGTAAAATAAAGTTCGAACTGGCCAGAGAGTTTAGAGTTCATGAGAAATATATTACCCTTCCGTGCTAGGTTCTTAAGTTACACTTCCAAGTCGGTGAAACGTAGGCACCATTTGGTTGATTATTGGAACAGCATTTTTAGTAGCTTTTCATGATGTTAGCAGTCTGATCGGTCCGGAAAGATTCAGCAGCACCATTGAAGATTTCTAGGGACTTCATGGAACCGTAGCCAGATTCCTGATGTTCTAGCCTTCTATCATGATGAATACAATTTAACACGCACAGAGTTCACTGTACTACTTTACAACAAAGACTAGTATTTTTTTCCTGACTTTTCAGGGCTATATATCTACTGTTCACTGATGCCTCCGGCTAGCGCTCATTTTATTATCAATGTGTTTTATAATTAGTTGTTTTCAAATACATTCCTTCGATAAGGCTTTCAAACTAATTAGCTTGAATTCCTTCTCTAATTGAAAATGAATTCTTAAGATTTGAAAATAATTTAATTAGAAAAATGAATCCTTATCTTTTTTTAATTAATAAAACTTTACTATTGTTTTTAAGAATTTTAAAGCTTATCGAAGGAATGTGGCTTTTAATCAACGAAACTTTACAAATTATTTAAAAGTAAAAAAAAAAGTATTCCCGACGCAATGAAACTTTCGAACAATTTATATATATTTAATATTTACAAGTATATACGCACAATCCACGCAATTTAATATATATAAATTCATGAATATTTTATCATGAATTTATTTAGAGAATTGATCAATTTTAAACTAAACTAATTAATTTTGCTACGCATTTGAAATAAGTTATTCATTATGGAAATTAGCGTGGATTGAACGTATAAAGCCCCATTGCATCGGAAATTTAAGGTTAGTATTAGGGTAAATAACATGAAGCTAGGATCGAACTCAGATCCGACTGCTTCATTTCTTTTCACTTCAAAAAAAAACAATGAAAAAAAAATGACTTTACTTACGCAGGATATAGTTGCATAAGTGTATAGACTCTGGGAGAACAGCATGAGCATGAATAATATAACCTGCCCAAGCTACAAAAATTATACATGTCTCACTGCGATCAATTTTTTGAATATTCCGCTTATAACAAGTTAAAAAAAATCGGTCCGTTTATCAAGTCTCATTTTCCTATGGTCATGTCAGTTGGTCTTCTGTATATATATCTGTCTCTACAGTTTATCTTACTGTTTCCCTGGATCAGGTGGTACATATTGTTTTAACTGTCTGGCATTGTAATGGTCATAGTCCCGGTCTTCCCTGGTTGTCGTCAAGTTACCATAGTCTATTGCTGTCATTAATTCTATGGCCTTTTCTGCGACCGAATGCACAAACAACAATTCTTTAATATTATCTCGATGAGCGATGGGGTTCTCTCCTGGGTCATCTTTGAAAATTTGAATCTGTATCAAGGATCCAGGCATTGGCGTCTGTAACTTCTTCATACTAAGTTGAGGACTCATCATCTGTCCCATTTCCACTTTTAGTTTCATTGGACTAGTGGTCTGAACATCTTTTTCTTTTTCTGTATCTATATCCGCTTCTTCCACTGCTTCGTAACTGGACTCATCCTCACCACTGTTGTTTTCCTTGCTGTCCACAACTTCTTTTGGTGTGGCCTGATCATCTTCATTTTCTATTTTTGGGTCTTCAGAGGGATTTATTTCTTGCTGAAGCTTTACATTTTCTAGGTTTGAGTTGGCTTGGATGCCTCGTGCTTCCTCGAGCCTTACCAGCCTTTCCATCATCATCATCAGTACCTTTCGATCTTCTCTCATTTCTCTGAGGATCGTTTGTAAAGTGTCTTTTCCCATTTTTGAAAATAAGAAAATAATGTAATAAACAATCAATATAATGAACAACGTGAATTCACTTAGAGTACTCTCTGTATGCTTAAAATATTTTTTTTCTTTAGTAAATTTTAATGAGATCTCTGACTACAGGTCCATTGTCCCAATCTTCATTAGCTGCTGCATATTATTTCCCCAATCTATGTAATCTGCCTTTTTTTTAGTTTACCTACGTTTTCTTGGTTAGCTCTTTATATTAACTGTTTGAGTGAGACATGTATTCAAAAATATTAAAGATAAGAAAAAAAAACATTATTCACTTTCCCTTGGTTCAACTGTTCTGTTCTCCCATGTCTGAAAAAAAAACAACTATACAGTGATATACAAATATTATGTATTAGCAGATACAACAAATCATTCTGTATTGAACACACTTGGTTTTTTATTATGGCGATTGACCCACTACTGTGCTGACAATCAAATTTGCTGACAAATTTATTTATATGGGCGCCAGTGAGCAAAATGAAATCAATAGGGCATGTGATATAACCCATTGACCCCCAAACCACATATGATTGACTTAACTTTTGATAAAACAATTGAATTGATGATGAATATTTATTAATGAATAACAGATAACGCGTTCCTGACCTGAGTTTAAATATAGGAGTTTAAATATTACTAAGCATGAGGCTTCACACACACAAAGAAATGTCAAAATTAATATTACAAGAACTTTTTATTGGTGATATTATTCTAAATCTTGCTAGCATGAAAGCGTGCAAACCATTTAAGCATTTTGCCAACTGCATCTGGCTGCTTGGTGTACACAAAGGGTCTTCACCTGCTTTGAGGTTACTCTAGAAATTATTGTCATTAAAGCGTAATGTCACACTGCATCGGACCGCTTGACAGATAATTCCCAGTTTGAAGGTCTTCGCCTACTTTGAGGCTACTAAAAATACAGGGCGAACATTAAATATATGTGCTAGCAAGCAATACTGTAAAATTAAGACTTTTAACATGATATCACAACGGATATCTTATATTATAAAACTAAGATACTAATTAATTTTGACATAGAAAAACATTTCATTTATGACATAGACAAATTATTTCACTTATTTTACTCCTATGCTTTGATCTGCTCTTACTACTTTGCTAACGATATTTCCTTACTGTCATGAACGCGTATAAACAAACGTATAATATATATATATGGATATATAGTACACGTATAACTAATTACACATATACTTAAATAATTATTCTAACGGTCTTTTGCATTTTAAAAAAAAAAATCTTGAATACATTTAACTATAAAGAAGAGAATTAGAAAGTGATATTTTAATTTATTAAATCATTTCAGTTATGCATTATAAATCGCATAACTTTTTCAAATATATAAAACATTCTACAAAATATCACTTTAAACATTTAATTTATTGAGATCTGAGTAACTAAAACAAAATTACTATCTCCAGGGCATGTGTGGGGTTTATTAAGTCGAGCCACAACGATTGGGCAGCCAAAAACATAACCATGTACCGGTCGAAACCCACCACCACCGCAAGTCAAATCGGATTCAAACTCAGCTGAACCAAAACTGAATTCAAACCCAACTCAACAGCTCAGATAGCAGAAATCGATGGCACAGTGCCATGCGCCAAGAACTAGCTCAACGGTTGGTGAGGACTAGAGACTCCTGAGTAACACTAATATCTAAGAATTTATATACTTTGAATAATTTTATAAATTGAATCATATGTATGTTCGGGTTGCCAACACAGACAGCGGGTATTAACATTTAAATAATTATAAAAAGAATAATGAACTAAGAAAACCAAGTATGTTAGAAAATATTTAATAAAAATAATTTGTTTTGTTTCATAAAATAAAGAATGCATTAATTACCTCTAGTCTTTAAGATATCTTACAATTATAATAAGAGTGGCGGTCCTTATCATATGCCAACAAGTATTACGTAAATTGAAAGTCTCTGCCTATGCCCCCAACAAGAAATATAAAGGCTGATAAAGGTATTCATTAACGAAGGAAATGATTGCTCTAATTTGATTACGATGGAATGTGATATTTATTTTCACATTCGAAAATCTATTCACGAAGAGCAAGATACGTATTTTAGGGCATAACTTTAATCTTGATGTGAAAACAGATTTAATTAATAATATATTTGAGAATTTGTTCGACTTTAATTTAAATCAATTCATCACGAATTACGAGCATCCGAGCAGGCTTTTCCGGAAAATCCACTTGAAAGACGATTGCTAGTCGATGATCGAAGTCCTATGGCGGCTTGCATTTAACAAGTCTTACGCCCTTTGACTACTATGAAGGGAGCGGAAGTACTTTCTTCTTGATAATTTTAAATAAGAGAAATATGATCACCGACCAGCCTAACGGAGCGGAACATTGCCCTACGTCAGCAACGTTCGATGATGATGACTTGATAGTTATCATTGAAAACTAAAACCCATATAGAATGCTCGACGTGATAACTTGATCAATTAATTAAAGTCAAACGAGCTTTTAACAAACTATTTGAAAGTATTTGTAAGTTATATTAATTATGCCCTAATCATCGTGCTCTTACTGAATCTTAATACAAATAACAAAAGTTGAATTAGAATCTATTTAACCCTTTATCGGCCCTTTTGCAATAAAACATTTAACATTATATTTGAGTTAATAAATATTAGTGGAACGAGAAAATAATATTTTAACATTTTGTGAATATATAAACCTTTGTGTATTAGGTAGGAGCTGGGGACATAGGTAAAAACGGAGCTAATAATTGATTATTAGCCAATTATAAAAATAGTAAACATGTAATATTTCTTTCGACTCGATGATTGATAGAACTTATAAATTTAGTTCTAATGGGCGAGAATTACTATTTAAAATTAATATATTAGTTGCGTGAGGCAAATAGAACAAAGGAGCTCATCGAGTCAAGAGATTATTGGCATATAATTTTAAATAAACGAACATTAATAAAGCACACAAATATATATATTAACTGAACCGCCAAGTAAGAAGAGAAAAGGTTAAAGACTAGAGATTAAAGAATTAAGATATAGATTTACAATAGCGTAAATAAAAGGTGTTAGAAAGATTTTTACATTAGAGAGTAAAGAGCTCTTAAAAAGGAGTGTAAAATAAAGTTCGAACTGGCCAGAGAGTTTAGAGTTCATGAGAAATATATTACCCTTCCGTGCTAGGTTCTTAAGTTACACTTCCAAGTCGGTGAAACGTAGGCACCATTTGGTTGATTATTGGAACAGCATTTTTAGTAGCTTTTCATGATGTTAGCAGTCTGATCGGTCCGGAAAGATTCAGCAGCACCATTGAAGATTTCTAGGGACTTCATGGAACCGTAGCCAGATTCCTGATGTTCTAGCCTTCTATCATGATGAATACAATTTAACACGCACAGAGTTCACTGTACTACTTTACAACAAAGACTCCTTTTTTTTTCTGACTTTTCAGGGCTATATATCTACTGTTCCCTGATGTCTCCGGCTAGCGCTCATTTTATTATCAATCTGTTTTATAATTAGTTGTTTTCAAATACATTCCTTCGATAAGGCTTTCAAACTAATTAGCTTGAATTCCTTCTCTAGTTGAAAATGAATTCTTAAGATTTGAAAATAATTTAATTAGAAAAATGAATCCTTATCTTTTTTTTAATTAATAAAACTTTACTATTGTTTTTAAGAATTTTAAAGCTTATCGAAGGAATGTGGCTTTTAATCAACGAAACTTTACAAATTATTTAAAAGTAAAAAAAACAAGTATTCCCGACGCAATGAAACTTTCGAACAATTTATATATATTTAATATTTACAAGTATATACGCACAATCCACGCAATTTAATATATATAAATTCATGAATATTTTATCATGAATTTATTTAGAGAATTGATCAATTTTAAACTAAACTAATTAATTTTGCTACGCATTTGAAATAAGTTATTCATTATGGAAATTAGCGTGGATTGAACGTATAAAGCCCCATTGCATCGGAAATTTAAGGTTAGTATTAGGGTAAATAACATGAAGCTAGGATCTAACTCAGATCCGACTGCTTCAGTAATAAATAGAAAAAATTATTATCTTAAACTCCTGGTGATGCAAATAAAAAAGCTAGATTATAGACTAAGTAACATTTAAATAAAATTTTTTTATTCATACATACACACAATCAAATAAATATTTAGTGCAATTAAAAATATAAAAAAAGCATACAATAATTATCAGTAATCCAATATCTCTAAATGTCCTTCATTTATAATTCATTTCTTTTAAGAATGTCTAGACACTTAATTTATGACTGAAAAGTTATGTTTACCTTGATTTTTTTATTATGGTGAGATGATGTCATCTTTCTGCAGTTGACACATTTTCTTTGGTTTTAATTTTCTAGGTAGTTGGCTTTTTAGTTTCCAGTGATATCTGATAACAATAGGAGAGAGAGAGTATGCAGCAGTATCTATACTATGATCAAGGCATTGATCACAGGTGAGAGAAGTTGATGGAGTTGAGAACCCAAGACATGAAACTCTGATGTATACTCCAAAAGTTCTTTAGCAACATGTGTTGCTACTTCTATGACTTCCACATTTACATTTTCCACAGCAAGTAATAAATGGCTCTATGAGGATCTCATTGATTATGCTCTCAGTAATAACTCAGTAATGAATTAATCACTGAACTGATGAACTCCCTGAAAAACTTTTGGAAAAACTGCTGAGCAACAACAAATGAATAACAATAGACAAGCCACCACTTTTATACTTATTTCTCCCATTGTCTAATTTTTATCATAATTTTAATTTGGTTTTTAATTACATTTTATTTATCTAATCTTTTTTTAGATTCATCTACTATCTTATCAGCCATGAATCTTTCAAAATTTAAATGCATTCCTGCTGATGAGTTAGTTTACAAGATTTTTTCACTAATTATTTCCTTTTTTTTAACATTTATCTTTTTTAAATTTTTTAACTATAAATAGAAGAGAGAAGGTTTTAAATCTTTATCTGACATGATTCTCTTTCCCCATTCTTATTCTTAACCGTTTAACCGCTAATTATATTATTGGTTGTATGAGGTAAAAATCAAATCTTTTAATTGGCCAACTCACAAACTGAAGACAAAGCCTATTGTTAAAACATATTCGCCTATAATATTAAATTCAACTCAGATACATTTATAAAAAGTATATTACTAATTTTTCAGGTTATGAAGAGAACGAAAGTTCTTTCAAAAATAAATTGCTATTTATTTATTCTAAAATATTCAATTTCGGCAACATAAAAGCTGTAATATAAACAAAAAGGTCGACTTTTACATTATAGAAAAGTAAATATTTCTTTTTACTAAATCTTCAATATTTTTACAAAAATCTTCGATATTTTTCGAAAATAATTTTGTTTTTTTAGTATTCTCTCTGAAAATAATTTTAATTTCTCAAAATATACTTTTATAATACTTTAAAATCATATTTGAAATGAAAATCTCAGCGTTTTTCTTTATTTTCTTTGATCAGGCGGTTTCTTTGTTCTTTCCAGCCAATCAGAATGTCTTTTTCGGCTGAGAGCATGCTAAGAACCAATCACAAGTAATGTTCTTTCTTTGTTTAGGTTTAAATGTGTTTTTTTTTATTTTTTACTTGCAAAATAATTCGGAAGAGGGCACCATCTTACAGAACTTTTAAAAACCTATTCAATACCTGTTTAACAAATATTTTAGCATAAGAACTGGCAGAGTTAGAGTGACGTCAGATGTCTACGAGGAGCCTCGTAAGAGGCGGGAAAAGGGTTAATAAAACAAACTATTCTAAAAAATGATGCAATCTTTCCTTTTTATTAATTAGACTTTAAAAAATCTACTTTAAAACTATTTTTGTTTACTGTTTTGTTTATAATTTATTATTTTTTAAAATTAACATATGTAATGCAGATATATAAATATATGTGTTTTTGCAACATATATGTTATGATCATTACAATATACATGAATCCATAGGATGTTCACAACTAATACTAATAATATCAAACTAAGTACATTAAATCACTCATTATATAAATTGTCAATACATGCAGCATTAGCAAAATCTCATATACAAAATGAATAACTATTAGCAATTAAATATCATTATAAACTTAAAATTGTAAGTAATTATGTTTAAATAATAAATATATATTTTATAATGTGCACCAAAATAAATATGACATCAGTATACTTTCATAAATAAGAACAAATTATTATTTCTCACATTTGTACCATATTTTGATTATTTCAATAAAATATTTGCAAAAAGATTAATTTAAATACATATTTTCTCACAAAATCATAAATTTAAACAATATTTAGAATGGATAATAAGTTATTAATAATTAATAGTTGTATAAGAAAAAATATCAGGAAGTTTATTTAATGTATATAGATATAAATAAAAGATTTATAAATTGTTTTTATTTACCAGTAACATTCTGTTTTCATTCAGCAAGTGATTGAAGAAATGGAAGCAGACAATTTTGTCTATTGTGGTGATCCATTTTTAAATATACAAACAGAAAACAGGCATGTATGAAGTTGAAAAAAAATTTTTTGCAACAATTACTAGTTTGAAACATATTTCTATTTATGTTGGCTGAAAAGATACAATGATACATTATTCATTTGGGTTATGTCCACCTTTTTTGGGATTAAAAAAATTATACACTTAGAAATTCATTTTATGAGCTTGAAATTTATTACTTTTAAAGAACAATAATTTAATCTATCATGTGATCAATCTGCATTACAAGAAAATATTCTTGGTAAAGAGCCAACAGGACAATAAATAATTTTGCAGTTTAATTAGCAAAATGATATTAATTTTTTTATAAATTAATATTTTTAATTTGACAATTGACTTCAATTAAAAATAATATTTTGTACAATTATAAAATACATTAACTTTCCTTTTAAATTATAGTTTAATAAAACAAACCTTTATTTAAATAAAGAGTGCACAATCTGTTTAATTAATAATAATAACAAAATATGTTAATCACATTGAATGATGTCACAATTTTAAATTATTAAATAAAAATTCTTTTCCATATCTTTTCTTAATTTTTATAACCATGAAATATATTCTTATGGAATATATTATTTTAATAACTCCCCTTTTATAAAAAGAAATTTTATTACATTTAACAATTATATTTATTTAAATATATATATATTCTTATAATGTAAAATTTCTAGTCAGAACTGAGTAAATACTTGATATCTTATTGATTAATTTTGATTATTAATTCAAATATAAAATAATTAAGCAAAAATATTTACACACAATATTTGAAAAAATAATAAACAAACTAAATATTGACACTTATGCGCATAAAAAAATATAAAGTATAGGCTGTCCAATTTTTGATAAAGAAATATGAGTCATGGTCTCTAGAATTATGAGTTTCTTTAATACTCACTAAAATTCTAATAGTGTAGACAACCTTAATTAGTTTATCAACTACTAGGAAGATTAAATTCAACTTATTCATAATTAGATTTTTGATTTCAACTGAACACATGTCTTACATAAATAGACAATTACACTATTATGCTGGTTTAAACATTTAGATCAAAGAAATATAATATCCTGATAATACACAAAACAAATTTTGTTATAGTCACTCCTAGAGACTATACATCCATTACTAAATCCAATTTATTTCTAACTTTTACCATGGATTTATCTTGATATCTGCTATTAAACATTCAATATCTTTACAATACAAAGAATAAAAATCAAATACATCTTTATCATTAGGTAAAATACATATTTTTAAACTATTGCATTTGTAGATTAAACAAGTAGCATTTGTGCATCCATCATTGTTTATCAAATGACAAGAATTAAATTTATTCACTACACTTAGTGATTTTCAACTAGTTTTACATAACCAATAAAATAATAACCTTTTGCATTGAACATAAATTTTATTTCTAATACCTTACTTTTATTTTGAATACTAAAATATAAAAAAGTTAAATGAATTCTATAATCATTTCTTATGAGATTCAAATCAATGAAAATATTTAAAACTCTTATATGTATGCCATTAAAATATAATGTATTTACACATTCAGTATATTATTTTATTTTATACAACAACTCTAAATATTCATCTTTGTGAAAATCTTTCTTACTTTGAAATGTAACGATCTTTATACTCACAATTAGAATTGCTGTACTCATAATGTTGTACTTGATGCAAAATGATTTAAGTTTGCCAAATTTCTTGTTCTTGGATTGTTGTAAATTTTTGATTGCTAACATTTCATCAAGATGTGATTTAATTATTTTACTATGACCAAGCAAACTTAAATACAATATTACTTTTATTGCTATTTTATTTCATTTAAGGTTAACTTTTATATCTTCTTGACCCCATTCCCTAAAGAAATGTTCTAGCTCATTTAACATAACCTGTTGTATGTTTATTGGTAATTACATCTCCTAATGTGAATGAGCTGTCTTTGTGACAGAGTAAATGCAATGATATATTTCATCTTGCAAATGTGTTTAGACTAGAATTGTATATAAGTTTCTTCGGATTCCTGATTATTGTCACTATTATTCCTTTTATTATAATTACTCTCACCTACAAACTCCAGAATATTTTTCACTGTAAGGTTTTTCATTAATTCGTTCTCTAAGATTTCTACATATATATGAAGTTTCAAAATGGTATGAGTCTGAGTTTTTTGTGTGCATGGCATTACTAAAAACTTCTAACTCATTTAATATTTCTATTTTTGCCTCTTTACAATTGGTCTTCCCAAACATAATTTCTGTATCAACTTCAGTGTATCCATTGCAGTACTGCATAGATTTTCAACTATTCTGACATTTTCATATTGGTATCATAAGCATCCATGATCATATCATCAATTTTAGATTCTTTTATAATTTCATCATCAAATCCAAATTTATCACTACCTACATATCTTTCAGATTCTTCAATATCTATCCATTAGTTTTACAATAGTTGTCAATCTTGGCATCGATTTTGGATTGTTCAGATTGTTCTATTATATATAATCAACTTTGGATTCTCCTTTACCTATAGTTTTCATTCATTAACAGCAACTACATTAAGTTTATATTCTTTAATTATATCTATTCTATCTACTATGTTTTCTAATGAGATGTCTATTGTAGCTTCTTTTTTCTCAAACTCCTTTACTACTATGTTCATTTTTTCTTCTATTTTGTCAATTCTTTTTCCTACTTTTTGAACTTTATCACTTCATTCTATAGTAGTCTTTGGTTTTTTATTTCAAATTGAACGTTTCCTATTTATTTTTTTTATTTTCAGTTGTTTTTTTTTTTGGATTATCTTCTGTTTTCCTCTTACTTTTTGCTGCAGACTTTCCATCACTATTCTTTAGTTTTCATTCATTTTCTCCATTCTCTCTGTTAATTCTTTCACAAATTTTCATTCATTTGATCCATTCTTTGCTGACTTTCATCCAGTTTCTGTTGCATATTTTCATTCATTTGATCCACTCATTATTCCATTCTTTGCATATTTTCATTCATTAGATTCACACTGTGCTCTTTCTCAGTCATTTTCTGTTGTAAATTTTCATTCATTTGATCCATTATTCTCTGTTTCATTTTTTTCAATGACTAAATATTTTCATATTAAATGGACCATACTCTTCTTTACTCTCATTTATTTTTGTAGACTTATCTTTTCTAATTATAATCTGAGATTTCTTAAATGTTATCTCAGGGCTTTCTTGTTCTACTAATTCAACTTGTGGTTCTAGACTGAAACTATCAATGTTATTTTCAACCATTCTCTTTCTCACTATCTCCACTTAATTTTTTTCCATTAATCTAATTAATTTAAAAATTATAATCAGTTCATATTCTATTTCATCAAAACCTTCAATTAAAACTATTTTCTTGCTTAAGTTGATAATACATTTCAAAATTTCAAGTTGACAAAAAAATATATTTTATAATATAAAAAAAATATATAGCTTTACAAAAATTCAATCTTATTTCTTTTAAAATTTTTAAATTAAATCATTAAACTTTATTAACTATCACAAAGTTTTTATTTTAAACCCAATAAATTGGGAGACCATAATTTATAATATATATATATATATACCTCAAAGTGCTTTACTTCTATCTAATTAAAACTAATAGATATAATTTGTTAAAACCAGTAGATAAGACTTATCAGACCTCAAACACTGGATAAGTTAAAGTCTTAAAAAAAATTGTTATATTTTTAAATATCTTAGAGTGCTTTATATTATATCAAGTTTTATATGTTGATGTCAAATCTTTAAAAAAAAAAATTTAATAAATAAGAGCATATCATATAAAAGGAAATAATATATAAAAGTATGCTTCTATTATCTTTCAGGGTATAAGTTTATCCCAATTCCCTAAAATTGGGATGCCAAATTTTAAACAAAAATACTACTCTTATCTCTTGGGGTATAAATTTATCGAAACCCAAATGTTAGGAAGTCGTAAATTAGAAACAAAAAATTATTCTAACTAATAACAAATTCTGGAGAAAAGAGGAAAGTTTACCCAGTATGAGTCATACTTATAATTAATTAAGTAATTATCAATAATAAAATAAACAAAATCTATATTTTACAAACAAAATTTTTTTTTTTAAAAAAAAAATAACAATAATGTTGTAAGTCATTAATATTAAAATTCATATATAAAAATCAAGCAATACATACATAACTGACAATTCAACATATTGCCAAACTAAACCTAACCAGCATTGGAATAAATAGAAATCCAGCAACTTATACATTGAGGGCTCATAAGAAGAAGCAATGGTGAAATGTCTGTTAAAGATAAAATAAACTCAATACTATAATAATATTTTAACTAATGACATTAAAAGAGCAGCTACACTAAAGACCACATATAAAATATTTGAATAATCTCAAGAATAATATATCATTATAGCCATACTTATTAAGATATAATGACATCAAAGATGTTTTTATAAAAGTATTTATTACAAAACTAAGTCATTATATAATTGAAACCATAGGAAGTTTACAAGTTGTACTAATAATATCAAACTAAATATATTCAATCGCTTAATATCCAAACTGTCAATACATGCAGCATTGGTCAACTCTCATATACAAAATAAATAATCATTAGAAATTAAACATCATTATAAACTTAAAATTATAAGTAATTATTGTTAAATAACAAAGATTATATACTTTACAATGCACACCAAAATATAACATCAAAATATATTTTTATAAATAAAAATAAATTATTATTTCTCATGTTTATATCATGTTTTTTGGCTATTTTAATAGAATATTTGAAAAAAGATTAATTTAAATACATATTTTCTCACAAAATCATAAATTTAAACAATGTTTAGAACTGGTAATAAGTTATTAGTAATGAATAGTTGTATAATGAAAAATATCACAAAGTTTATTTAATATATATTGTAGGGATAGTATTCAATAGTCACATCTATATTACTAAATCAAGAGTGATTAGCAACCCCAAAAATTTTTTGTTGTGTGTGTATTAAGACACCTATATATTTCAATGAGTAGTAATGAAAAAAAAAAATTGATGATGAATATTAAACAAAATAGTTAGTTTTAAACCCTGGTATTTTTTTATTAAATAATACCATCATCATCAACCATTATCAATCCACTGCAGGATGAAGGTCTCTCCAAGTTCAAACCATCTTTTCCGATTTTTAGCTTCTCTTCTCCATATCACCCCTTCACACATTCTTATTTCATCCATTCATCTCACATGTGGTCTATTTCTGGGTCTTTTACAATCTCTTGGAATCCACATTAAGATTTTAATTGTCCATCTATTATCATCTAGTCTAGCAATATCTCCAGCCCAACTTCACTTCAATCTTTTAATTTTTTAAATGAAGTCACCTGTTTTTTCTCTTACCCATATATTGTGTTTTCGATCTCTTTTTGTTACTCCAAACATACATCCCTCCATACTTCTTTAATTGGTCTGAGGTCTCTGTATTGCTCTTCTATTAAGGGTCCAATTCTCAGATCCATAAATAAGAACTGGTAAAACACATTTATTAAAAACCTTCGTTTTCAAACATATAGGCATATTTCCTTTTAGTATCAAGTTATTTCTACTAAAAGCACTCCAACTAAGTTTAATTCTATGATTAATTTCATCCATTATGTTTCCATCTGTATTAATAATCTGACCAAAGTATTTGTAACTTTTAACTTCTTCTAACTCATCATAATCAATCTTTATTTTCATACTTTGAGAAAATCCATTAAACATTACTTTAGTCTTTTTAACATTTATCTTTAGTCCTACTTTCCTACTTTCATCTGATAACTCCTGCAACATTTCCTGCAGCTCTAAAGCATTATTTGCAAAAACAACTACATCATCTGCAAAATCTAAATGACTTAAATAATCTCCATTTACTTTCACTCCTTTAGCTTCCCATTTTAATCCACAAAATACTTCTTGCAGTACTACTGTAAAAAGTTTTGGAGATATGGAGTCACCCTGTCTTACACCCTTTTCTATGTTGATTTTCCTACTATCATTATGTAATCTAATTGTTGATGTTGCATTTTTTTAAATATTCTTTAAAATATGACAATATCCTGGATTTATACTTGATGATCCAATGCTTTAATCACTGAAGAAATGTTTATAGAATCAAATGCCTTTTCATAATCTAAAAATCCAAAGCATAATGGCAACTCATGTTCATGTGTCCTTTCTATAACTTCTCTCAATACCTGGATATGATCTACTGTACTAAAACCACTTTTAAATCCAGCTTGTTCTCTTGGTTGGTGGAAATCCAATGTTCTCTCTAGACAAGTTGTAATTATCTTGGTAAATTTTTTGTATAAAACTGATAAAAGGCTGATAGGTCTGTAATTTTTAATATCTTCTTTATCACCTTTTTTAAATATTAATACTGCATTCTTCCAATCATCTGGTACATCTTTATTATTTAGACATTTGGTATATAACTTTGCTAAAAAAAATCTATTTCTTCACCTGCTTCTTTTAATATATCAGTTATAAATCCATCATTACCTGGAGCCTTTCCTTTCTTCATACATTTAATTGCATGTCTCATTTCTTCATTTAAAATTCTGGGCAATTCAAAAGATGTAATAGATATAGGAGGTACTTGTTCCTTATTACTATATAATTATTGATAAAAGTCTTCTACCCATTTTATGATATCATCTCTCTTTTTAGTAATAATTCCATCTTTTTTTTTATTGCAGTTATAAATTTCCTACCAATACCAAAATGTTGTTTTACACTCTTGAGACTTTATTCTATTCTACAGATTTCCTTGCTAGTTCACAGTTATACTTTCTTATATCATTTTCAACTCTTTCCTGCACCATTTTACAAAATTCGAGATATTCAATTCTTTTTAATGCATCATTTTTGTATATTTTCATATTCCTTTTTTCTTCATAAATTCTCTAGTCTCAGTAGAAATTTTATTGGTCAATTGCTGCTTTTTTCTACCAGCTATCTTTGTTGCAGTTTTTAAAATTGTATCAATTATTTTCTTATTAATTTCATTCAAATCTGAATCATGTTCAAAATCTACTAATACTTGAAATGATTTGTAAGTTCTAATTTAAATTCATTAGAATGTTTCTGAAGATTAGGAATATCAACTGTAAATAGTTTTTCTTAATAATTTTTGTCTATTAGTTTGCATTAGCACGTATCTTACATCTTACTAATCGATGATCACTTCCTGCGTTAAATTTATTAAGAACATTACAATCTTGAAATATATATGTTCTGTTAGTCAAAATATAATCCAATTCTGCTGCACCTTCATTTGGATGCTTCCATGTCCATTTCCTTTTAACATTTTTCTCAAAGAAATAATTCATAATTAAAGTTTTTCTTTTTCTGCAAACTCCACAAGTCTATGTCCTCTCTCATTTCTATTACCATAACCAAAATTACCTACAGCACTTTCATTTTTCATTTGTTTACCAATTCTAGCATTAAAGTCTCCCATAACAATTTTAAAATGTTGTTTACTCTGATCAAAAACCTTTTGTACATCCATATAAAAATCTTCTACTACTTCATCACTATGAGAACTTGTTAGGACATAAATCTGAATTATCTGCATTTGGTATCTGCTATTAAGTTGTATAACTAATCTTGCCATTCTGTTTGATACACCATCAATCTCCATAATGTTGTTCTTCCACTTTTTATTTATAATGAATCCTACTCCACTTGTATTTTCAATATTTGTGCTTTATAATAGAGTATATGTCCACTTTTTAAATCAATTGTCTCTTCACCTTTTCTTCTAACTTCATAAAGTCCAATTATGCCCCATTTAATATAAGACAGTTCTTCTTCTAATTCTTGCAATCTTCCTTCACTTGAAAGTTATCTGAAGTTGTAAGTACCTAAATAAAAAGTCATCATCAAATGGCAGCCTGGGTCTGCAATCAAGGGATTCTTAGCACCCTCTGCCTTCGGCCACCAACTGCTTTGGTTGGTGACTTTACAGCCTTCTGGCAATAAGGTCCATGATATTTTTGTCTGTCATAATTGTATATATCTATTGGAAAAATATTTATCATTTACACAAACATTCATTCTACCTTATCAGGCAACTGAGAAAAAAGATCATGGTGTTTCTTGATCTTAAACTCAGAGGTAAAAAGCCAATAAATTTATCATGCTGGCTAATGTATGTTGGAGAGCAGCCCATTTATATTCATATACTATATGAATAATCACATAGTAATAACAGCTTCAATGACAAGAACGTGTGGAGTGGACATTAAGAATTTGCCCTGCTCGGTTCCTTTAAGACCTCCAAGAGGAATCAAAGGGTCACCTTTTAGTTAATAGCAAACTCCTTTTTGCAGCCATTAAATAATATAGTAATTCTTTTATATAATTTATTTTATAAGTTAAAACAATTTAACATAGATAGTAGAGCTGTTAAATTTAAAGATTAGTAGATACATAACCTGAAAAAACACATGTATGGTTTGAAGTGAAAGATATGAATGTGTGAATAAATATCAACAGTATTTGTAATCTTACTTACACATATATTCAGATTTGTTTTGTTGTATCAATTTTGATTTGTTAAAAAATTTGTCAAAAAGAAGAACATTTTTTTATACAAGGGAAGAAATAATCTTTTTCTTTTTAAGGGAAGCCGACAGCAAAGTTATCAGTTTTAAGTTTTTTTGTGTGTCAAAAGATCAAAGTGTTTTGGTTGTTTAAAAAAAAATCCTAGCTAATTGATGAAAGCAAGTTTAGTGGTGATAGGGAAAGCTCTTTGCATAGCTGCAGTTAGATTATCCTGATTATGAAATATAAAAATGACTGAGTTGAAGAGAAGTTAAGTTAGTATTGATTTTTTTCTTGTTAAAATCTTACAGAGGAGAATAAAAATTGCATTATTATTGCAGTGTTTCAAATCTTATTCTGAAACATGAGTGAAGAAATCAGAAAAATGAGTTTTTAATTTTCAAAAAGAAAAAAAAACGTTAAATGACTGCTTTAAATGAATCAAGCAAAAATGAACTTACAATTTATTAATTTTGAGAGCTTGAAAGAAAAGGAAATCTGTGAAGAAAAAGTTTGATATGCCAAGAGAAACAGGGAAGTATTTTATATACAGGGATCATGAGAAGTATTTTAAAAAAGAAAGGAGCTGAGTGGGAGAAATAAATGAGTTTTTACAGTTATCAATAAAGATCAAACCATGAAGACCAAAAGTAAAATGGTGTTATAATAGACTATATCAGTAGTTGCTTCAAAGAAATGGACTTGGTATTTATATATTTTTTTTATCAGCATTTATAGAAGAAATAATGCTTTGTTAGTTGCCATTTATTTTGTCCTGAGATCAAAACTGAGTTAACTATTTATCTGCATATCTATATATATATCTAAGACCAAAAGAATGACTGCATTTCTAGTTAACCATGCCAGAAACACATCTTGTCTCCAAGACTTCTTTTCCATTCCCTGGTTTATTAAAGCATTATCATCATCAGTCAAGAGAAAGAAGAGAAGAAAGAAGATGTATATAATCCACATATTAAGCCTCAACTAATCTAATAAGTAGTTTTTTTAAAGTTTCTATTGTTTCATTAAAAATGCCAAGAAATTCAACAATGTTTTAATTGATATATGCATGTTTCTTAAAAATACAAAGGATGGCAGAAACTTTATCCAATTTTAATTTTGTTTTATAAAATTACAAACAGAGAAAAATATTAAGTGCAGAAACAAGCCCGAATATAAGGAAAGTGAAATCTGCTGTGCCAGCTTAGACACTCATCTCAAGAACTGAAATATGGATTAGTAATATTTAGAACTTTATCAATAATTACTTTTATTTAGTTAAAAGTAATCATTTAAATCTTCCATTGATCAAACCTTGTTTCTTCTTATTTTTTAATACATAAATATTAAAAGCTTGTTTTTTTTTTTATTAATTACTATTATGATTAACAACATTGCAAATATATTTTGAAGTTATTAAGCTTAATTTTTTTTTATTGTCTTTGAATATTTATTTTTATTGTCCTTTAATATGTCTGTTATTTATTATGTCATTTATTGGGTTACCTAGATATTAATAGGATAATCAAATGTTCTGGAGCAATCTAACAGTATATATTTTATAATGTTTTGTCTTATATTTATGTTGCATGTTTAAGTTGATATAAATGTCGCTTTGCTCAATATTTAAATAATTTTTTTATGTATGATTTATTTGTAATTTAATAATATGAAAAAAGAAAAAATGTTTTAACATTATATCTATGTTAACATATCATGAGTGTGTGTATGGATGCATGCTTACATAAATATAGGCCATTTAGCATAAGTTAGAAAAGGTTATACTAAAATCTTAATGCTTGATATATATTTTTTCATTAAGTGAGCAAATTAGTAAAGTAGGGATTTACAAGTATGAAAGTGAACACACACATACTGTGTGAGTGATGTTTGGTATTGCATTTATAACATATATAGTAAAGCTGGGAGAACTATTGAATAAGTATTACATAGGATTTTTTTATTGGAATATCTCATTTTAAACCAGCTCATTTTAAATGGATAGGAGCATATGTAATTAATTCTTTATTTGTGTATTATTTTATTAATATAATATAATTAAAGTCAATTGGATGATTAGAAATTTATTTTATTAAAAGAAAGGAATCTTAATAAACATAGTTATATAATAGTTTTTGCTTTGGTATTATTATTATTAGTATTATCATTATTTTTAGTTTTTTATCATTTAATTAATTGATTGCACATATACCTGATCATCATCAGGGAGGTAGTTGGTTGTCATCATCATTGGTTTGATTTGATCACGTGATTAATAGGACTCTTAAGTACTCACGCTTAGCTTGAATGATAGATGTAAGTTATGTTAGTTAGTTATAATTTATTCATCATCATCATAGATGATTGTATAAGGTGTTTATATAAATACACCTGGGTCTTGTTTTATGCAGTAGAAAGGTTCCTCAGAAAATGCACACAAAAATAGACTTAATTAACCTTGAAAAATGAGGTATATGTATTGTAATTTTCAAAAATTGCATAAAAGCAAAGCAACAATGTAAAATTACTTTAAAATTCATATAAAAAATAATAAGGAAATAAAATATGACTAATAAAAAATTTCAAATTTGAAAAAAAATGATACAAAACAAACTTTTTTTACTTTTTTTATTAACTACAGTATTTAATTTTATTCAAAACAATATATTTTTATGCATAATTTACAGTATTTTACATTTTTTCATACTTGTGCAGTATTTTAATTATTATCACTATTTGATGATATGCAGGTTCAATTGTGAATTGGTAAGACATTAGATTTGTCACAAGAGGAAATACAACTAGTGCCAACTTCATTTTTTTAATTGCTCATATAGTGAACTTGCCCAAACTAAAATGTTTTCCAATCGCTGTTGATCCGTCCCATTTAGCTAAGCATTTATTGGGTGTTTTTTTCTCTCCATTAGGGTAAACTAAAAGTTTAAAATAAAAATAAGAACTTAGACTTGTGATAATAAAAAGACACCTACTTATCACTTTTGGGCAAAATTTAATGAAAACTAACAATTAAAAATTAAATTCTTATTTTTGTCTTTAATTTTCAATTCCATTTAAAAATCAAATTTCATTATTTCACATCATGTTAATTTCGGATCACATTATGTAATTTTTAAATTATTAATTACAATTAAAAATCAGATTCTAATTTTTAATTGTCAAATTTAATTGTACCCACCACTGTTACTCACCTTTTAAAAGTAAACTTGCTGGCACTAAATAATTAATTGATTACATACTATTTTTTTTTAAAGCAAAAATAGAATGTGATTTAAAATGCAAAAACAACAACATGCATAGTATAGGCAACTATAATGTTTGAACAGATTTACATTATAATCTTGTAAAAATTAATGTGTGTATATAAAATGTGGAAATCCTGATTTTAAGTGAATTATTAATTTTTTTATTGCATAAAATCTATTACAGTACTATTATAAAGTGCTGAAAATATTGAAATTATTAGATGGAAGTTGAACTCCGATAATGCACTATTATTTTAAATATGACATGTGAGTGTGTGAAATTTATAATATTTAAAGTAATAGTGCATTATCGGAGTTCGACTTCTGATTTAATAATTCTTATCCCATAAAAGAAAACTGCATACAAAGATATTAAGAAGAAACATGAATCACATAACTTCAAAATCGCATTAAAGAAATCCACATAAAATAAGACCCGGGTGGATTGGGATTAGGGTTGTCATAATCTTATTAAGTGATTGTAGGGATTTATAAAAATAGTCCCACATCCATAATTGAAAGAGGATACAAATATGTAAATTATATAAGTTATTTGATTATTGAATTTGACATATTGGGCTTGAGATATATAGTAGATTTTCCTCATGTTTCTGTAGAAGGATTTGATCATCTGTGCTTTAAACTTATTTTGTTTAAATTATTGATATATGGACAAACTATTACCTTAGATGTTGATTATGATCATGGACATCTTCTTTATAGTATAAGAGTTTTGATAAATTTAATGAGATGTATCTCAACTTTAAAATTAGTATATCATTTATATTTGTGCAGTCACAAGTTTGGGTGGTATGGAAATATTAATATGAGTATGATGCAATATATACCATTTGAGGAATCTGTTGGCTTAAACCAATAAATCCCATGAGCTAGCCATAGCTAACAGATACTCCACCTGGATAAGTTTTATACTCTTAGGTGAAATTAGCATAATTACATTGCTGTTACCACATAATGATGATTGCAATATAAACCTTGAACCTGTCCATGTTAATAATCAATAATTGTTTATTAGGTGGATATACTTGTTGAAATTGTTCCATTTCATTTGACATTGTGTTCAAGTACAATATATATATATATATATATATTGTAATGATATGATCGGATATACCCAGATGTTCCGGTCCGCAAATACATTTGAACATACAGATCAACTTCAACAATCAGCTGGTTCATCCATAACATATAATCAACTTACGTCAAATCTAAAAGTGCTGGTACACCTATCTGCCATATCCTAAAGTTGATAGTGCCAAATGCAACAGTCTGGTCCATCCACATATATGAGAAAGAGAGCAAGCTCGCATCTAACTACTGTCAGACCTAGGGTCTTTATTTTAGGATGCTAGAGATAACATGATGAAATACCTGACTGATGATTACATCTATCTTTAATAGACTAGCCTAAGCATTAACTATCAAATCTATATGTAATTCAAATCAGTTCATCTCACATCTCACCACTCTTTCCCAAAACCGTTGTCTCAGATATTCGAACTCAGGCAGAATTTGCATTCAACTCTATTAACAGGTATGTATCTCTGCAAACTGTTAATCAACAATTAACATAATACACCCTATCTATTAGAAAAAAATAACCTTTATTTAATGTTCTCTCACATGCTTATTAAACAATAATGTGGATGTGTGCATGTGTAAAATATTGGCTATAAGATGGAATGTAAATGCTAAACTGAGTGTAAATGCTGGATCAACAAAACTACAGAGATCTTCTTAATTAACAAGACTTCATAATATTTATTTACAAAAAAAAATAAGGTATATTTAAACATAAAATAAAATCTTAATCAATTTAGAAAATAAAAATTTCAAAAAAGAAAATATTTACAAATGCCCATAGATTACTTGGATATCTCCCTACAAGTACTTACAGTTTTTGGTCTATGATGAGTATCCATCATTTTTTACTTAAACAATTTAAAACTAACCACTCTTACTTCCCATGATAGATACCCATAATATAGACATCTGTATATCCAAGATAATTAAAAAATATTAATTAAAAATGAGATTGCTACCTCAATGAAAATTTAAATGCAACCTCAGATATAGTATGCAATATCTAGTGTGAAAAAGAATAATAATAAAACAACACAGAATATGATAGAAAATAATAAAGAATACTATTTTAAAAGTGTTAATCATTTACTCATTATATCTTAAGAAATACTATTAGTAATATGTATATAATAAATAGTCATGTCATGTGGCAGCATAGTTTATATCAGTATTTTTTTTTAAAAAACTCTTACCGTTAAATATTCTAGTGAAGTACTTAATTTTTTGTGCATATTTCGGTCTCAAATCTCTTGGTAGAAAATAAATCACCTAGATTTTTTTTTTCATATGTAATGGCATCGGCCGGGATGTGAACCAACACCCATCTGCAACCAACTACTTATTTACAAGATGGGTGTGATGACCTCTCAGCTAACAATGCTTGACTAAATCACCTAGATTTTATTTTAAAAAAACAAAAAAAATAGACTTTTCAATCTTCCCCCTCCCCTACTCTCTTGATATTTTCATATATTGGACTGTTCCTTGTAGAATTAGAAATAGCATTTTCCAAATACAAGATGAGATAATAAATAAAAATAAAAATACAGATTGATATGACAAAAAATAAAACATACTTTATAATTTTTTTATGAATCGATATGTTAAAGCATAATTATTTTTTTAGAGTCCTCTCTATGTTTATGCATTTTTTATTATAGATGTTTGAAGAATTCCTGACTAATTTTATAGAGCATCCTGAATTTATTTAAGTGGGCAGTAGGTAGTTTCATGTTACTCCTCATGTACATTTTCATCCTGTGTAAATCCCAACTTCTCAGGCATATAAACTGTAGACAGTCAAATATTTATACTTATATGGCCATAGTGGATAAGAAAAATGCTTCATCCCAATGACAAGTAAGCCCTTTAGCCAATGTATTTTATACTTTAACTATATATATTGTAACAGGCACATACGCCATTACATTATTTTTTTATATTATTAAACATGAAATTAAAATAAAAAGTTCACATTTAAAAACTTCTTTTTTTTTTTTAAGACATAAAAATTGAAAATTAATTCTATCTTAAATCGCACAGATGACAAAAAAAAATTATTAAACGAAAACTTTATTAAAGAAAAAGTATTTTAAAACTAAATTTTCAGTAAAGATTTAAAGATAAAAATATATCTTTAAGTTTGAAAACAAATTAATTAATGTTATTGAAAAATGGAAATGATTATTTAATTAGTCAAATGTAAACTAGCCTTGGGCATTTAAATGTATAAGCATCGGTCAGATAGAAAAACAATAGAAACTTTTAGCAAGTGAAAGAAATCCATCGGGAAATCGGATCTCAATGAAAAGGTTTTCACCATCATGATGTAATGTTGAGTTAATTCACAAAATTATTATAAAAGGAAAGGTTTGAAAATAAAAGAATTAATTGGTTATTATGAGAGGACAGATATGTGTTAGTGCGGAGTCGAAGGAGAAGGGATTGAAAAGACGCACTCTTCAATCCCTTCAGTTCTGCTAAAAAAGAAAGAGAAATGACATTGTTTTCTACATTAAGGACCAGCTCAAGTAAAGACCTCCAAATAAATAAAAACAACGACTAACTGGATACCAATATCTTCAGTACTGTGTGGGAATTCCCGTTCAAAATTACCAACAATGGCAAGCAACTGTAAAGGATAAAGCTGGACGTTTTAAAAATTGTAAGAACTTTATATTCATTTGAAAACAATAAGAACTCTAAATTCTAAACCTTTTAGTAAATAATACAAATAGAATCCTATCTGACCAATGTAAATTAATGTTAATAATGTTATTTGATGTATTTTTTTATTTTTATTTAAAATCATTTCCATTTATTTTTTTTTGTCCTTTTAAGTTTTTAATATGATTTTTGTTTTTCGTTAGACTAAATTACATAAATGTTAAACTTAAGTCAGGCATGAATGGCTAAATAGATTTGTAAAGTTATATTAGTGGAGGGTAAATCTTAGATTATTTGTTTCATAGTTGAATTAGGTCAATGGATTGGATATATTGATGTAGTTAGTAGATGTAGTATGAGATCCACTATGGGCAGGATTGCATATATATGCCACACACCTTCTGTTTGCCTATGGATGGGCTTGTAAGTCAGCAAAGAACCGCAATCCATTCCTATGGAGTTTTTTTGTTTATTGTTCTACTCGCCAATAGATGTAGCATTCCTGTTGGTGGAGAGACGATGTCTTCTCTAACTCTACTTACTGTTCAGATGTACATTCCTGACAGTATAGTATTTTGTGTTGTCGTATTTTCATGCTACATTGAATACATAAATGTATCAGATGGATTGATGCCGGTTTGACTGCGAACTTTTTGCATAAGGTTAAATCAGGGAAGAATATTTTCTTTTCAAATGCAGATCTATGTAGTTTATTCATACTCGACACCCTAAATAAAAATGCATTAAATTTAAGTTGGGTATAGACATTTGCATGGGTTCGTTACCGGTTGATTATGTTTTGGGTTTTCATATTTGATAAAAATATAAACATTTGGTAAATACTGATACCTTACGGTGAGTATCTAAGATGTATTTATGTCGGATGTCTTTTAAGTTATTGGTGTCAATGTGGTGTCTTATGATGAACACCATAGGGTTTCTTGTATTCCCTATGCAATTGACGGTATCAATGATTTTGTATTTTGATCATTTATGTTTATTTTGAAATGTTTTTTGACCGTGTAATCTATGTAACCGATCTATACTCAACATTAAAAACACATTTTATAAACCCATCTGTGCGAACTTATAAAAAATTAAAATGTAAACATATAATATTATAAAAATTAAAATGTAAATTTAAATTCTAAAATCAAGTTAAAATCCAAAGTAAAAGTTATTCTAAAATAATGCTAAATTTTATATATATGCATAAATAAATATTTGTGTGTTAATTACTGGCAGTGGCTTATTTTATTCTTTTTTATATATTCTTAGATAAGAATTTATTATGAAATTTAAATCTCTGCTACTCCCTGATCTAGTGACAATGGGCTAATGACCGGAATCAAAATTTATAAAAAAAATAAAAAAAAATTTTTTTTTGACTTACATATCTGCCTACTTTATAAATTTTTCTAGGTTCAAATGCCTAGATGGCGCCCTGTAGTGCAGATTATGTTAAGCTCCCTATTCTCTGGATCGTTACAATATATATATAACTTTATATAAATATATATGTAGTTTGCATTTAATAAAATATATTTATAGAAAGAATAAAGCTCTTTACTATTGGTAATATTGGCTATATAAACATTAAATTAAATCAATTGTTCTGATTTCTTTTTTTTATTTTTTATTTTCTTTTAAACAAAAATCATATTACTTTTTTTTTTAGAATTTAAATTGATAAATTATTTCCACTTATCTGCTTAATAAATTAGAATAATGTTCCATTCATATCCTTTACTCTTTATCCAAATGACGAA
The DNA here is from genome assembly GCA_028023455.1 of Epiperipatus broadwayi. Taxonomy (NCBI): domain Eukaryota; kingdom Metazoa; phylum Onychophora; class Udeonychophora; order Euonychophora; family Peripatidae; genus Epiperipatus; species Epiperipatus broadwayi. The sequence continues at coordinate 1,761,001 of JAQFVV010006423.1, read as the reverse complement.
TTAATTAAGAAAACATTGATATTTGTTGTGAAGACACTACTTTAAAAAAATGTCCATTTTGCAGAGAAATATTAAAATAAAAACTAGACTTGTCAGATTGAATGCAGAGCAAGAATAACCAAATTATTTTTTTAATTGTTTCCTTTTTATCTTAGTGATATTCCCATTATTTAAAAACCAGTGTTCCAGGATTGCATCTTTTAAAACATTTTTTTATATCAATTCAAAAAAAAAATACAAATTATAAAATAAATTTATAATATTATATTATTATCTCTTATATTTAAATATTGATTTATTTTCTATTGTTATAATTATTATTTTTATTTAAGTCATTGTCAATTTAATTAAAACAATACAACGATCAACATATATATATATATAACTATGTACAATTTTTTTTATCAAGATTGACATTTTCTTAGTAATAAAATTTTATTACTAATATATATGTGTGTGTTTTTACGGTCAATTACTCATCATTCTTAAGTACTTAATAGGCAGTTATTGCACTGTTTAGAAAAAAATATTAAAAATATAAAAACATTAATTCTTTTTCCAAAAGTGTTCTAGCAAAAACTTTTTATTTATCTTTCTACTTTCTAATTAAAAAACAACTATCTATCATTATTTCAGATGGCTTAGGTATGTTGTTGGGGTAGCGATTTTTAGCTACCTTCACAATATATATATATATCATATAAGATTTATATGTTTTTATTTAAGCCAATAAACATCACATGATCACCATTTCTTATGCTTTTATACAACTGTTATTAAAACAGGCAAAGATGCACTATGAGTAATCAATGGATGCCAGAAGATTTGTGCATAAAATCCCCATTTAGTGCCTACTCATCCAATATCCTCAGACTAGTTTCTGGCTTGTGGCATTCATCAGTGAGGAGCCTTGGATCAGAGAGCACTGCCTTTAGATCTTAGGATCTAATGCAATCCTCCAGCAGCTATCTTTTATCTTTACTTAACTACAAAACTGTCTTAAATTTAAAACACCTTAATATTTTCAATCCAAGCTCATCAGCTTATATAGTCATATAGATCTGAACTCAGTTCAGTACCCATATATTTTGATGTCTTTGGTTTTTTAAATCATAACCACCAATATCCTATTAGGCAGGATTGGTTTTAAAGCAATAAATATCACATGATTACCATTTCTTATGCTTGCATATAACTGTTATTGGTGGTTATGGTTATTAAAGAACCACCAAAGACCCTAAAATGTATGGGTACTGAACTGAGTTCAGTCTTATATGACTATATAAGCTGATGAGCTTGGATTGAAAATATTAAAGTGTTTTCAATTTAAGACTCATAGTTTTGTAGTTAATTAGAGATAAAAGATGACTGCTGGAGGGTGGCATTAGATCCTAAAATCTAGATGCAGTGCTCTCAGATCCAATGCTCCTCACTGACAAAGGCCACAAGCCAGAAACTAGTCTGGGGATATTGTATGAGTAGGCACTAGATGAGGATTTTATGCACATCTTTTGGCATCCATTGATTACTCTAGCTTGCAGTGAGTGGCAATATGTATAGTGAGTTTTTGCCTGTTTTAATAACAGTTATATGCAAGCATAAGAAATGGTGATCATGTGATGTTTACTGGCTTAAAACCAATCCTGCCTAGTAGGATATTGGTGGCTATAGTTATTAAAGAACCAAAGACACCAAAATGTTTGGGTACTGAACTGACTTCAGACCTATTTGACTATATAAGCTGATGAGCTTGGATTGAAAATATTAAGGTATTTTCAATTTAAGACTAATAGTTTTATAGTTAAGTAGACATAAAAGATGGTATGGTGGATGGTTGCATTAGAACCTAAGATTATGTGTAGTGCTCTCAGATCCAAGTCTCCTCACTGACAAAGGCCACAAGCCAGAAACTAGTCTGGGGATATTGGATGAGTAGGCACTAGATGGGGATTTTATGCATAAGCCTTCTAGCATCCATTAATTACTCTAGCTTGCAGTAAGTCGCAATATGTACAGTGAGTTTTTGCCTGTTTTAATGTTTTTATTTACTGTGATTTATTTCCAGTAAAGTTCTGTTTTCCTTTAGCAATTGATTGAAAAAACTGATGAAGTCAATAAATGGAAGCAGACAATTTTGTCTATTGTGGTGATCCATTTTTCAAATGTACAAACAGAAGACCTGCATGTATGAAGTTGAAGAAAATAATAATTTTTGCAGCAATTAATGGCTTGAAACATATTCCTATTCATGTTAGATGAAGAGAGAGAAGAATAAATTAACAATTTGGGTAGTGTCTGTGTTCTCTTTTGGGGGATAGAAAAACTATACACTTGGAAATTCATTTTCTGAACTTGAAATTTATTACTTTTCTTTTAAAAAATAATGATACAATCTGTCATATAATAAATCAGTATTACAAGAAATTATTCTTGACAAAGAGCCCTCATGTAATACATTAAATTCCTGATAAAAATGTTTAGATAATAATAATTTTAAGTAAATACTAAAGTTTGGATAAACTTTAGCAATTATTTAATGCATAATGCAATCTCATTTGTAAATTCTCAAAATGAAAGTAGATTATTCATTAATAAAAATGTAAAAGGAATATAAACTGTCTTAAACAGTCAAAATGAATATGTAATTATTTATTGAGTATATTTAAGGGGTAGTTGTTAATGAATAGAATAGATAAGGGAAGGAATAAATACTTTACAGGATTGATAAAATCATTGATTAGCAAAATAAAAATTAATTGGGGGGGGGTATCTGTTTGGGAAGTAAGGATTAGCTGTAAAATATCAATAGAAAGAAATTTGCATATTAAATTAAGGGTTAAGCAAAAAGTTGGAATTGATCAAGCTGAATCGCATGTGTGTGAGTGAACATGTTAGGAATGTCTGAAAAATTTTAATTATAAAAATAACAATCTTAATAAGGTGTGTGAGGTATCATTCAAAAGCCTGTTGAGAGAGCAGTAATTTTATCTAAATTTCAAATCCATAGCAAAAAGTTCTCATTCAAAATCTTGAGTTCAAAGTTAGTATTATCATTATTAATTTTTTATTTTATTTAGCTCTCTCAAGTGGATTTCGTTCAGAGCAGGAAAACATTCCATAGAAACTATGTGATGTCAGTCTGGATGTAGACACTTAATTTTAAAACAATATCCAATTAAAATTAGGATATAAACATTTAATTGACAGAAGGCAGGGATCAGAGATTGATGGACAGGTCAAGATGGTAAAACTCAGACATTTTTAAGAGGGGGCTTCTTCTTGTTTTTCTTTTTTTTTCTTGGGTGTGCTTGTATAAGGATCTACAATCTCCAATTTATATAATATAGAAGTATTATCATCTGTACTGACACCAATCTCTGAATCCAAAATATTGAATTAAATGGTATATTATTATTAAAATATAATGCATGCTTAAACTTTTTATATCAGGTCTTTCTTCTCAAAATTAATCATCATTGTGATCTTTAAAAATGACCGACATATCACAACAGATCAGAAAATAGTACCGTCTTTGCCGAAGACCAAGAGTTACTTTAAAGAAAGTATGAAAATCATAAATTGTATTAGCATTTCCTTTAATCACTTAATTATAATGTTTGATAAATATGACTGTTTGTGTTATATAAAAAAAGAAAAACTTATTCAAGAAAAGAGTGGAATTGCAATTGTAATATAAAGCGTACATTTTAGATCCCACCTGGAATATTATTTCTATCACTAGTTTCATACAAAACAAAAATTATCAATGAAAGAAGTATTGAGGATGTAATTGAAATTTAGTATGTTATACCAAAAAAAGATATTGTTGATAAAAGGAATATATTACTCGAATTTTCCTTCAAATAATAAGTGAAAGTTTGTAACCTGGCCGAAATATGCAATTGTGGGACAAAAAAAAAACTTAATTGTTATGCCTCTAAATTGTGATAAAACATGTTTAAATTACATGAAAATAGGATGTCAAATCCTAGCTGAAGGAATGGTAAATGTCTCCAAAGAACAAAGCAGATGATTTGGAAATTGCTGCCTCATTTGGCTGAGTATGATAATATAATGGGATAGTGAGAGTCTCTTAGATGAAACACTTGGAATTGGTAACTGTGTGTTTTCTGAATCGAATACTATATTAAAACTCAGTGGATTATTTTATAAAATTAATTTAAATAACCTACCATGGATTCATTTGTTGGATTTAATGAGTGCACACAGAATTATTCGCAGGATTACTATATCTACCAGGATCAACACAAAATTCAGGAGGACTATGCTATAGAGACTATAAGTGTAATTTTTATTATTAATTACTATGTAATCCATTTAGTTAATGCATTATGATACTAACTGTTAAGCTTATGAATTAAAAGTTATGAAATATTTAGATTGTTTAGATTTAAGATTTGTATTCCTAAAATATGCCTTCATTTATTATATGAATATGTTGCTTTCTCTTATTGATATTGAGAATGATGCATGGGGGTGTATATTGTGAAAGGTTTTTATTGAAATGGGTTAGAACTTTAAATTTTGATTATAACAAGGTAAGTATGCTTTTCAATTTTAATGTATATGTTTGAGGCATTGACACAGTCTTGTCCCAGTATGAAGAGATAGAAATTATTCTATGAACGATGCTCATTTTTTAATTTTTTTAATTTTACTGTTAACAATATGAAATTATTTTACATGTAACCATATTTGGACTTGCAAAATTATTGATTTGTATATCAGTGCAATAGCTGTGTATATAAGTTAAAACTAATTTCTGATATGTATGAGAGTTGGCAAGTGGCCTTACAATGTTCAAGATAGGTTAAGTTCTCACCATTTTGATATGGGTGATGAAGCATAGTTTGGCTCTTCAAATAGTTTGTTAGAAATATTTTTATAAGGAGCTAGAGAATGAATTCCTCGCTTCATAATCATGTTACACCAGAAGATGATTTCTATATTTTGTAGTAGTGCATTGTGAAAACCCATTCTTCTATATATGCATAGCGACTAAGTCCTATCATATCCCAGCCTCTAGAGGAAGGGTGCTCACTTATTTTTTGAGTTGTTGCCAATGTTACAATATATTGATTTAGGTATTCTTTTCCTTACTGATGTATGTTTATTTGAAGTGAGAATTATGAGATAGTGTTTATACTGATTGTAAAATCATTAGATTGAGTTAAGAACTCATTATTTACTTGTAGCTCATAAAAATTAAAGTATGAATTACTGTACTGATGTATACTATTTAGCTTTGCTTTGTACAGCTCACTAAAGAACCAAAGATAATTATAGATTTAAATTTTTATTTAAAATAAATAAATAAAAATAACACAATTCCTTAATTATTTTGTATTAAGCAATGTGCATCTATTTCCAGTTGACAGCCGAAGCATATCTTCACTGGGCTGGTAAGAGAAATAAATATTACTCTGGTTGGGACATTAGTTATGATCAATATATGTGTGGCTGTGTAAATGTAACTTATGAAAAAGCTAATATTTTTTTGTGTGTAACTCTTAAAACCGTTTGTGTACGAACACAGGGAAGCGGATATTCTATAGTGTTGAGATATTTCAAATGATTATTAATAAGGCATATGAATTTATTCTACTTAATTCTTAGTTTACGAGTATATTGTTAGGTAAAAGATTTCTTGTGACCAGTGTCACTAACCATATATTAAGAGATATAATTTAGATTTGAAGTTTGTGAAAATTAGAGTTAAAACATAAAATAAAATTAGTTAATAGTTCTTTATTATTATCTCAAATATATTTCTTTAGCGTACTTATAGTTCTAAAGGTATATTAGTCGGTTAGCATAAGAATATGATTCTGTAGAAACTGTGAATCCCGTTTTATTAGTAATGTGACATTTATTTTTTTATTAGTTTACTTTAAAAGAAGGGAGAGCTATGAAGATGTGTAAATATTGTTAATATATGTTAGTATTATTACTGTTAATAAAGTTTTATAATTTAATAAAATTTTGTCTGTGTTTTAATGTTTGGATCGCACAAATTCCAGAAATCCAATGACATTCAAATCCAATCATATGTTGATCATTCAATACTTAAATCAAATCATACATTCATAAAATTATAATTACTACATAATAAAGTAATGGATGAGTATTTTTATTCAAATTTAAAGATATAATAGTTTAAACACTGCAAACTCACATCACACAGATGTCAAATTTACATAATGATTTTATTAATGCTAAAATAGAGTTTATCATACTTGGTAGAATATGATATATTGCTGGATGTTGTGGGTGGACATAAAAACCTTTCTCCAGTTGCAGTATTCGAATATCTACCCAATTGATATTTGTTATTAAAATTATTTTTTTTAATAATTGAAGCACTTGGGATATTTCCCCATAAATAATATAATGTTTAATTTTTTATATATAATTAATTTGAAATAGTGAGAGTGATCGTTGACTTGGCTAACTCGCACTAGAGTCAACTATTACTTCTATCCCTGGGAGAGTAATCATAAAATGATAATAATTTTATATCAGTACCTGGGTCTCCACACTCCATTATTCTAAAATCCCTGAGATAAGATTATCACACATAAAAGAAGGTTACAATATATATTGTGACTTTCTGAATAGGCACAAGAAATTAATTTTAAGTAAATAGCACTATATCAATAATAGCTGGTTGCATTTACCTAAAAAAAAAAGAAATAACATGAAAATTTCAAAATTTTTTCATTAACAATCCAAAAACTTGTTTAGAAAGTTACTGATAGATATTATTTAGAAATTTTAAGGCATTTAGTAGTTCTTTTATGGATATTTAATGATATAAAGGTGGGTGCCTTGTCACAGAAACTGTTAGTGCATAAGTTAAGTTGATTCAGATTTGTCTTATTTGTCTGTAAGTCAGGGTTTGATGTTTTTTTAGTGATTTTCTGAATTATTTGCTCATTGTTACTCCAGTCCATAGTATAGTCAGTACAGTATATTTGATTCATGGTCATATAGGCTTCTAAATTGATTAGATTGGTTTGATACTTGTGATGCAGCATATGTGTGTGCATGTATGCTTGTGTCATCTTAACACTTCATCTTTCCCTCATATATTTAATTATGATACAGTAAATATTTAAATTTACACTAAATATCTTTGATAATCAATTTAAATATGTTTTGAGTGATTGATGGATAAATGGATCAGTGAATACTGAACAGACCAAAAACACTATCAGTTATTTTATTTGCTAAATAATTATTTTATTTTATTACTCTAGAAAGGCAATATATATATAATATTGATTCAATTTAATTAACATTATTTAAAAGACAATGATTTTCCCTTCTTTTTCAAGAGAGAAAAAGTTGTTGAATATTTTCAGCTAATTACCTCAGTGCAAAAGGCGGTATTGACCTTTTTTGAAGTTAATCTTTGGGGGGGGGGTGTAGCCCTTTGATTGGTGGAAGATGGACATTTAAGCAGTAATCAGTAATATGAATGGGGGACAATCTATAAGATAGTCAGTCTGATTTTACATTCTCTCTCTCTTTCTCTCTCTCTCTCTCTACAAAATGGTTCTTCTTTCAAAATCAAGCAGTTAGTATTCAACTTAAATTTAAAAGCATAATTTTTTTAAGTATTAATTTTCTTATAGGAAAATAGTTAAGAAAATTTTCTTTGGAAGATAAAGTAAAGCATGGAAACATAGACAACTTCAAACAAAGTATATCTCCCTACATTTTTCAATTAACTAATGTAGATTTAGTAGCATAATTTAAAATCCATACATGTGTCTATAATTCCAATTCAAATTATTTAATCTTAACTTCTAATATTAAAGAAAAAATTGAAGTGTGTGAATTTTTGCTATCCTATGGGAAGAATTATGCAGAACTTTTTAACAAAATCTTTCATAGACTCTATATTAAGAAATTCTTCTGGCTACGTAAAAGTAAAATTCAAATGGAATGATGTGTGTATCAAATTTAATATAACATGCTTATTATTATTATTGAACAAGAAATATATCTAACCATTCGTGTCTCTAGGATTGAGGAATGGAATGCATGACTTGTATAACCGATGGATAACTAACCTATGTTTTATGTGCATATAATGAACATGAGTAGAAGAGCATGAATATTAAATATTTACATTTTCTCATTGTTCTCCTTGTTTACTCTTAATTTAGTGCTAAAATATATTGTCATTTAAAGAACTATATAGAATTAAGTGAATACCATAAAGTAATTAATTATTTACCTAATGGATGACCTTTGACAAATTATTCTAAATTCCTTTATATATGTAATATAGTCAATGTAAGTTTATGGAAAGCTAATGTTTTTGTTAAATTTGCAAGAATGATTTCTGAGTTATAATCTGCAAAACCACCAGTTAATTAAACAGTAATGTCTGCAGCAGTAAACATTGAATTGTCATTATCAATATATATATATATATACACACACACACTTCACATGTTATATTGTCAGCAATTTCAATTAGCTACCACTAAGAACTTTGGAAACTGCTTTTCAATTGGATCCAAAAATGTGTATTGTTTGTCTTGCAGGAAATTGTCTATATGTCTACTTACACCTATTCATTTTATAATTATTAGCATTATTTCGTATATGTCTAAAAGGCATTATTTACAGAGTGTGCAAATGAACTTTCATTTTCCCAGCTAAAGAAGATTTAATCATTTCTTTTGGTGTTAGTGTATGGTAGATCAATTTATTAGACTTCATATTTTTTGTTTATTTTCTTTTGCTTCAAGATCATCTCAGATATATATAATATGAAAAATATTATACTGGGTAATTGATTTATCATTTAAATGCAATTATTTTTTATGTATATGTATTCTAAATGCTTATGTTAGTGGTAGAAATATTTATTTGCTATTATGAAGCTAGCAGCTAATATAAAAGAAGTAAATGCATAAAAAGCATTGTCTTATCTTTGCGTTGTCAGAGTATGAGATCTATTTAATAGTGATTATCATATTTCAAAATTTGAAACATTTATAGCTTGTTGGGAATTAAAATTTTATTTCATTTTATTAACTAATATTAAATGCATAAAAGTGTTATTTTATCTTCACGTTGTTAGAGATAATGAAGTTTGTTTGATAGTAATTATTATACTTCAGATTTAAAACATTTATAATTTGTCATGAATTAGAAATTTATTTTCAGTTTATTAGTTAATGTTAATACCTAGGTATTGATTATGATTTGAAATTATTTTATGCATTGATATGCATGTATGTGCCTGTTCTGTGTGATTCATTTATATAATTGTTAATTTTAAAGTTGGTTGATTTGTAATTCTCCAATCGGTTTCAGATTATGTGGTATGCCCAAAGAAGAGGAAGAATTAGAAATTTATTTAAGCGTGAATTTAATTTTTTTAATGTTTAGAATGAAATGTGTTAAGCAGCTGTGATGAAAACAATTGTTTAGAATATATATTATATTGTCAGGGATTGAGAGAACTCTCCCTTAGTTTATTTAAATACTTGTCATGAGTGGATTATATTTTCTAGATTAAGCAGTTGTGTATTATGATGATTATATTATATGAAGTGTATTTCCATTGTTTTTCGGTGATGGAACTAAGTTCACACCAATATTTAACCTCTGAGTAAGGTTAGGGAGTCAATATATTTTGTTGTTTACATTAGTAGTATTAAAAAGGTCCCCTTTATCCCTCATGTGTCTATTTGGAATATTTTTCCATCATATATTCATAGATATGTGTAATGTAATTTGCTAAAAAAAATAAAAGGTAGAATTAGTTTCTTTTATAGAACATTTGAAGTAGAAGTAATGCTAAAGTTGTTGGTTGGTCTATGGCATCATTTGTATTATATTATTTTAATTTCATAAGCAAACCGATGGGATGTAGCTGTGTTAATCATATTATAACAGGTGAGATAATATAGAAGCACGCACAAAATACTATCGATTTTGAAGGTATGGAAGAAATTTATAGCTGATTTGTATGTCTTTGGAAATATTTCAAATCATATCATACTAATTTATTCTAAATTTTAAATCATCAAATCTTCAGAATAATTCATCCTCATCTGAATGAGTGAACAAAAGTAGAGAAAAGAAAAGAAAGTGCAGCTAGTTAATAGAATTGTTCAATTGATTTATAAAGCATAATGTGACCTCTCTAACTCATATGTTTAGACCCATATTGCATTGTTTAACTACCCCAGTGTTGGTTTGGTTGACACAGAATATTGTAATTGGCTGATAACATGAATATAGGTGAAGCAAAAGTATAAATATGTTTAATTTAATCTTCATTTACTCCAATGTTAGTTTGTTAATAATATCTAATAAAGCATATTAGAATTAGCTAGTAACATGGATATGTTTGAAGTAAGAATTCAAAAAAGTTTAATTTAAAGTAATTATTTCAATGTTAGTTTGTTGATAAATTTTTGATAAGCATATCAGAATTAGCTGATAACTTGTATATGTTTGAAATAAGAGTATAAAGAAGTTTATTGTAATGTTAATTACTCCAATGTCGATTTATTCAGTAATGAATATTGAAATTGGCCCATAATGTGTGTATGTGCAAAGTAGAAGTGTAAATTGTTTATTTTTGACTACTCAATGTAATAAATGTTTTACTTATTTATTAAAACTTTGTTGAATTGTTCTTTTACATGCATTTGTATTCTTAGTTTCCACACACACATATCCAATATGATATGATTGCACTATTTCATAAATTTAATAATGAATATGTTCCAATCTGATGATATTCCTTTTCTTGATCCAAATACATATGAAATACTTAACTATTTGATGATCCTCTGGAAAGTTTGTGTACTTAGTTATTATTTAGATGATGATTTGAAATAAAAAGGTACCCTATTTCTTTCATTGTTTAATCACTATTCCATTAGAACAATACTTAATTTTATGTTGTTATCTTTTATGATAGTAAATAGTAGCTATTATGTAGTATAAATTTTTAATTAAGTGATACAGTAAAATCCCTGAGATATTCCACTATTGTTTTCTAAGTATTCACTTAGTTATTTAATCTAAACTTATCATATAGTAAAGTTAATTAGTGTTATATCTTTGTTTTACTTAACTTAAACTTATTATCAGTGAAAGTTAATTAGTGCTATATCCTTATTTTACTTAATTTAAACTTGTTATCAGTAAAAGTTAATTATTACTATATCTTTTGTTTTATTTAACTTCAACTTATCATATAGGAAAGTTAATTAGTGCCATATCTTTGTTTTGTTTAATTTAAACTTATTATTACAGTAAAGATTGTTTAGGGCATTTAGATGGTGGGAGGAGCCTATTAGTTTGAATGGATAGAACTTTATCAATTTCAATTATTTATTTATTGCAAAACCCAATAGATAGTTTACTCTTATTGATTATAATATTTCCTTCCATATTTTATTTGCATTTTAATAGTTTATTCTATTATCAATAGAATAGGCACCCCGGATATTTATTCATAGGAGATGTAGGATTGGTGTTGAGGGAGGGTTACTGCAATTAAGTTAGCTGGATATAGAACTATTATTTGCTCTATTTTATTGTATGGAAGTGAGACTTGGACATCATATCAATGCAATATAAAAACATCAGAAAATTTAAAAATGTTCATAATATTTTAAGAATACAATGGCAAAATCAAAAAACCACTCAATATGTTTTTTAACTTGCTGGATATAGTTCATTATTATAAATTCATATGTTCATTGGATTGAACATATAAAACACATGAACAATACAGGACTTCCTAAAATAGTGTTTTATGGTTATCTTGAGCATGGTTTTCATGAGAGGTTTAGACCTTATTTGCATTGTAAAGATTATTTCAAAGACTTTATAAAGAAAGCAGAAAAAGAAAAAAAAAAAAATTAATGAAGAAATTAAAAGAATGAATTGCAAAATATCAGATAAATAGAAAAATGGATCAGTATGTTTTTAACAATAGATATATTTGTGTTCATATATTAGTTGTCATAAAATTCATCTCTAGAACCATTTTATAAAACTTTTTTTCATTGAAGTCAGAATAGCATGGCATACTCATTTACAAGTGGCTACATTATGTACATATAAGTTGGTAAGGGCCAGCTATCTGAAAGAAAAATCTTAAGCTTTTTTGAAAAACTTAAGGTATATCAAAATATTCACAAAGTTACCATGGTAGCTAATTAGAGGATAGATGAAAAGCAGTAATAATTTACTAATTGAATGTAATACAATTTTGCAAAAGACGTTTTAGTATCAATTAACTGAATTTTCACAACCAAAGAAATGTTTAAAATTACATTTTCATATTTTATGTCACTCTCCATAGAATAGTGCCACCCAATGCAAGCTATAATAATCAATAGAGGTTAAAAAGTTTTTATTTTGTGGCTTTGTCAGTGAGGAGCCTTGGATTTAAGAGCACTGCATCTAAATCTTAGCATTTAATGCAATCATCCAGCAATGGTGATCATAATGTTTTAGTGGTTTTATATCTATACCACCCATAGAATATGATTAAAAAAATCAGACACCAAAATATAGAGATACTGAACTGGGTTCAAATCTATATGACTATACAAGCAGATAAGATTGGATTGAAAACATAGTTGTGTTTTCATCTTGGATTAATAGCTTTATAGTTAATTAAATAGGTAAAAAGTGGCTGCTGCAGAGTTGCATTAGTTCCTAAGATCTAGGTACAGTGCATTCAGAGCCAAAATTACTCACTGATGAAATCCACAAACTAGATACTAGTCTGAGGATATTGGATAAATAGGCACTAGTTATGGATTTTTATGCACAAACCTACTCAACATCCATTGATTACTATGGCTTGCACTGGATAGCACTACTAAGCTTGTGTAAGCAAAGGGAATAATGATCACGAGATCTATGTGCTAACTTATGAGAATCAAAAAAAAAAGTTACTCATATCAATTAGAAAATATAAAAATATGACATTTGATAGTTTCAAATATATATATATTTTGAGTTGGAGTAGAGAACAATAATAAAAAAGATTCTCATAGGTAAACAAATTATGTCCATGTAATATATCCAAAATAATATATATATTATTTTATTTTCCTGACTCTTTTCTACTTTAATTAGTCATCTGCCATAACAAACTATTCTCCTCCCCCATAACAAAAACTATATAAAATTAAAAACAATAAAAAATAATTTATAAATTGAATGCTATAAGAATTTTGGATCATGTTTTTATATATTGAAGAGGAGAGCAGGGACAAAGAATGCTTAGGTTTGATTCAAAATATAACACTTTCATAATTCAAAATTTTATTTATCAAAAATATAAAAAAATTATAACTTTTATTAGTTCACTTCCATTGGAAAGATGATAGATATAATAATTAATTCTTTAAGAAGCAATGAAAACTAAATGCACACTAGTATTGTCTATGAAAATTCAGATGCAATATATATACAATCTTGAAAATATTATAGAAAAGTCATTAATTAAAAGTTGTATCATATATATATATCTTACATTATCATTAACTGCCATTTATAAATAAGTGTGGAGATTATAACTCCTGGGAAAAAACAACACCTAACAAGGTATTAGGTAATACTTTTAACTGAATGCTGTTTATTAGTTACTCATAGTTTCTGAAGACCATTTTGTTCAGCACTATCAAATAAATTTATGGATTATTATTATGTATCATCAAGTCATTATTGATTTCAAATAATCATATAAATGGCAGTTTTTTTATTGTTCAAAATTTTATCTTAAGATACAGAGAATAATTTATGAATGTCTTCTCTTATTCAGTTTGAAATAATGTTTCAACATTGATATGACTATGATAATGGTCATTGATATTATGCTCTATTACTGAATTTAATATAGATATTACTGTCATTAAAAACAACAATAACAAATGGTTTCATTGCCCAGCAGTTAGTAAGAAGTTAGAGCACTGGAAATCATAGAACTGGCTGCAATCCATGAACATGAGCTTCAGAGGCTGTCCCCACTACTAGTCATTAATATCCTACACAACTTCTGCCAATTAGATATATTAATAATAAGTTAATAATTAAAAAAAAATAGAAGAAAGCAGAACAAAATAAGATATATATATATAAAATACAGACAGACCTTTAATATGAAAAATTGTTAGAAAAGTTGAAATGCAGTATAGCATTTCATTATGAAATATGAATAATGAATGAAAAAAATATGTAAATAATTATTATTTTGAATTATATTACAATTTTAAATTCGAGGTTGGCAATTTTTTTTATGATGGGGAGGAGGGGATGACATTGTAAATAGTTTGCCTTTCTTAGTGGCAAAACCATCTGGTATCGATTTTGATTTCATGCATATTTTTACTTGTAGTAGACCTAACGAATAGTATTTTAATATACTGAATCATAAATCATGTGCTTTGAAATTTTCTGTAGATAATATACCCAACGAGTTAGTTTTTTTTGTTTTTTGGCCTGTAAAGATCTCTTAATAAATACAATCAATTTCTTTTTTGGATTGCTTGTTTATTAACTATTATTTAGATCAAGATATTATTGCTTAATAAACAAATAATTTTTTCCTCTTAAATAGTGATTTTTTTTCCTTTAATCTATGTTAATACAACTTCCAATTTTTTTTGTCTTTTTCTATAAGCCAACTTATCTTGATGATGAAATGTGATGTACTGTGATTTCTCCTTAAACGGAGTCAAGAATCTCTCAGCAATTATACCCAGAGAAACCTGTTAGCCACTTTATTTTCCATTCCCTACTCTAAGTTTTCCCATATTCTGCTCCATCCCATTTCCACAACATAATCTTTTGTCAACTCTATGGCCTTTATGTCTAAATCCCCCTTATCTTTTCCCAAAGCAAGCATAAAAAACAATAATCCATTTTTTCATCTTTATTCTTCCATAACTTCATTATTTGTACTCTTTCTTTTTTTCAAGAATTTACATTCAATTAACAGATGCTTAATATTTTCTATTCCTTCCTTACAGACTAAATCACCCATATTTTTCCATTTACATGTATATTCTCTTGTTGCTAAAAATCCCGTTCGAGCCTTAAACAATAAACTACTTTCCTTACTATTGTCATATATTAACTCGCACCTAATACTCTGTTTACTTCTATATATATATATTTAAACTCTTTTTACTCTCCATACTAGTTCTCCATCTCTCTAACTCCCAATTCTTTTATCCCATTCCTTACCACTATAACACTCAACAATTCTCCTAACACAATCATCCCATCTTTTGTACAAATATACTGATATAAATTCTTTATCCAAATCTTTTGCATACCGCATTAGCTTTCTCACCCATCTTGTTGCCTGCCCTTTACTCGTAACCCAATTAAATACTATTTTGGCTATTCTTTTATTATCCATAAACTGCAATCTATCAAACATTTACTTTTTGCATCTCTCATATAAAAACTTCACTATCCCATTTCTCCTTGAATTGCCTCCCTTGCTGTCCATACATCTGCATCCAATGCATGTCTTCCTACTTCCCTTTGTACTTTTTCTAAGTAATCTAATACCCATTTACTAACACATAACAAACAAATTACAAATCACCCACCTGGCGGATTTTGTTTTTGATATTTAGTGATAAATAAAAGAAATTGGCGCCCTCTTTTAGTAACCCAAAGAATTAATTAGCATTATGGGTAATCCTAAGGATCGCCATATTGGAAGTTGATGAACACAGTGGGAATTGTCAATCAAATATCACTATCTTGAGGGACACTGTCTAGGACTTGATTGTGAGCCCTTTTTTTTAAGATATATATATTAAACTCAACGATATAATGAGCAGTACTGAGTCTAAAAAGTCAAAAAGAAGAAGAAATAAACGTGGGAGCAACAAGACCACAGGAAACGAATCTTGGAGCCTAAGCTTAGTGGATCAAGTTAAAGATCGGATTTCGGAGAGTGAGGTATTGTTTTCTTTTTAATTTTTTTTCTTTTTCTCTCTAGAAATATTTTTTAAAGTCAGTCTAAAAGTGTTAATTATTTTTGTTTGATTGAAAAAAACTGCTTTTTATATCGATATAAAAAGTAGTCTGCTTGATAAGCTTTTTGAATAACGTTAGCGTTGTTAGGCTTTGGCTTGCCCCCCGGTAACTGAACTAGCTTTATTAATTACATTTATTTTATCTATGCTAAGCATTTTTATAGGTGTTTATATATGTAATAATAAAAAAAGCAATCAGTTTTCAGACCTATTTAATCCATGTTATTTTGCTTGTATACTGAGTAAAGTATTGCACAAAATCGATTGTATTATAAAGCATAACGTAGATTCAAACTAGCATAAGTGTAACGCTTAAACATGGATGCTTTTATTTTTGTGTTGTGTTTAATGAATATGTTCTTACTTAACATAAAATATGCAAAGAAGTATTATGCTTTTTATGGAATATTTTTATAACAACCTGCTTTTATCGTTTTGAAAGTTATTAGTGATTTTTGTTTTCATTTTTATTGTTTATATCTTCAGTTGATGGGAAATGAGTATTAAATATTTTTACTTCTTTTTTTTTTCACCGTACATAGGTATTCTCATAGGTTTTTAACTCATTTAATTAAAATAATATTTGTACTAATATTTGGATACAATGTTTATATTTGGTGTTGGCATTCTGGACTTAAGGAACTTTTCTAATGTATCCGGAAATGATGTAATTACCTCAGACCTAATTATAAGAGTTGTCGGGTTGTGGATTTATTCACAGGTTTTATTATTTGTTGTTAAAAAAACAACAACTTCACAATTGAATAATTAAACCAGACATTTTATAATTTCATAGATAGGTTATTATTTAAACTTCCATTGAATTTTTTTATTTACGAGTTTTTAAAACTATTTTCCTTAATATTTTCAAAAGAATATATATAGCCTTCATTTAGAAGAATGTTTCAGTATTCTGTATTGTATATACATATGGCATATGTGCTGAGCAAGATCTATACATCCTTTATGATATTTTTTGTACAAATACTTATCTTTTAAGATGATTTGCTTGGAATCTTTTATTCATGCACAATACTACAAGTGCTTGTTATATTGGATATTCTGATTCGCCATGTAATATACATGAATAGATGTATAGAGTTAATAGGAATCTTTTTTATTTTTTTTCTTCCAATGTATATATATATATTGTGATTCTTGACATTTAGCTTCTATCTTATTTATATTTTATTCTGATACTTTTCAATCTAAGTAAGAGCTTTGTTATTTTATGCTGAAACTAATTTTTATATGCTAAAATAAATTACATTAAGAACATGAAAATAGTAGTAGCAAAATGCCACTAACAGTCATCAATTATTATTTGATCATAATACTCAATTGCCTAATTAACATACTTAACACTTTGGGAATACTAAAGTAGGATAGATTTTTTTTTCACCATCTATGCTACTTTATTGTAAGCTTTAGTAACTAATAAGATACCAAATAATAATGCTTAATAAATTCCTAACCTGTGTTGTCCTAACTAATTTCCCCAGACAAGTTTCAAGTTTATAGCTTTGATCAATGAGGAGCTTTAGATCTTGAAACAGTTAACTTGTGCCTTTAGAATCTAATGCACCTTTTCTTTAGCAATCTTTATTTACCTCTCTGATATATTATCAAACTATCAGCCCAATATATTTTCCATCTTAGTCAGCCAGGATAGGGATTTATTAAGCACTATTGCATGGCATTTATTAGTTGTTAAAACTTATAGTAAGTAGCATAGCGATGGTGAAAGAAAAGTGTATGCTGCTAAGAAAGTAATGTCGAAATACTTGTGATATTTATATGAACACTAAAGTTGGGAAGAGGAGTTGAAGTTTCACGATAAATTAAAAATTAAAATGCTTGGACTATTTAATAACTACATTAGACATTTTCCATTAAGATGCTTTAAACAGTTGTGCCTTTGTAAAGCCAAATTCCTTACAAAAAAACAAAAACTGTTATAAGTATATTGTGAACATTGCTTAATGTTTATCTTGATCACTGTCATTAAATTTAAAATATTTTTCATGTTTATTGCGCTGATGGAGTGGACTTCAGAACTCAAAAAGTCCACGGATAATGGCCATCTGTTGCTTAAATTTTGAACTTCAAAAACAATAAATCATTTGATTATTTAATATTTTTATTGAGTATGGTTTTATTCAATATGTATATATTTTTACATACTTTCATATTTTCCTTGTTCATAACTTATAGATAAAAGTGATTTATTTTGTTATTATATATGTTTAAGACACAGAGGCAAAATTCTCCATACAGTACTGCCCTTCAGTGCAAGCCAGAATAATCAATGAATGCAGGAGGGTTTGTGCATAAAATTCCTATCAAATGCATACTCATTCAATATCCCCAGACTAGTTTCTTGCTTGTGGCTTTCATCAGTGAGGAGGCTTGGAACTAAGAGCACTGCACCTAGATCTTAGGATCTAATGCAACCCTCCTGCAGCCACTTTTTACCTTATTAGCTAACTTTAAAGCTTTAAGTCGAAAATAAAAACACAATCATAAGCTTGTCTAGTCGTATAGATCTGAAATCAGTTTAATATCCATACTTTTTGGTGTCTTTGGTTTTTTAATAACCAGTAACCATAATCCTATTGGTAATTGGTATTAAACCAGATCCAAGGCTCCTAAGAGATGAAAACCATGAGTAGGCACTAGATAGGGATTTTATGCACAAATCTCCCTGCAATCATTGATTACTCTGGGTTGCAGTGAATGGTGCTACTGTATGGAGAGTTTTACCTCTGCGTAAACAGCTTGTGTAAGCATAAAGAATGGTGATCATGTGATACTTAGTGCTTAATATATATATATAAGACAAATGAAAATAAAAGATATTTATATAAATATTTATAAGACAAATGAAAATAAAAGATATTTATATAAATACTTATATATCATAACAGCAATGTTGATAAAATTTTTAAAAAAAGTATTCTTTTATAAATGTGATAAATCTGTATAATCTGCCCTAATAAATATATAACTAGTAGGGTGGGGGGTAATATAAATTCAAATTCAGGATATTATTGTAAACTTTTAAAAAAGATATACATTGATAGGAAGATGTCTTTAATTAGAACAGATTTGAAGTCAGACTTTCAAGCTCCCTACAATTTTTCAATTCATATACATATTACACAGGATAAATTGATCAATTTACCTTTTTTTTGCTAATTTAAATGAAATTTTTATTTACTGAAATTATTTTTAATTAATTTGTGTGTCCCACATGATCTTGAATATATTTTATAAGCCTTTTTATAATGTTCATATTTATTAGTAAAGTTGTTTTTTTTTGCATGTTAATATTATAAATAATCATGGCATTTTAAATGTGAGGTATGGAAATAAGCAGTTGTAAGAGAGGTGGCAATCACGAGCAAACATCAAAAATCTATTTTGTATTACAGAATCATAATAATATCATGATAGGAATTTTCAAGTTACACATATTATTACAAATTAAGGCTATTTAGGCTATTAATTTAAATCTGAACTACTTTATATGTTTAGGAGCTTTTGTCAATATGTAAAATATACATTTTATAAATCATTTGTATACTTATATTCATTATTTGTTAAAATTAAAATTTTACTTAAGACATTTTTATAGAATTGTTTGTGGGCAACATTGATTAGTATTGAAAGAATTATATTGCTGACTTATAATATTTAAATTTTGTTTTAAAACAACATAATCTACAAAATGAAAGTTTTGAGAAGCAATTTATGGATACTTTTATACACTTATCAAAAATATTGTAAATCCTTTGGATATTTTTTTTTATAGCAGGTAATGTAGATTTAAAAATATAACTATTAACAGAATTTATGAAACTGAAGAAGTCTATTATGTCACAATGGTGAACCATAATCATAAGAAGGGTTTTGAGTTATAGCCTGATGAATCTTGGAAATTTTTTCTGTTTAGTGGCAGGCTTAGAATTTTATGCTAATGAGCTCTTTGGCAATCCTGTTGTCCATCCAGTATTGATTGATTAATGTGTATCCAGCTTTAATTAGTTAAAAAGTAATCTGGATTTGTCAGATGAGTAACTTTGTTCTGATTATAATACAAAAAATAATACTGTAATATTAGATTCCAAAACTCTCTTCTCCCTTCAATAATCTTAATTTATGGATAGTACTAAATGCTGTAAGTATTCATTTTTAAATACATATATGTAAAATACAGATATTTTTAACATGATACTATATGCAATTGCATAACACTATATGAAATGCAAATATAGTAAATGAACACAAATCAATTCTAGAATGTTTGAACAGCACTACCTTTA
Source organism: Epiperipatus broadwayi (assembly GCA_028023455.1). Taxonomy (NCBI): domain Eukaryota; kingdom Metazoa; phylum Onychophora; class Udeonychophora; order Euonychophora; family Peripatidae; genus Epiperipatus; species Epiperipatus broadwayi. The sequence continues at coordinate 1,740,597 of JAQFVV010006423.1, read as the reverse complement.
TTTTGAAATAAAAACTGAATTTTTATGTATTTCAGATTGTGTTTCTAAATATACTAGCACTGTTGAAACATTTTAGCATTTGTTTGAATTTCATTTAGCATTATACAATCTTTAATTTATTCTTGTATAGTTATGTTTGGAGTTTTTTCAAAGCATAAATTGATTATTTATTAATTATGCCCTATATACAGAACATATAATATGTTTAATTAATAACTGTTAGGATCCAAGCTTATTTAAATTAGTGATTGTGTTTAGAATAGTCTTGGAATCAATATACTCAAGAATTTGTACTCTATTAGGTAAGAGGATTTCATTTGGGTTTCCTTTTACCTATGTTGCTTGATTTAGACTTTGTGTTTCTAAATACAGGTAGCATTGAAGATCATTCTAGCATTGGTTTGTATTCATTTACTATATGCAATATGTATGTAATTTTAAAAGAAAAAATATATATGAATGTGTACATATCTTAGATAAATTAAAGAATTATATAATATACACTTTAAGACATTAACAAAAATAATTTTAAAAACATATAGTAAATAGATATGCACATATGCATCATTTTCAAACATTATTGATCAACTGCAAGATAAAGATTTTTCCTAATTTAATCCAGTTTCTCTGATTTTTAACCTCTGTTCTCCACAGATTACCAGCAAACTTCTTTATTTGTTCCATCCATCTCACAAGTAGTCTCTTTCTAGGTTGTTTAATATATTTTGGGATCCAGTTTGACTTCAACTATCCATATTGTAATGGTATATAATATGCTGTTACATTATTTTAAATTAAAATAAAATCATAAATAAAAATTGATTTATTAAAAAGAAAAAACACTAAAACTAAAAAATTCAAGAGTTGTTAAACGTATATATATTCGCATAGATGCAAAACTTTAAAAGTATTTTTTTTTTTAAATTAAAAAAAAAAGTATTTTATTAAAAAGTAACATAAAGGAAAAAGATTCCTATGTAATCTCAAAATGGAAATGATTGTTCTTTTAAATTAAACAAAAAAGCAAACTAGCCCTTGGGGCTCTTATATAAAAAAGTCAGATGAAAGATATAGATAAGAGAACAAAAAAAATTAGATGTCCAATAGAAGCAGCAACCAACGCTCGGACCTTAAAGAAAATTTGGAACAGGAAACCATGTTCAGTGAATCCGGACGATTTGTATAAAAAGAAAAATATTCAAATTAAGTTAGTTCCAGCTTGATTTTTTGAGAAGGGTATTAAGATGCACTTTTCACCGTCTCTCTTATGTCAAATGAAGTGACTGTTAAATTATGAATGGTACTGTTGCGGACCCCGAATCATATGGGTACTGCAATAAAATAGTACCAGGATTGAATCAGCTAAGGCCATCTCCAGAACAACAGACCAGTCTTCCATGGAAGACTTCTCAGGAATTGGCACCAGGAACCGGGAGCTCTTCTATTGTAAGATATGAACTGTAAAATTTAAAAGTAATTAAGAACTTTCGTCAAGATTTGACAAGCTTTTAATAATCAACTAAACCTAATTTTTAAAATGAACTTTTATCTGACTTTTAAGATTTCCAAATCAATTAATAATGTTTAATTTTATATATTTGAGTTTGTTAATTTAATCATTTCTATTTTTTTTATTTTATTAATATTTATTGACTAAATTATATAAATGTTAAATTTAAGTCAGATATGAATGGCTGCATAGATTTTTCAAGTTATATTAATTAAGGGAGGGTTAATCTTAGGTTATTTGTTTCATAGTTAAAAATGGGTTAATCGATTGGATATATTCGTGTAATTAATAAATGTACCATGAGATCTGCTACATGCAGGATCATATTTTACGCCGCACTTGGGCAAAATAAGTCCCATTTCTCACCGACCATCGGAAGCAGACGGTATTCTCTGCTCCTTGGATCACCCCTTTAGCCTATGGAATGGGATAGTAAGATGGAAAATGCAGTCTCTTCCTACGGAGTTTTTTTTTTATTGTTCTTCTCGCCAGACAGATGTACCATTCCTGTACTGGACGAGAGTCAATGTCTTCTATAACCATGCTGTTCAGATGTGCATTTCTGACAATATGGTATTGTGCCGTCGTATTCATGCTGCATTGAACACATCAATATATCAGATAGATTGGTGTTAGTTTGAATGCGAACTTTTGGCCTAAGGTTAAATAACAGATAGAATTTTTTTTTTTCAAATGCGATCTATGTAGTTTATTCATATTCGACACTCGAATAAAATATTATTAAATTCATCTGTGCAGACTGTTTAAAATAATTTAAATTTAAAAATTAATAACCAATCTAAAATAATAAATTTTATTCTTCAATTTTAAATGTTTATATATATGCGTTAATAAATGTTTTTTTTGTGTATTATTTCTGGCAGTGTTTTTTATTTTTTAATATTGAAGATATATTTCAAATAAAATTATATATTATAAATCTCTGCTGCTCCGTGAGCTAGTGACTAGAGCTGATAGCCGTAATAAAATATATAAAATAAAAAATTGGATCTTTAACAGCGCGTGTCTGCCTACTATATAAATTTTCCAGGTTCTAATAGCCTGGTGGCGCTCTGTACGGCAGATACGGTAAGACTCAAACTTACTATTTCCCCAACCGTTATAATATATTATCATCTCATCTTCCAGCCCAGTCTCATTACAATTTGATATGTTTATTCTTTCATTCATGTATTTCATTTTCGACCTCTTCTTATTATTTTAACATACTACATTTCTCCATACTTCATTGAATAGTCTGAAATCTCTGTATTACTCTTCTGTTAAGTATCTATATCTCAAATCCATAAATAAGAATTGGTAAAACACATTATTAAAACCTTTATTTTAAATACATAGGCATATTTCCTTTTAATATTTATTTCTAACTAAAGCTCTCCATCCAAATGTCATCTATTAAATTCCATTAGTATTAATAATCTGATAAAGATATATGTAGTTGTTAATTTCGCCGAATTCATGATTATCAGTCTTTATTTTTTTTTTCTGAGAAAATTCATTAAATATTACTTTAGTCTTTTCAGCATTTATTTTTAGTCCTGCTTTTTTACTTACATCTGATAATTCTGCAATATTTCTTGAAGCTCTAAAGCATTTTTTGCAAAAACAGTCCCATCGTCTTCAAAATTTAAAGGACTTAAATATAATCTCCAATTATTTTAACTCTCTTAGCTTACCATTTTAATGCACAAAATATTTGTAAGACTGCTGAAAATTTTTTTGGAGATATGGAATGACCCTGTCTAACATAGAGCTGTTGCATTTTGATAAATATTCTTCAGAATATGACAATATCCTGAATCTAGTTTATGTGCCAGTGCTTTAATCACTCTACAAATACTTATAGAATCAAATACCTTTTCATATCTACAAATCTAAAGTTTAATGATAATTCATATTCATTGTTTTTTTTGTAACTTCTTTCACTTTTAAATCTAGTTTGTTCTTTTGGTTATTTAAAATTCAAAGTTTTCCGTATATGAGCTGCAATTATTTTGTTAAAGATTTTATACAGAAGTGATAAAAGACTAATAGATCTGTAATTTTTAATATCTTCTTTATTCACCTTTCTTAAGAATCTTATTACTACTACATTCTTCCAATCATTATCAACAAGATTTCCAATTGTAATTCGATCATTTTTTGGACCTTTTTCTTTTTTCAGAGATTTAATTGCATGTTCTACTTCTTCATTTAAAACGATGGGCAATTCAGATATAATAATTGTAAGGGATACTTTGTTTTATTGTTCTTTACTACTATAGAATTTTTTATAGAACTCTTCCACACATTTCATGGTGTCATCTTTTCTTTTAATAATAGTACCATTTTTTTTTTTAATATCAAAATGTTTATAATGTTGAGACTTATTCTCTGCTATAGCTTTCCTTACCAATTCACAATTATATTTTCTTATATCATTATTAACTCTTTTTCATGCCATTTTGCAAAACTCTAGATTTAATTCTTCTCAATGAATAATTTAAAAAATATTTTCATATTTCTTCGTTTTTTCATATATTCTCTTACCTCAGTAGAAAATTTACTGATAAATTGATGCTTTTTTATACCAGCTATTTTTGTTGCAATTCTTCTTAATAATTATAGTCAAGTTTGAACAATCTTCAAAATTTGTTAATAGTCTAAAACAATTTGCAAGTTCTAATTAATTTAAATTCACTGGAGTATTTCTGAAGGTTAGGAATATTAACTGTTAATATTGTTTTTCTTTTAATAATTTATGTTTTTCTAGTTTTATATTATCCCACTAATTTATGACTATTTCCTGTGTTGAATCTATTAAGAATAGGAATATTACAATCTTGAAATATATATTTTCTGTTAGAATATAATATCTAATTCTGCTATACCTTTATTTGAATATTTCCATCCTCCATTTCTATTTTACATTTTTCCCAAATAAAAAAAATCATAATATAGTTGTTATTTTCTGTGAATTCCATAAGTCTGTATCTTCTCATATCTATCACTATAACTAAATTTACACACCACCACTTTCATCATTTACCCAATTCTAGCATTAAAATGTTCTTTAGTCTGATCAAAAGGATTTTGTGCATCCATATTGTACCATCTACAAATAGATGGTCCAAAGATATTGGCATTTAAAATATTTAAAAGTTAAAAAAGAAAAAGTAAATTTAAAGATCTTTTAAATTGACACATTAAATTTTTTTTTTTAGTTTGTGTAATTTAGTTTTAACGTACAATGAGAGAGTTGATTCTTTTTGTTTCGAATTATTTATCTGTAATTCAATTAAAACTTAAAATTGGAAAACAATTTCAAAGTAAAAGATTACAATCAATAAAAAATTTTTGGAAGCTAATTAAAGATGGCAGAATTATGTCAAAAAAAAAAAGACTTGGTAACCTAAAGCTAATAAAGAATATACAAGATTATAAACGTAAGCGTCATGATAATAATAACATGCGCAGAAATTTCAAAAACTGGATTGAGGTATAAAAAGAAGAGGACAACTTCGATTTAGGTCTTTCTTTATCTTCTGGTTATGTGGCTTAGAGTTGGAAGTTTCCACGAGCATAATCTGTGGCAGTTATTACTTCTGCACAGGTATGCCAATTGGTGAACGAAGCTGTCACGCAAAAATGGAAACGAAGCCTCGTGAACACCATAATGAAGAGATTATCACGGCCAAGCTCCAGCTATAGTTGGACCGATAATTGAAGATGCCAGCAAGAGAGACCAATTATAATTTCTATGAGCTCGGGATCCCATAAATATATATAAACTTACCGGTAAGCTAAGCTATTCATATCCCAATAATGACTAAATTAAGTTTGCAAACAATTCTTAACATAAACTTGTGATATAACTCCAATAGAGACATTCCCTGATTTATGACATTTCGATCCATGGATTGTTTAAAGAGAGAACTGAAAGAAATGGACTGTATTGATTATATAAAATGATTACCCGGATTAGCTTGCATGGTCCTTTCTAAATAATAATAACCATTTATTAAATATTTTAATTGCACAATAAAATATTTATCTTTTAAGATCAATTTCATTTGTACGTTATTTTTTAGTTATTTATTTTAGTTTATTAGAACGTGAATGTATAATTTACCCTTTGCCAATATTTATTAATTAAACCCCGGGAATAATATCTCAAAAAAAAAACATTAGTTACAGGTAATAATAAACCCGATCTTTTAGCTACTTGCTTTTAGTCTATTGACTATGGCGCCCTCTTACAAATTAAAACTAACTTTGTCAGCAATTCTGGATGCAATAATTAATAGGCCAGGTAATCGACTATGTTTTATAGAAATATGAACAAGATATTTTCTTATTCATAGCTTGATTAACGTTCACTTAACAGTGCGTAAAAGATGGCCTACCAGAATCTATTAAAACGTGGAGAACGTTACAATATAAAAATCCTTTCTTCATCACAATAAAAATATATTTGCGCACGAATTGGAAATATCTGCATTTGGTATGGTATACCATCAATCTCCATAATGTTGTTGTTCTACTTTTTATTTATAATGAATCTCACTCCACTTGTGCCTGCAATAATTTTGCCTTTATTAGTAAATTACATATTGACTTTTGTTCTATTTAATATTAGATAGGTCTTTCAAATCATGTAGTCTTCCTTCACTTGAAATTGACTTTGCCTTGACTGGCAATTTTACAATCTGCTAGGAATAACAGCTATATTTTAGTTTGAGCTTTTATGATTCAGACACACATTTATCCTGCCTTCAAGAAAATTCAACAGATATTTAAAAACTATCAGTCAACTAAGAAGAAAGACTATGGTGTTTTTTTGTAGTTAAACTGTATGAAAAAATCATATGGATTTTAAAAATTTGTTCTGCTCAGTTTCTTTAAGGTCGTAAAGAGGAAGTATAGGGTATTCTTTCATTAACAGCAAAGTCCTTCTTCAACCATAGATATATAATACTATTTATTAAACAAGTTTTATGTTGTATTTTCAATACATGTATCATATTATGTATGAAAATTATTGGATTATTAACTATTTTAGAAATTATTTATAGATAGTAAGATAACAAAAAATGAAGTTTATAGTTTTTTCCTTGTCCTTAAAAAATAAAGTGAAGAAATCATAGATATTTAAAGATAAATATTTAAAATTTCTATTGACTGTTACCTAGGACAGAATAGTATAGAGCATTGCCTTAAATTTTGTATTCATGAGTTAAAAGTTTGCAGTTCAACTACCATGCTATACTGTTATTAATCTGGCTAGGAATGCCTAAAGAAGAGAAGAGAAAATATTTTATAAAACATTTTTCTATACTAGCTTAAATGTTATTACTAAACATTTGAGTGCTTTTTAAAAAATATAACTAAATTTTGAATTAACTATTCAATTAGATGTTAAAAATTGTCCAACATGTAACTATAAAGGATTGAATAGTTTCAGTTCAGAATATTGTCTGACAATATTTCTTAATTAGGAATTACTTTTTGTTTTCATATATTTTTTTAACTATTGTGAAAATGATTGGTGAATTATATAATGTATGGATGAAAGTAAAACAAATAATTTTAAGAGATATCTAAAAAAAATTGAATAAAGTGAAATAACCAAGAAAATCAAATCTCTAAAATATGATAGTAATTGGAAAAGAAAAAAATGAAGAGAAAAGCCAAATGTAGGTGATCTTTTAATGGAACTGAATAGAAAAATTTAAAGAGGATCCATAAACGTCATTATTTGCAAAGACATTGAAATGGAAACAAACTTGGAAAAATGAGCTTATCATTGAAGTGTTTGTGAACTCTGAAAGAAATTTCATTTAGGAATATGTTTAATGAAAATTTTCAGTATTCAGATTATAATAACCAAAGTAATAAAGATCAGAAATAGAAAAAATTTACAAAAATACATCACAAAAGCATAAAGTATTTTTGATGAAATATCCTACATCGAAGAAACTTCAATAATGAGAAATATTAATCCTGAAATTATTACTCACATATGAGGTTATTGAAATTAATAATATTGCATCAAAAATCTTTCAGGACACTAAAGAAGAATAAAAAAAAAATTATCCCAAATTATGCCAATTAATCTAGGAAACTCACAAAAGCCTATAGATTATATTTCTGTAACAATGGGAAAAATATTCTTGAGATGTGCAAATTGTTGTATCATATCTTTTATATAATATGCTAGAAAAATTATTCTGAAAATCATTTAGTATATTGAAAAAGAACTGCCAGATATACAAGCTGGTTTTAAGAAAGATTATAGGATTATTGCTAATGTTTGTTAGATAATTAAAAGGGCCAGAAAATACTAGAAAGAAGTCTGCATATGTTTTATTAGATTCAGTTAACTATACAAAAATTATGAAATGTACTTATGAAAATGGGTATATCATATTTGATTGTTTTTATTTATCTAAGTTTCAGTTAAAATAGATTAAAGTGAAACAAATTGCTTTCATCATTGACCAAGAGTTAGATCGAATTGCATATTACCATCTTACACATTTTATTTCTATAATAAATATGAACTCTGGGAAACTATTGGATAGAGGCAAATATGAATTCAAGATTGGTAGAAGAAACAATAACTTTAGATGTACTGATATTACCACATATTTAGTTGAAGATTCTCATCAGAAAACTTAAAAATATTTAAAAAAATTAGATTGTGGCTAAATATGAAGAATATACAAATTATGGTAACAGAGTCATTAGCTTACTTCAAAATTGATAATAAAGATCTAGAAGTAGTTGAAAGTTTTTGCTTCCTTAAATCATTCTTTAGCAATAAAGCATTCTTTCAGTCAAGAAATTCATTACAGACTAACATTAGGCAGTATTACAATGAAAAATTAAAAAGTTTTTAAATGTAATGACATATTTTTAAAAATACAAATCAGAATTGTTCAGGCTATGATATTTGGTATTGCTTTATCAATGAGAAAATTGATATTTGAACTGGGTCTCTATGAATATATGTGAAAGTTGATATGTGTCGGCCGATGCTTTGACACCTGAAAAAAAAAAAGTATTGATGCTTTTTATTTGTGATGTTGTCTAACACTTTTGAGAATATCCTGAATAGCAAGGAAAATAAATTAGATATTTGATTAAATTAAATTTGAGCTCTATTTAAGCACAAGTGATTGGATTGAAATTGCCATGTTTTATATAAATATAAAATGATCCAGTTCATTTGGAAACTCTGTAATGTTCAGGTAGATTGATAATAAAGAAGAGTATATTGAGCAGTAGCTCACTGGAAACTCTGTAATGTTCAGGTAGATTGATAATAAAGAAGAGTATATTGAGCAGTAGCTCACTGGGTTCCATCATTACAGTAATAAATGAGCCTTTGAATTGCTTTGAAAACAAGTAGATGATAGATTACTGTGTTTAGAAAAGCTATTCATATGATTAATTGGTGTCAATTTGACATTTAATGATATTTCACAAGGTTTGAAATTTTTTTTTATCTTTTCAATAGGTTTTTTTTATCTTAAAAAAAAAATATATATATATATATATTTTTGATTATTGTTATCTTTATTTTTGGAAAAGTTTCATTCCACATAAACAATGAGCATTGCCAATTGCTCAACAAGCTTTGTGATAAATGCTTAGCCAGAGGCAATGCTCATTTTTATATCTTACAAGCTTAAGAGAATGGGGTCATGTGATCTATGTTTTTGTTTTTTTTTACTATTTCATTCCACATTTTTTTTTTTAATATGCCTATTTTCTTATGAACTAATAAACTGATATTTCTGTTCTTTTTTAAGATCAGTCTATTGTTTTTTAAAATAATGAATGATATTAAATAATAATTGCATGAAAAGCAAAAGAGTAAACAAAATTAATTTTTAAGGAATATTTTAATTGACAATATTTTTTTTTAGTTTTTTTTTTTTTTTAAAAATATATGTTTAAAAAAAGCTTTTTTAATTTTTTTTTAAAAGAAAGCCAGGCATTTACAATTATGGTATTTTAAATGTAACATATCCAACATTTTTCTTTTTTTTCTTTTAACAAATCCATTAATATAATGGATATGTTACAAAAAATTCTTAGATATTGTCATATTTCTATCTCTTTCAAATTTTATATGATCCTATTTTAAGTTTATTTTATTATGAAATTGAAAAGCTAAATTTTTTACTGATTTTTTTTTTTTTTTTTAAAGTATATTTTTTTTTACAGTTTAAATGTTTTTTTTTTTAACTTTTTGAAAATCTATTTTATTAATTTTCTCCTCAGGTGGAATTATATTTGGTTTTTGTATTTTACTTTCCCATCTCCAAGGAAATACAGCAACCACATTAGTAGCACTTACAGTTTTCGATGTATATAAAAAATACAGTTGGTTAATTTATTTTTCATATTATAGTGCATTTTAATGCCATTGAACTTTGATATACAGTATTGGAGTCCATACAGCTTTATGAATTTAAGATGTATATTATATTATGTTAATTTAGCTTTTCTGTGCTTTTTTTTTTTTTTTTGGTGATTCATGAAGGATTTTATAAATTTTTGCAAAAAGACTTATTAATGCTATTAATTGATAATATTGTTGATTATTAGTCACATTAATCAGATCAATAACATCCAAATAAATTATATTATTTCCACATTTCATTACTAATATGCTTGTTGAAATTATATATTTTATACTCAAATTTTTATACTTTTTATTTATACTATTGAATAATTTAGGATAATTGAATAGTTAAAGAGCTATTAAAACTGTTCATCAGATGATACTTATAAAACAAGTTAATTTTAAGAAAAAATAAACCTGGATGTGCTGAATACTGATTCATTGAAAGCAATGTTGAAATTTCTATATATTCTCTTCTCAAATTTTTACACGTTTGATTCATACTATTAAATAATTTAAGATAATCGAACATTTAAAAAGCAATTAAAACTGTTCAACTTATAAATCATAAATTAATTATAAGAAAAAAATGATAGTAACTAGGTTTTTTTTTTGCATGTTCTAATGTAAATAGTTAGTATGGACATCTCTAATGTAAAGTTTATTTATTTTTTGTTAAATGTTTATTTTTTCATTATATTTAAAATAACTACTATTATTATAAATAACCCAGTAAGATTGCTGCTGGTCATTAAAAAATTATATTTATAGATATAAAGATGATCAATTAGTGTTTTTTCATATTAAATTTTTCCTATGCATGATTAGCTTATTATAAACTGATTTTTTTTTTTTTATAATAAAAATTTTTTTTTTTTTTATAATAAAAAAAATTATCACAAGAACATAGTTCTATTAATGAAAGTGTTAAAATAAAATGGAAATTAATCTGTAATTCTTAGATACTTTATTATTAGAGTTTGAGTTAGATTTTATTATTTTATATTATGGTTTCACATGTATGTGATATGATTATTGCAACTGTCATACGAGTCCACTATTCTGGCTGCATTTATCAATAAGATATAACAGTTGTTCTATAGTTTTTAAATTGTACATGTATAATTTGCAAAATTTTTAAGGAAAAGGAAGTGGCGAAAATGTTATTTTAAGAAGGTAAGGTTTTGAAAAACATTAAACATTCATTGTATCTAGATATACTACTTGTAATGTCTAATACATTTATAAGTGTCATAGTACTAAATTCATCATAGCTAATTTAAATTGAATATATAAATATATTCTTGGTTAAATAAAATAAAATCAGTGATTTGATTGATTTAGAAGTCATTATAGAATGCATTAATTGATTTTATTTGAATGCCTATTTACTTTTTTGAATTAAAAAGAAAAAATGTTTGTTTTTTATTTTATTCTTGGGATTTTTTTTTTTTTTTTATTCAAAGGACCTTTGCTGTTTACCAAAAGATTTATTAATCTTATTACCAAATTAATAATGTGATCCATGTAAGCATTACAAAAAAAAAAAAGTCATTGCCTCAATAGTTACATGGCTGAATTGCCATTAAATTTTAAAAATAAAATAAAAAAAGCATAATTTTAAGAATTTGAATGATAATTCACATAAACATGTAAAACTAAGAAACCACTAATATAAATATTTATATATTTAAAATAAAACAGATTTTGTTGCTTGCTTTTTTCACCTTTCATTTAACATGGCCATTATTGCAACTCTCCTTACCAATTTAATCAAATAAATCAAATAATCAAATTAAAAGAAATCTTTATTAGAATAAGATTTTTCTATTTTTTTTCATTCTTCAATGATGTTTTCCATTTAATATTTGGCACATTCAAGTTTTATAATTTAATAAATAAATAGAGTTCTTATAAAAAATTGAAAACATAGAGAGAAAGCACAAAACAGTTGTTTATTTTTATTAAAATTTACTATTTATGGGCTGATATCTATTTTTTCTTCTTACTATATTTAGGTGCCATTTAGACAATGTTTGCTCCTGGTGATTATATGAATGATGTTTCTACAGAATATGTATCATTTGTTTGGTTTTTCATACTCGTTAATAAATATTTATTATTGATCTATGGAATTGGTTTTTTTCATGGCTGATCATTCATTGTCTTTGATATCAACTTTGCCAAGCAATTTACATTTATGTCTTATTTTATTAATGAAGTAATACAATTTCATCTTGGCCATTTGTATTTCAGATAAAAGTTTAGATTTAAACTGATTGAAAATCCACTGGCTTTTTTTTTTGCCATTCATAATGTTTTCAAGACTTCATGAACAACACAATTCTAAAACATGAATACTTTTTCTGTTAATTCAGTTTTTGAACTTTTATATTCATAAACAGCCATAGGAAATATTGTTACTTGAATAATTCTGATATTAATTTTAAAACTTTGGTGTTTATATCTGAAGTCCTTTTGAATTGCAACTTGGTTCTATCATTCTACAATAATCTCGACTGCTGGGAATCTTTGTTAATGAATGATTCAATGATAAACTATCAATAGCTTATATGTTTCCATCATTTTAAAAATCTATTATTATTCTTATTGTTATAATCTTTGATTTTATTATATTTAGTCTTTATGGGATTTTTCATTGTATTTTTTTATTTTTTTTAATAAGTGTAAAGCTATTTTAAACCAATTTTAAGTATGCTGTCATCATTATATCTAAAGATATTAGTTTTCTTTCACTATTTTTGAATCCATTTTTGTCCAATCTGAGTTTTGCAATATTTGTTTAACTAAACTTCTATGGAGTTCAACATATCCATATAAAAGTTCCTTATAAAAATTGTTAAGAGCTTTGGTACAAATTTAAATATAACATTTTTAAATAAAGTAAATAATTCTATAAGTAAAAAATCACAGTTTATTAAAAACAAAAACAAAGAAAAAATTAATGTTAGTTATAGTTTTGAAGTGAATCCAAAAAGTAATTCAAGATTTATTGTATAACTTATCGAGATTTTTTTCATATGGGCAAAAAAAGCTTTTTCTGAGGGATAAAAAATTTCAATAAACCATTTCATTCAATGAATAAGTTGATGAAATCTAGCCTTCTTAAATATCTATGATCATATATTTATAACTTATTATTTTTTTAGACATTCAAGCCTTTCTTCATCATGTTAAAATAGGCTCAGGTTTCATAATCTTGTCAGTCATTATAATCTCATCCAAACTTAGCTGCTTCCAGTACCAGACTGACTTTCTATCCATTCTTCTATTTACATTTAGGTTTTTAATGAGCCATTGTATTGTATGATTAATAGCTGGAAGATCACTAAAAACACTGCAGTTTGAATATTATTATGAGAAACAAGATTACTAGCAATAATGCTTTTCTTACATCCAAGAACTGCATTGAGATAATAAGATCTTAATACTGCATCTTCAAGGATTAATCTAGTGTTAACACCAATAAAAGAAGTATTATCTCCATATTTATTTTTTCCCAAACGTTTGATTTTTAATTTTCTAATTTACAAATAAGATCAACCAACAATATTGAGGGGGGGGGGGAATTAACAAACTATTTTTCAGATATTAAATTTAAAGATGAATAATAATTTATACATAATGCATAAATTTTTTTTTTTGTGATTGTTCTATATATCTATGGCCATTTGAAACATTTAATTGCCACTTTACAAATACATTGTATATGAAAATTCAGCAAAGCCATTTTGTCATATATTATGTGGTGAATATGTAAAATATTAATATTTAAAACTTAACAGGAATGCTTTTTTTTATTTAATAAAAATATTATTTTTGTATTAAAGATTTAAATCTAGATTATTTTTTTTAAATTTTGCATTAATTAATTCTAAAAACAGCAGTAATATATTCTACATAGACTGAATTATATTAAATAATTCAAACTGAATTGACAATATCAAGATTGCATACTATGTAAAATATCTACAAAATTTGTTTGATAATTTTTTTTAAAAAAAAATACGGTTATATTTGGTAATGTTATTAGCAGAACACACCTGAATTATACTATTTCAAATTTTTGGAAAATTTTTTTTTCACCTGTTTTATCTGGGGTGGGGGATAACTATTCCTGCAAAAAAAAAAATAATAGAGTGAAAGAAAGAAAAAGATTATTGCAATGTCTACTAGCATTTAAATGAATTTGTAAGTTTAGTATTACCTAAAGATAAACTACAAGGTTAGAATCCAAAGGAGTATGATGTTTTTCTTGGGGGGAAAAGCAATTCCTGAAAAAAAAAATAGTAGAGTGAAAGAAAAAAAAAGGTAATTGCAATGCCTGTTGTGCATTTAAATGAATACTGTAAGCTTAGTATCACACAAAATGTAAACCCTGAGATTAGCACTCAAAGGAGTATGATATCTATCATCAATGGTCAAGACCCCTATAAGCCAAGTCTTATACAAAAGGTAAACTATGAGATTAACATCCAAAGGAATATGATACCTATCATTAGTATTTAAGAGAGATTACAATCCAGATTCATTCAAGATATTTAGCTTTTAGTTTATAGTTTGTTACTCATTTATTGACCACTAGTTGATAGCTAGCATATGGCTATAAGTCAATTATGTGGAAAAAAAATCCTATGATTCTTGTTAGTAAATTGAAAATTTTCAGTTTGTTCTGCTTTACCTTGAACTACAGATATTGATCATGACTTTCTCATACAATTAGCAAAAGTGTAATTTTATTGTACTTCTGGATCTGTATATTTGAAAAGCTGGACACATTATAAACAATCTCACATAAGTTTTGTTAAATTATTTTACAAAATAATGTTTTACTAGTATAAGCAATTTTCCAAGTACACCTGGGCCTCGTTTTACGTGATAGATAGGTTCCTCAGAAAACACGCGCAAACGAAATCGCGCAAAAATAGACGTAACTTACATTGAAAAAAAGGGGGGGGGGGTATGTGGTCTGTGATTTTTCAAAATTCGCGTAAAAGCAAAGCACCAACGTAAAATTATTTTAAAATTCGCGCAAAAAAAAAGGTAAGGAAATAAAATATGACTAATAAAAAATTTCAAATTTGAAAAAAATTGATATAAGACAAACTTTTTTTAACTATAATATTTAATTTTATTCAAAATAATATATTTTTATGCATAATTTACATTTTTTATACACGTTTTAATTATTAACGCTATTTGCCGATAAACAGGTTCGTTTGCAAACTGGTAAAGATTCTTCACAAGAGGAACTACAACTAGCGCCAACTTCACTCTCATGTTGTTGTGTTAATGGTTTTCTAGTGACAACGTAATTAGTAATTAATCTTTGAGACGATGATTTTATTAATTATTTATGAAGCTCGCGATATCCAGACATACAACCATTTAGCTCTCATTGGAATTTAAGAGCACGTTCGTGATTAGTGTCATTAGTAAGAAAATAATTTGCCAACTGATTAGAAAGTTGAAGACCTTCTCGAATCATTTTTGAAGTGAAAGGAACAGATTCCACTTCTGTTCATTATCTTTTTCTACATTTTCTTCTGTATCTAAACTTTTATTTGTCTTTAATTTTTTAATTTTCAATTCCGTTTAAAAATCAAATTTTGTTTCACTGCTATTACTCACCTTTTAAAAATAAACTTGTGGACACTAAATGATTAATAATTGATTACGTTCTTTTTTAAAAAGCAAAAACAGAATGTGATTTAAAATGCAAAATTAACACGCACAATGTTTGAACAAATTTACATTATAATCTTGTAAAAGTTAATGTGTGTATACATAAAATGTGGAAATCATGATTTTAATTTCATTATTGCATAAAATCTTTCTATTATAAAGCACTGAAAATATTGAAATTACTAAGATGAAAGTCGAATTCCAATAATGTGCTATTATTTTCAATATAACGTAAGTGCGCGAAATTTATTATAAAAAGTAATAGCGCATTATCGGAGATCGACTTCTGGTGAAACATGAATCGTGTAACTTCAAAATCGTGTTAAATAAATCCGCATAAAAAGAGACCCAGGTGTACTTATATTCTTTATAAATCTTGCATTTGTTAATTTTAAAGTAAAAGTAACTGATCAGAGTAATACATGTAACTGAAATTGAGATGTAAAATGATATGCTGTTTATATAGATGTGAAAAAAAGAAAAAATGGTTACACAGTAAAGCAAGATCTATAAAGAAAATATTCTCATTTGAAATAATGGGCCAATTTTGAAAAAAAAAAAAAAGAAGGGATATTAAATAAATTATACCTAAAAATTCTAAGCATTTTGAAAATAATTTTAACAATACATTTTACCTCCCACTTTAAAAGTTTTCAGAAATGTGATAGTTAAGAAAAGTAAGCAAAAAGTAAAATGGCAGATGATTATATTATAAATGTATAAAGAGTTTTAAATCATTTTTTGTTTTAATTTTTTAATTTAGTGAGACAAATCACTAATGAGGATTACAAATATGTGAATATTTTATTGTCTACAAAACTAGTTCCTTTAGAGTTTCATAGTCACAACATTTATAACTTGTACCATTTTAAAGCTAGTGGGTTTTGATATAAATGTTATAATGCAAAAACAGTAATGTTATGACCATTTGAACTAGATCTTGGATGACTGGAAGCATCATATGTGATTGTTGTGAATTATCATTTATACTTTCTAACAACTAGAAGGATTCTTGTCCAGTGATAATTAAAAGAAGCCTATCAGTACATTACCTTTTCAACCATGATAAGTGTTGGTAAAACTGTCATGACTTAATCAACTACATCACAATTTTTCAGCTCATTTATTACTCTCAGAACTATATGAACATTTTGAGGAATCATATTTATTCAATATCACAAAAATTGTTTTTAAATAATACCTTCATTTTACAAGTGACAGTGCTCCAATATCTCCGATCATTTGATTTAAATCTCATTGAGTATCTGTAGTCCATTATTGAATAAGAATTTATTATTCTTCATCATTTCTCAGAAAACTTAACCTTTTATCCTTCAGTAATGATTTGATATACTTTAAGAGATTGCTTAAATATTATATAATTTATTCTTTGTGGAATACTAACAATTCTTATTGTAAATGAAAGTTCATCATCATCTTATCAAAAGTATCACAGATGCTTTTGTTATTTTGTTTACTCCCATATATATATTCTTTTCTATAACAAATCATAATGTATTAGATTTCAGTTTAGTCTTAATTTAAGGTAGCAATTTTATTAATATAAGCTTATTAAAAAATTTCATTAGTCCTACTACCAACCATAATTACAAATGCATTACTAAGAGCATACTAATTAATCAAAATATAATTGATGAATATCTATTTTTTTTAGAGGAGGGAGGCAATGAAACATCTTTAGCAGCATATTTGCTAACTTTGCATAGTATTGTTGTATTGTATTATTCATTAACCATGCATAATTTAAAAAAAGATAAATATTATTTAAAATGCAGTTGTTCTTTATTTTTAATATTAGTTGTCTTTTATTTTTAATATTGATTTATATATACATATATAAAATTTTAAGTTTTTCAAATAGTAAATGTCTAATGGATTATTTAGTAAGTAGTTTGATCATCAATTTGTAGTTTATTAATATATTTTAGAATAAATCTCTTTATTTACTAAATCATATAGTCAGTCGCTCAATTTATTAAATATTTAAATAATAAAGTAACAGCTTAATGTAATTGATCTATCAGAATTAACTCAAGAAAATTTGGTCTCCTATTTTTCTCAGTTGAAAATATCTTGATTTATATGTGATTTTTTTTTTGTTTTAATGAATTTCAGAAAGTATTGCTAATTTTTATTTTAAGTTTGTATTTGAAAATAGGTTCACATAAAAGCAATAGAATACTATTTGATCATTATTACTTTTTAAGTCATAATTCAAATTACTTTATCATTTTATGTTAGAAGTACATCATATATTTTAATGAGTTTTAGTGTTTAGAATTTTTTAAAAAGTAAAACAGAAATAACAATTATTATTTTGTGATTTATTATTTTGTCAGGTAAAGAATCGAAAATATTATTTTAAAATTATTATGAACAAGAGATTTATAACTGTTGCCCCCCCCTCCATATAAACAGAGAAAGTTTGAGGTCATTTTTATTACATGAAATTAATTTGATTTTTAATTGTCTCTTGTTGAAAAATTATTTCTTTTTTTGTTGTGATGTAAGATTGGAAAACTAAATTTTTTATTTAATATATAAATATTCATTATTCATTAATAGTTTTTGTCATATCTGACCTTGCCTTCAGAAGTGGACTAGTCCAAATTCCTTCCTTATCTGATCGGATTGAGCATGCATTGCCACTAACCAATGTGTTAACATGTGGATAACCAATGTATAAACATGGCCAAAGAGACATAAATATGGCCAATGTGTAAATGTGTATAAAATCCTACTGTTGGTTAGGTTCTCTGAATCCAATTGCTCAGTAAGGTAGGGGATCTGGCAATAAGTAATCAGCTTTTTTGGTGGCAAGCCAGAGAATGTCTGTCTAACCTAAATAATAGTATGTGCTCTTAAGAAAAAGAGAACATTTGTCTATCTGAACGACAATGTGCTCTCCATTGAAACCACTTCCACCATCAGTGTTTCTATTATATTCACTACCAATACATCTATGCCGTGAGGCAAGTCCACTATAGGACTGGAAACTGCTACGGCTACAGCAGACTCGAGGCAAGCTGTCTAGTACAACCGGAAGAGTCATTTGGCAAGATAATATATACAGCTGTGAGTCCTGTCATTCGTCATGACCAGAACAGTATTAACTATGTTTATCTACGTACAACTGTATTTTGTGACTTCATATTTTTTGATATTACTGTTGGTTTGAGTCTGAACCCTGCAATTCAGCCAAACACAACAGATTTGGCGCAGTCAGACAGACAAAAAAAAATTATTTTTCCCCACGTCATAAAAAAATAGATTAATATGCGAGTAGCAGTAAAAGACATTTATCGTATTAAAATCACTATTCTGCCTGAATAAAAATCAATTCGGCAGTTTGGAAAAAATACATGAGTGCAAAACAAATTTGTTATATTCACAAATCGGTGATAAAATATATCACTTAGATCTGCCCAAATGAAAAACAGATTCATAAGATAAATTGACTGCAAACATTGTGGGTGTGTCTATTAAAAATCTTAAACCAATCATGATGTGTAACTTGTAATAAAGTGACAGAAGCTCTCCCTAGTGGTTTGTTAGCTTCGTTGAGATAGCTACAAATAGTAGCTGTCAAAATTTAAAATTAGGAGTGGTAACTCGAAAAAAATAAAAATCGATTGTAGAACAGCTACAAACAGTGGTTGTAAAAGTAACAAACGAGTGGTAACTCGCAAGTATTTTTTTTTTTTTCACGAGCTAAAGAGGGAAATAAATCAATGGCAAATTTGACTGGCTCTATGGAAGCTTTTGATCCATCCCACACTGAGGGATGGACAAGCTATAAAGAGTGGTTGACATTTTGTGTACAGGCTAATCAGATCGAGAAACCTGAGGTAAAATTAGCCACAGTAATGACAATATTCGGACCTCAGACTTACGAGATCCTGATATCACAATCTACGTCAGCTCTGTCTTAGATTTTGACAAAACATTAATGATACTCAAAATTATTTTTGTCCAAAACCCTTGACAATAATGCAGAGATATTATTTTAATCTCTGCACGCATGAACAGGGGGGGGGGGAATAACCAGTGAGTTAGCAACAAGAATCCTGACATTGGCATTAAAGTGCGAGTTCAAAGACTTACTGAATGAAGTGCTTCGTGATCGTTTTATTTGCAGCATAAAAAATCACAACTTAAGACTCAAACTATTAATGATGCCGGATTTAGATTTTGAAACAGCTGTGGCCCAAGCAGTACTAGCAGAATCAATAGCTAGTCAGGCAAATCCATTTTAAAAAATTTACTTAGTATGATGTGCAAAAAATCGAGCATAACACTGGATCGGTCAGACACTCAGCCAGCTCAGATAATTCAGCATCATATAGTCTAATGTGTTGCTATAGACAGATGCAAACACATAGAGAATGCCCGTACTGCTATACAACATATACGTTTTTCAAACGAGTCGGAAATATAAAGACTGCATGTCTAAAATTAAAATGACAGACAACCGATATGAGAATGGAAAAACCCATTCCAAAAAACAGCAAAGGCAATTATAACAAAAACAAACTAGTTTCCTGTATAAATCATATTAAAGACAATCAGTCTGGATTTTTACATAGTATTATAATTAATGATATGCCAGTTACAATGGAACTGGACACAGGGTCGGCAATGTCTGTTGTTTCAAAAAAGACCTGGGATGTCATTAATAAGCATAATGAATGTAAGCTGCATCCTAGCAGCAAGCAATCTCAGACTATCAAAGCAATAAAATAAAACTGTTGGGCCAAACAACAGTTACAATTACAATGCCTAACAAGACTATACACTTACCACTGGTAGTGGCATTAGATAATCATAGTAATTTATTAGGCCATGATTGGTTCAGTCACTTAGGCTATGCAGTGACAAAGGTGAACCAGGTCATAACGTTAAATTAAAATCTGATTACTCAGAAATAAATGGATATCTTCATTTATAGGTACTTAATAAGACTTTACTTTTGTAGTCCAGTAACTTCCTTACTATTTCATTTATAATCATTCATCTTGTCATATGAAACCTCAATTTTTATTATTTAAACATTGTTTTTCATATTTTTAAAAAATGTCATATTTCTTTTTTTTTTTTTTGTAATTTAAGCTCTTTGTGAACAATACTGTTTAATGAATAATATTACTACAAATTGCTTTAAAAATGTAGCATTATAGAAATCAATGTACATTTTTGTTTTTTAAGTCCCAGATTACATTTCCCTTTTAAATATTTCCCCTTTTAAATATTTCATTTTGTTCATTTCATTTAAATTTATGATCAAAAAAATAATATATTTATTGTGTTATATTTATATAAAAGGGTGAATAAAAAAGAAATGTTACAATATAATTTGAAGTACTGGAAATAAGAAAGTTGGAATTTTAAAAGGCACATTGAATTTTAAAAGAAAAAGAAAAGCACTCCAGAAAAAAAGATAAGAATTTGGGGGGGGGGGGGATGACAAAGAAATGAGAATAAAGGTATAGTGGTGTTTGTATAAATAGAAATAATTAATTATGGGGTGTTTTTTTTTTTTGAAATGATAAAGAGAAAATGTGTTAAATATGTTAGTTTAAATAACAAAAGAAAATGAGCTGATTAAATCTGTAATTAGCGAAATAAAAAGTTAAGAAAAAATATGAAATAATAAGACAGGAAATGATAAGGCTGTCTGAATAAATTAAAATACATTAATTGAATTTGTAAATGCAGAATTTAATTAGTGAGAAGATAAGAAGAAATTTAGAGATATATAGAGTGGGGGGAGGGACAGCAGAATTTCTTCATTTTTACAAATGTCTATGACAAATTGTGTTTTCTTTGTCCTCGGCCAGTTAGCATAAAAAAGATATATAGTGGAGAATTGGCACCGCAAAACATGTAGTTACCGGTTGCAGATACTAATTACCTGAAGGTTAAAGAACTGGTTAGAACTATATACAAATCGTCTTGATCTTACTATTATTATTTTATATACGTCTGACAAGGCTCTCTGAGGATTTACTACTAAATGGTAAAGTAGAAACTTATATCGTTTGTTTGTTATAAATTTATGGGATATAGCAAAATAATAGCGTCTTTAGTTAATGATCACTATATTTCATAACAAAGGCATTGGAGATTTCATTTTTAACTTATGCAGTTTAGTTTTGCATTATCGGGGGACATTGTTTGTCATATCAATAAAGACTTAATTTTAGCATATTGAGTTTGTAAATTTATTGAATACTATTTGAATCTATTTTGCTGCAATATTTTAATAGTTCCTTTTTGCAAAAAACATAGCATATTGGTTTGATTTTAGTCTATTTTTTTGCTTATAAATTATACAATTGACTACAAAGAATATTGTATGGGAATTAATTTTTTTATTAATACGTGTGAACTCTTTTTTAATATCAACAGATTCCATGATCTAATCTCCACTGAAATTTAATAACATTCCTAACAAAAGTTTGCAGCATTTAAAATAATAAGATAGCAAGAGTGAAACCCAGCAAGTATGTTTAGAAAATAAAAATTATAGATTTGTGCATTATAATTCACACATAGAAAAAGAAAGTCATTACTTTATGAGATTTATAATAATTGGCACTACATCACTGATTATGAAATAGAGAGTTACATTTTACTTTAAATAAATTAAAATACAGAGATGGAAATTTTAAGAGTTCATATTGGCAGCAGAGACAGGATTACCTTCTGTTATTTGAAGACTTGATGGCTGTACGGGTTGATATGCGTATGGGAAAATAATTTGGAAAAACCCGGTCAGCAATGCAGATTTTGGAGAATAATAGTTGGCATCTTTTAAGAGTTAGTTTAACATTTCATTAAGACAATCTTTAAGTGGTGATGGCATAGCAGAATAGCGGTATGGAGGCAATCTTGAAAAGATTGGGAAAGTAAATTTCTTCCACTACTCAGAAGTCATATTTTAAAAATTTGAGTGACGCAGGTTCGTTCTGCAACACCTTCTGAAAATAAAGCACACAGTCACTAGCCTAGAATTTTGGGCTGTATTTATATGCCACCAAAACCTTCTAGAACTTTCTATTTGACCTGCTGCTGGTGAGACCCGTCTGTGCGTTAACTGACCGGACTGCACTTATCCTTTGTTAACAGTTACATTTTAAAGATGACAACAAGATAAGTTCAAGAGAGTATTGTTTCAATCTATTTTGAGTTTGGAAATAGATTGAAAAGATATATTTTCCATTAACATGGGATTATTAAAATAAATCTACTTTACTAATGACCTTTTTAAATTGAACAAGGTACATTCTTTTGTTTACAAATTTCAGTTATGTTAATTACTCCCTAAAACTTTCTCTGATATTATATCAGCTTAATAAAAATAATACAGGAATTATATATCTAAAAAAAAATATAATCAAATGCAATATGATTTTCAATATTTGTAACTATCTGTGATACATACACGCACATACACGACTATTTACAGTGGTGGAAATTTAAATATTTCCCAATTAAGCTAGCATTTAATCAAAACAATGTTTAACTAACAAAAGAGGGGGGGGGATAATCACGTGTATATGTGTACTTGCACTCCCTAGTGATTAACAAGTATACAAATGGATTTAAACCTTTGGTTGAAAGTTTCTAATATCACCAGACAGTGAAGCAAAATATTTATAACAGATTTAACTGCTTCAATCTATATTTTATTTACATAAAAAAAATAATAACTTTAGCTAACTTACCAATCTCCCCCTCTTTCTATACAATGCTATTTTAAACTTATTAGGCTTTTTTTAATCTTGACACATTAAAGATTTCCAAGCGTAAAAAGAAAATACAAACTCATATTTTAAAAAAAAAAAAATCTTCCTTAATAATCCTAATTAAAATTGGAGAGTATGGCGATAATGTCTCATGGATAAAGTCTGTAACTTTCCTTCATTAAATGCTAATGAATTCTTCTTCGACACTTGACTCCTGCAAACGCGGTCGGAATGATCTTGTCTCCAGTCTCGCAGCTGATTCCTTTGCGAATCCATTTAGACATATATATACGGTGATATGTTTAATGTTTCTGTAGGCATCGAGTACGTCAGCAAGTTAAGTACACATCATGCTTTGCTGGCTGGGAGAATAGTGCTTCGATTCTATGGCGACTTAGTTTAGCAAGAATGCATTATTTGATATTTTATATATCTACAAAAATTTAATTTCTTTCAACTGGTATTTGGCAAATAAAATAAAGAAGTCTTATTCAGTAATTTATATGTCAACGATGTATAATTCTTTTTTTTTTTTGAATAACAATGCAATCTTTTATTTTTAAATTATTAATTCCAAATAAATCAATTCGATTCTTTCATAATTGCTGGAAATAAATAATCTTTTTTTTTTCAGGGTTTAACTATAAGTTCACTTTAATTTTTACAAAGTGAAAACTATATAATTCAGCTTAGATTTTCGAACGAATCCTCCATCTTTTGTGTTCGATCTTATCTTAACAGAGCGTAGTTATCACAGCCTTTTATGAAATAACAGAAGAGAGTGGAAAAGAATGGTGTTTACTTTTATACTATGATTGATTTCCGTCACCTATATACGATCTCTTTGATTTCTTTTTCTAGAATGCAGTATATATCAATTGTTGCATATATCTCCTAGTTGTACACATAACTAAGACTACATAATCAGATTTTATAGTAAAATTACACAGTAAAACTTCTTTCATTCATTTCCTTCATTATTTCTCTTTAAACACTCAATTATTTGCTTATGATTTGACATCGGGTCATTGCTATATTTACAGAGTTACAATCATAAGTTGTGACATTAAAACATTGCTAAAATCTTATTATTGACTTAAATTTACATATATTGTATCGGTCAAAATCGTGTGTTCATTCAACAAGATATTCTTCTAGTATGTGCGAGATATATAAGTCAGGAACAATACCAAATATCAACCTATTTATCTGTGCTCCAGGATCTATGACTATATGAACAACGCTTTTGATGATACTAACAAGCTTTTCATTACTCCAGGCCCAGCAATGAAGACAGGGAGAGCAAAAGATTTGAAACGATATATATTTAATGTTGTAATTAATAACCTCTATAAACTATAACCATTCAAGAATGGTACAGACAGTTGTTTGACATTGATTAATGATTCGATTCATACTAATATTCAAGGTAACATTAATAAAGGGGTTTGAATTTAAATATTTGATTCAAATAAAGAATTATGTCTCACAAAATAGCAAATAATAGAGATTCAAGTAATAAATGATGAACATGCGAATAGAGATAAGTGGTCTAGAGTAAATTTATTAGGTGATTATATATTTATTAACAAAACAATATAAGCTCTGAATGTCTATATAATCGAGGTTACATATTTGATAATAATTTAATTTGCAATTATGCATTTCTAAATTAATAAATAGGTCATTCAAGACCAACACAATTAGATACATATTTGTTTTAACATGAAAATTAATGAGTGCAACTGCAATACAATTCAACATGTAACATAAGATTATAGATGCGGCTAAACGTAAGGTGGTTGGTGCAATTAATATATAAATGTAAAATGGATTGATTTGGTTAATATGCCAAGGTCGTGGGAAAATTTAATTAAATTATTGACAATATATAGTGGCTTACCCTCATCTAATAGATTACAAATTTACAATAATTGGTTTATTATGCGATTTTATAATGCGCGAGTCTAATCGCGTATGTGGATACATGTTACTAAATCATGAAGACCGGCCAAATGAGCAGGAGTAAGATGGTTTGGCCTACATGCTGCAATTATATAATTTAACCTAAATGATTAGAATAAAATGGTTGGAAAATTGCATGCTATTACGGCTGACAGAGAGCGTTGCAGGTCTATAAAGAAATATATAATAATGAAGGCGGTATTCGTTACAGTTTCCCATCGCCTGAAAGAAATGAGATCACTTAAGATACTTTGGATGGCTTTGTCATGTTTGAATAAAGAAAAGATAAGCTTGCCCGACAACCAAA
The DNA here is from genome assembly GCA_028023455.1 of Epiperipatus broadwayi. Taxonomy (NCBI): domain Eukaryota; kingdom Metazoa; phylum Onychophora; class Udeonychophora; order Euonychophora; family Peripatidae; genus Epiperipatus; species Epiperipatus broadwayi. The sequence continues at coordinate 1,714,924 of JAQFVV010006423.1, read as the reverse complement.
ACAGCTTTGAAGAATAGTGGCACTGGATAGTGTGTCAGGACAGTTCATCCGTTGGTTCCCATACACTGATTTACTAGAAGTGCCTGAAATCAAATCCCTAGTAGGAAAAGTATCTATTTTGTGGCGGATAATGAGGATTGGGATTGGTCGATTCTGAAGATCCCAAAGATACATGGCAAACCAAGAAAATTAATAAATAAACGATGGCAACTATACACTTATAACGCCTAAGCATAATAAATCGATTACTAATGACCATAATAAATTAATACCTGATTTAAACAATTTACTCTTCAGCATAATGGAATGCTCAAAACAATCCCCCCAGGCAATTAACTAATAATGATCAAAATTATATGGGCAAGATTCTAAAACTAAGATGGACTAAATAGCCTTCTCCCACACACCCCAAAGTGTCCTCGTACATTTTATAACTTATGATTTCAATTAAATATTAAACTCACTTCTGGTGAGATTTAATTATAAGACAGGTAATACAACTTAATAATAAGAGGGAGGGTTAAGAGTAAAATGATTAGAAAACAAATCAAACAATTTGCATAAAACCAAGCAAGCTGAACAATTAACTTTAAAGTATTTTATGTTTCCCTTGTAGAAAGAAACTATGAGCTCAGATTTAAATTTACTAGCTGAGTTTGATAAAAACTTGGCACACCAAATAAATCAAAATAACAAATTAAAGAAATAAAATTATATCTAAATTGCCGCACCAAATTTAAAAAGAATTTATATAGTATTAGAGTGAACTATATAGACATTTAACATTTTATATAATGGTTTTTGAGAATTAAATAGACATAAAAGAAATAGACACTAACTAATTAATTACAATTCATCAGCTGGAGGCACGTCAATGAACTTGGTTTGGAAACAGGCATTGGTAAAGCAGCAGATCTTTATTCAGGAAAGCATTTCTTGGAACAGTTCACATTTTTGGAGATGTTTCAGACTCCGCATTGCAGGTTAGATGAGGTTGGCAGAGGTCTTAGTGAAGCAAACTCTTCTTCTTAGCCTGACATAATTTATGTTACAATGTAACTGGCTTGAAGTCTGATAACTCTGAGAACAAGATTCTAATTAAATTTGATAACCAAAATTTTAGCTATTTATATGATCCAGCCCTCCTTTATGCAGATTCAGTATACATGACATTCACTCATGATTCCCCTATGTGGTCTGCGTTTTTCTAGTGGCCTCTTTTATTGGTTGGTTTCCCTCAGAATGGGAAGTCTCCCGCCAACATTGAACATGCCCCAAGGGTTCATTTCCTAATTAAAGAAAGCATTAAATTAAAATGTTACAAACCTGATTAAATTTCACAAGTCATCGTATTAAACAAAGCCTATTTAATTGGGATTGAGATTTGTAATAAAACAACAACAAAAAAAAACTTTATTCACAAAAATTTGAGGAATTTATTACATTCTAAAAATAAGAAATTTTAAATACGATGGCTTTTAACACTTACATGGAATCATTTATTTTATGTTTACAATAGTTATTTATATATGTACATATGTGTTTATTACCTAATGATTTGCACATATTGCTAATATAGTGGGGTGTTTTATGATTATGATAATGCATATACTGTATTTTTTTTTGACCTGGAAAATAATTGAGATAATTTATTGGAATTTCTATATGTTTTTAGATCTAACTACAGAACAATAGTCCTACAACAGAAATATATTAACATATATTGTAATCCATGATTATCAATTGTTCAAAAATAATTTTAAAAAAGTATTTTATCGATTATTAACTGTAGGGGGAAAAAATTTTTTAAAAGGAAGGTAAAAATTTGCCATTTATTTTATAAAATAACATCAATAGAATGTTTATTAAATATTGAATAAAATGATGCAACAAGTATATGTATAATGTGTATATTTGGACCAATTTAAATGAAAGACACAGAAGCTTATAAATCTTTACAATGAAATAGAATGCACAAAGCTTAGAATAAAAAAAGATAAATGAATTGAAGTCATTTATAAAAAAGGTCAATGAAATGAAAAGACTAACCTCAAAGATGCTTATGAAATAGAGGCTACAATCTCACTTAATACTATATCCAGAGTAAATTGTTTAACAGAGATAATGCACACATCTCTTGGTGTTAATAAAAGTATAACTTAGATATATGAATGATTATAAAAAAATAGCTTTGTGATATATATTTAATATCCATGAAAGCATGATATATTTATGATTTCTATAAAGGGAATATATAAGCTTTTTTTTTTGTAAAATAAAAAATAAATCTTAATTCCAACATTTTATAATGTCTAATTCTAATCTGTGTTTTTTGTAGTTTAGTGTAGTTGTGGAATACTACATTCTAGGATCCAAATTCCATGGGCCACAGTTCCAGTTTTGTCACTCTTGATATTTGAACTTTTTATAAATTCCTAGGCAATAAAAGCAGTCAATTATTTAGATTATTTTTATTTTATTTATGATAATGAAAAAAACATGTTTTCTGTAATTAATATTGTTTTTTTTTCTATTTATTATATGCCATACAGACTATGGTAAGTTGACTAATCATTGCTTTATCTCTCCTTTTCATTTATTCTCACATTTTGTTACTGATCTCATATTGTTTTTGTAGATAATGTTATTTTTCTGAAGTTGTATCAGCAGTTGTTCCTATTCCTTACTTGATTTTTTTTTTTCAATATTTTTATAGTGTTCATTCTCAACTAGATCTATTTTCTAGTTGTGTTCAATTTTTAAAAAAAAAATTTTTTTTTTTTTTTTGTATAGATTATATTTTACTATTTAATTTATTTTTGCTGTATGTATATATTTTTTTCAATACTCACTATTTTTTGAATGTTTCATACATTAATGAGTCTTTTCAATAAAATAAGAATTATCTAAATATGAAATTAAGTGATATATTGCATGTAATAATATATATTTTTATTGGCAAATCTGTTATAATAAATAATTATAAATCTTAACCTTTTACTAAAGCCGAAACTGATTCTAATTCATTACATTTTTTTAAAATTATATACACAATAATATGGTCATACCTTATAAGCTATTATTATTTAGATTTTGAGATTAGTATAGGATTTATTAATGTCTTTTATATTGATTTTTCTATAACAATTATATGTTGAATGAGATTTTTATTGTAGTTTTTTGACTTTTCAAGAAATGGATAGATCATGATAAAAAATTTTTTTTATGAATTTTTAGATAAAATCAAATGTAATTTTTCTTCATTTTTAAAACATTAATTTATAGCAAATGCTAAGGAAAATTATTGCTAGTTAATTTAATTTTATAGCAGATTTTAAGATATATTAGATACAGTAATGGACAAAGTAAATACATCTGTATAATAACAAATTTTTCTGGAATGCTGTTTTCATGAAAATATTAAGATGTCTGATAGAAAAATGTAATTGACAACCTATTTTTTTTATCATTTGAATATAATCATTTAATGATTGTTTGTAATTAACATTGTAAAAAGAAGTTTTGTCAGATAATTGTTATGTAAATTAGTTTTAGTGGAATTTGTATCTGGAAGAAATATGAACAGAACAAAAATCTTAAAATCTGTTTTTTTTTTTGTCAGTATATTGATATCTCATTTACTGGTAGGAAAGACTGCATCATATTTGAATATTTTTATTTTACAATATTGATGTTTATTTGCCAGCCAAATTACCTTAGGATTGTTATTCTAGTGAATAGTAGTTAGATAACCATATACTGATTAATAATTGATAGCCAGCTGGTTTGGTTACAGGTTAGTTATTTGAAAGCAACATTCTAAGCTTTCTTGGAATCTGAAAAAATTTCTAGTTCTATTCAGATTCAAACTACATATAGTGGGTTTGGAAGATAGTTGCTTTAATCATCCTATCACCAGGTCTATGATCTTTAATAACCTTTCTTATTATCAATAATAATCTTAAAGTAAGTTCTAATTATAGATAATATTGATGTTTAATATTATATTGACATAAGACATATATATCTTTAAATGTTTTTTAAATAATTGCAGATTTTTCTTGATAAATATAATATTTAGGAAAACAAAGAAGTAAAAATATATCTCTTAGTGATTTATTTATTTAGTGTTTATAATAAAATAGAAATGAGTTATTTGTAGAATTTTCTCCATGTTTATTGTGAAATTGTTTCTATGTGAAGAAAATATCTGTCATCATTTATGCATTGATAATATGCAGAAAAATATTAAATATGATCCAAAGCATTTTTGATCAAATGTTAAAAGTTTTACTAGTATTAAATTTAAGTCAAGGAATAATGTTTCAAATAACTCTTTAAATGGAGAAGACTTTGGAAAACCATTTTGTTATAATCAGATTAATAATTTTATAAATATATGCGATAAAACTATAATTTCTTCTGTTGCTAATCATAATAGATTTACAGATTATTGTTCAGATAGTCAAGATATCAAATGAAGAAGTAATTGATACTATTAAAGATATAAAAGATAATAAATCTGTTTCTATTGGTGATATTCCTATATTCATTATTCAAGATTGTGCAGTTTGTTGTTCTTGCCTCAAGCCATATGTTCACATTATCTTTATAAAAATGTTTTTCTTGATATGTATAAATTATCTAGAGTCATTCCAATTTGGAAGAAGAAGTGTAGAAATAATCCAAAAAACTTTAGGTCAATATCATTATTAGACACTATTTCAAATTTTTTTTGAAATATGTGTTTATAATTCCCTATTATTTCAACTTAAATTATGTATACCCCGCTTCCAACATGGTTTTATTTCAAATAGATCAGTAGAGACAAATCTGATAATAATGTATGATCGTATAGCTAACGCTATAAATGAACATCTTTGTTTGGATATAATTTATTTTGATCTTAGTACGACTTTTGATATTATAAATCATAGCATTTTATTATCTAAATTAGATTGTTTGGGGTTTTTTTCCTTTCTTTTATTATGATTTAAATCCTATTTATCCAAATTATGCTTCTTACAAATTCAAAGAATGTGATATTTATTACCCAAAAATGGAGTCCCTCAAAGATGCATTCTTGGATCAATTTTATTATTATTAAATACTTATTTATATTTCAAATTGTTAACAATTGTAATGTTTTACAATTTAATGATGATATAAATTTATTTTTTAAAATTAATAATTTATCTGATCATTTAAGATTGCAGAGTTCTATAAATAGCTATCTGATTTGGTATAAAAAATCAGATGGTTGTTAATATTGAGAAAACATTTGTTGTTTCATTTTGCAATAAAAAATTACCCAGTTTTTTTTTTTTACTATTCTGCTAATAATATTGATATTCCTAGAAAAGGTAGGATAATGGATTTAGTTGTCTGGTTTAATAATAATGGTCATTTTTTGGCCCATATCAATGAAATTATTTTTAAATGTTGTAGAATTACTGGGATTATAGCAAGATCTGAAAAAGTTTTATATAAGCTATCATACATTTATTTTATGTAATACTTGTTCTTACAATTAATTATTGTTCTGTTGGTTCAAATTCTAACACATAATATTATGAGGAATGACTGAGAATGTAATGAAAAATTATTTAAGCATGTAGATTTACAATTACCTGCGTAGTGAAACATCATATGAAAAAAAGGATATTGAATGATGTACTGTTGTTAAGAAAAATTGTATTATGTAAATATGATGTATCAGAATTTATTCGTAATATAGATTATAGAATTCCTAATATAACTTAAAATAGTGATTTATATTAAAAAATACAATCATAATTGTTCAATTGTTACTAATTTTCTTCTTTTTTGAGCCAGCGTAATATCTGGTAAAATGAAAATACACAAAAATTATAGCTTTGTTATAGAAATACTGCCATGATTAGAATGCTCATGTTGTGCAATAAAATGTTTGGATATTGATATATTTCATTTGAATTTTCATGATTTCTTAAATCAATGTAAACTAATTCTTGGTTTATAAAAGTTGTAATATAATTGGATTGTTACTTGTCTATTGTTGCATGCTTAATAATAAAATTGAAATTGAATTATCTACATTAAATAAGAATTATTGCAAATGAATACTTTGTAACTGAACATTACAAAATTTTTGCAATATTTGATATATAAGGATTAATTTTATCAGTAGAATATTCCGAAATTACAAATTCAAAACCTTACTTTTCAAATATTTGTAGGTCAGTTATCTTATCATCATAAAAATTTACACAAAATCTACATTCAATTTAAAACTTGAATTGGTAAAAATCAAAACAAACATGCTTATTATCCGTATGCTAAGTGAATACTTCTGTTACATATTGATTCCCAATTGCACAATATAGAACATTAAAAAAATCTTCATTTCTAAATAAAGCTTATTTTCAAAAGTAACAACAGTATACACAAATAAATTGCAACAGTATACACAAAGAACAATTTTTATTAATGTTGCATCACATGTACAATGAAAATTTTTTTTGTAATTAAATAAATGTGAATAATGAATTTAAATATTTTATTTTGATTGATCTTTTTTTTTTGAAGAAATATTTATTAATAAATTAATTACATTTAATACTGCTTATACTTCAGATATACTAATTAATAATCAGTTTAACCTATTTATTTATACACCCGCATAATGCGGGCAATGATTTTCAAATTATAAACATCTGGTTTCAGGTTAAGATTAACGGAAATCTACACAGGCTATGCATACACTTTTTACATCTTCGTTTCCATCTTTCTAGTTTCATGAAAGGTAAATTTTATTTTTCTACGATAAAAAATAAAAATTTTATGATAATTTTTGTGATGAAGTAAATTGAATTTTTTTGTCTTTCTCTCATTTTTTTTGATAGTTACTGGAAAAAGTATTCGACGTGAAAAATATATTGGAAAAAAGAAAACTGTATGGTGGGCCTAATGGTAAATATTTATTTTTCTATATTTTTTAATTATTATTTTATTTTTATATATTTATATTTGATAAAAAATATACGAAAAAATTATTATTGAAACTAACATAAAAAAAAAAAAAGCTCATGATTGTGTACATTTATGTCATGAATTATCTGCATTTTTTGCTATGATGTGGACTTGGGTCCAGTATTTGAATTAGGTGATATGAGACAAAAATAAACATATTTTGCAAATATTATGATCCAATTTAGATTTTTCTATAATGTCTTGTCTGCATTTTAATAATAATAAAAATATGCAAATGCTAAAAGTAAAGATTTTGATAGTATATAAACTTAGATCGATTATACACTACTGCAATGTAAATTTCAAAACTGCATATCAAATGCAAAGAGAGGTGGCAGTTGATGAAGCTATTACTAAATTTATGATCATAGTAGCATGAAGCAATATGAGTTCTCAAAACCTATAAAGATAGGATAAATAATATTAGATCACATTAACTCTAAACTACTAACTTATGTACCTCAAGCTTAATTCTAATGAATTTAGTATTTCATTCACTTTTTATTTTATTTTATTTTGTATATAGTGACTATTTTAATAGTACTTAATTACAAACTGTATTGAAGTTCTTTATTATAATATTCAAATTATACTAATTATTGACCAATATTAACTACTTGTTATAAGGGATGTTATTAGGGATGACATATTCATTGCAAACCTCTGTATGGAAATACATTTTGAAGAGATACTAAGAAAAATGAAAAGTACTAATGTCTTTATTCTACAAAGTTTTCAAGTGATGGATTACCTTAAGTAAGTGTTATTATATACTAATTTTTTAGAAATTTTATGATGAATCCAACTAACCTACTAATAAAAATATAATTTTAAATTGTGTGCATGATAATTTAGAATTTATGAAATAATATGAAAACTTTTATTCTTTTTTTATTACTTTGAATATCAACGACTATATTTTTTTTCAGCTTAATTACATTCTTTGGTGTTTGATCTTTCAAACAATATATATTATGTCATTTTTTATTAATAAAAACTTAAAAGTTATGATAAAATTTGTGGCTTAGCATAATTTTTTAAATATTCAATATGGCTGCTTTGCAAGCAAAGAGGTTTTAAAGCAAAAAAATAAAATTGAAAAACAAGTCTTTATAATATAGGAGAATATTTTCATCAAAAAAGTAAAGTGTTATTATGTAATTAAAAAAAAAAAAAACTGATCACATAATAAAATGCACCAAATATAAATTAAAACATTTACATTAATTAAGACATTTTTCTAATTTCATTTTTATTTGAATATGTTTGCCAATAGAAGTGCATAGAATTATTCTATGCTGAGTGATCCACTATGTTAACAATTTTGAATCTAACCATTTTGAATTTTTCCAAATTTGATTAATTAAATATTCTATCAAAAATAGTAATAATCTCAAGGATTTTAAATTTTTTACCTGATTTAATTTTGAACTTATAACTATTTGAAATCTCTTGAAAATCTCAATTTTGCCCTCATATATAATTATACGAGAATTAATTACTCAAAACTGTAATTTGGATAGAAAGTATTTAAATTACAAATAGTCAATAAAAATTAGTCATATATCATATGACCTAATCTTTTTAAGCTTGTAAATAAAAAAAACAACAATGAGCTGTGCTAATTGCTCTAACAAGCTTTATTTATAAAGGCCAGAAAGAGAAGGCATTTTAAAATCTCTAACTAAAAACCACATCCTAACCTCAGATCAATGATTTCATGCTTTGGCACTCCTCAGTGAGGCGCTAGGATAGTTTCAGACACTAGATCTAAAAATACCAACCCAAAGCCAGCATTTATCTAAAAGTTATCTATTGAGTTTTAAATTTTTTAATGATATGTAATATACTTTTTTTTTTCACTTTTTAATTTCAATGTCATTTATTTCACAAATCTAAAGTTTCAACATTTGGGGTGTGTGTGTGTGTGCTAAAAACGTAGGTATCTTGACATTATGGAAAGTTTTATTATAGGATAACTAAGAGATTTTTATTTTTTAAAAATATTATATAGATCAAAAAATAATTTTGTAAAAACAACACTTAATTCAAAAATGTAATTGCCACACTAGCATTTTGAAATGGGTTAAATAAACTGCCTTAGAATAGGGGATCAGGTAAGTTAATTTTGGAAAATAAATTTTCACAAGTTAGCAGTGATATACATGAGTATGATTCAGGATTCAGCAGACACCCAATGATCTAAACATTGAATTAGCACCAAGTTGGAAGCAAAGTATTTTTATATGTTATATTGCTGAAGTCATCAGCCAATATTCAGTTTTGTTTTGTTTTTTCTAAAGTGAATATGCAATGTGCACACTACAATTTTTTTTTTTTTAAATTATTTAAAATATTGCAATATGTGCATAATATATATAAATAGGTTAAGTGACTGTATTTGTTTGAAATTTACTGTGGCTGAAAATAGAAGTAAAATTTCTTAGACTTTCTGCTTCAGTCCGTTTAACAAAGAGAGATACTTAAGTGTTCTAACACATTTCAGACCTGCAACAGAATGATGTGTTATGGATTAAAGATCATTGGTAAATATATGAAAATTTGTGATAGCTGTAGAAAATGAAATTGGAAATAATTAAATACATGTAGGCAGAAAATAGTTCAATACCAGTTACAAATGCCAGTATTCAAGGCTGAAGAGTTTGCAGATTTAGATGTTAGCTTAGAATATTTCTCTAAGTCTTCAGATACTCCTGACAAGCTATGCATTGTTAAAAAAAACACTTTCATACTTTGATAAAAAGTTAAGAATAATAATTTTAAAAAAAATTCATAAAATATTGACAGGAGCAAGTGAAGATCTATATGAAAGAATCATGGAAAATATTCTGATTGTGAAATGTTAAGACAGTTGAAAGAAAAGTTTCAAGAAGGAAACTTAAATGTCAGTAAAAAAAATTGAATTTTTAATAGTGATATCAAAAAACAAGAAATGCAGGCAAATAGAAAAGGAATTCCGAATTAACATTTCAATGATGTCAACATCAAACCTGAAGCCTGGATAGTTTTTAAACGTTTAATTGAAAAGATTAATAGTTTATATGACAGTGATGATACTAGATGTCGTATGTCTAAGAAAAATACGTGTTTCATTGAAAATAAGTGAGAAGATTAGAATGCATGCCCCAAAAAGATATATAGTGGAAATTTAAAGCAACTGTATAATCTGTTCAAAAGAAAATATCCTCTCGAAGATAGGATTTTTAAAGTTGGCTGAACTAAAGTATACTGCCCTAATTGGAAGTGGCTCTTACTTAGTCTATGTTTGCATAACATATCAAAATGTGAAATTTATGATATAAAGTGCCAAATGTTATAGTAATGACTGATTATAAATTTATTTGGCAAAGGTAATATGTTATGAAGCAAGGACAGCATATGACCTCAATGAATGTAATTCATTATCTAGTGTGGAATATTTTATATAAAGTTAAATATGAAGCTTGAAGGAAAAATGATAGTTCATATTACCTACAAACAATTACTTGTTAACAGATGTATATTTGAAATATTCAACAAAGGCACAGAAGAATCTGGTTAATCCTTTTATGAATGCTTGGATTAAGCAATATTTTATTTGATAGAAAGAGTTAATTACAAGGATTCTCATAATATAAAATTTAGAAATATTGTTTGTATTTCCGAGTATCTTAAATGTAAAATACTACAGAATTGCTAGTTATTCATTTTACGAGAAACATTTCATTCCTAACATTAGGACCAATATTAGATTTGTAAAAGATATACTTCTTTCGTTCTGCTGCATAGTGAAAATCAGGAAATAAGAATGCTACAGGAAAGTGATTTTGAAATCAAAGCTAACTAGAATTTTGTAGACAATAGCCTATTGTAAAGGAATGATAATTTGGGGAACTGGGGAGAGACTGGTAGCCAAGATAAGTCTTCATTAACTCTATGAAGAATAAACTGTGACATCTTTTTAACTGTTTACATGGAATAAGACCAACATTGCTTTCATGGAATTATTTTCTTCAATGAAACACAATACGTAGAAGAAAAAATGCTTGAAAAATATTGTTTTTTAGATGCAAAGACAATATCAAGGCATCCAGAAGTTCCATTATTTTCTTCTATCAGATTAAGAGTTAATAATAAAAATATTTCAAAGAATGGAGAATCACACAGCTTTCTCTGTCTGGAAAAGCTTTGAAATAAATTATCAAACTAACAGAAATAAAATGATAGATATTCAATGATCATTGATTAGCTCAGATAGTTTTGGTCAACGGGACAACTGAAATAGTAGACATAAAATATCTCTATCCTAAAGATCCTGCTAATTCTTTATACACTGAAGGAAATTTGATGATAAACTTAAAAGTACCTGTGGCTCAAATTCATAGCTTGGTGAATCCTATGTTCCACATAGTTGCACTTGTAAAGAAGAAATATTTGAAGTAATTATAGTTCTTTCAAAATTATTTTTTCAATGAACACTTGAAATTGTTCATTTAGAATGACTTATGATGATACTAACATGCATAAAAGTAGACAATTATATTTAAATAAAAATTATTTAGGGAAAAAATGGAAGTTTTATATGGATATTATATTTCAAGAATCAAGTCCCTCCATGTTTCTCTGAAAATAAGTTCTAGCATGATTTTTCAGATAATATAAATCCTGTTTAAGATTATTACCCAGATGGATGGATTTTGTTTGTCCGTTGAAACACATGGACATATTGAATTATTGGGGGGGACGGGACACAAAAATAACCAGAATTTTGTAATAAAAAATTCTATATTTATTTTTAGATGGTGCAAGTATAGTCTATTTAATGCAATATATCGGTCTAAACATGTTTTTCCTTTTTGAAGTAGTCCTGAAAACTGGAAAAGTGATGCCTTTTAAGGCCTCTGTCATTTTTTTTCTTCATCACTTCTAAATCTGCAAAAAAAAATTGAGACATGATTTCATTTAAGAGATTAAAAAGTCATACAGTTCAAGATCGAATGAGTGTGTGATGGATAGATAAGCTGGATCATGCTGAATTTAATTAAAAATTTATTTCATACTCAAACTTTGTGTGCTAGCGCACTATTGTGATGAAACATGCACTCCTCCCTTTGCCACAATATAGAACAATAAAAAAATGTTCATTTCTCCATAAAGCTTATTTTCAAAAGTAACAACAGTATACACAAATAAATTGCAACAGTATACACAAATAACAATTTTTATTAATGTTGCATCACATGTACAATGAAAATTTTTTTGTAATTAAATAAATGTAAATAATGAATTTAAATATTTTATTTTGATTGATCTTTTTTCATTTCTTACCATACCATGTAAAAGTTTCAGAACTTGTAGATTTTAAATGCCTGATCATTACAAATGAATTCTGAGTGAACAATGCAATTTGCATAAAAAAAATCAACATCGTCTTGACATTTGGCATCACTTGCCACACTTTTTTGAGAAGTGGTAAATTTAACACTTCCATTAAACCACTTTTGTAAAATTGTGTTTTTCCGGAGCAACTTGTTAGTAAGCTGCTTCAAGCAATACAACTACTTTATTTAAAAGAAAACAGAATTTCAAGTTGTTCCAACTTTTCAGCCATCACAAAAATCAACAAGTATGCAAAACACATTTACAAAAAAAAAGTGTTATGTGTGGCCATGATTTCACAGGATATTATTTGGCATACTGATGCAGAAAACCCCTCACAAGAGTTATCTAGAAGCAGAAGCATATGCTTCAACAGACCTAGCTACTATAGAATGATTCCCGTTATTTTTATACGAATAAATATAGGTTTTGTACATGCAAAAATAAGACATCCCCTGAAAACAACGTTTAAGGCTTCTTTGGAGTAAAAATTAATATAAGTCCCGATCTTATTTTCAGGGAAGCACGGTATTATTTTTTGTTTTAAAGTAGTAGAATTAGAAAATAATTTAAAATTTTATGTAAAATTTCAATTTGTTATTCATGTTTGAGTTTTTTATTTATACATATTATTTGAAACTAATAAAAAATTATGATTTTATTGTATTCTATAATGAAACTTTCAATAAATGATAAGATATATTCATTTTTGAATCCCCCCCCCCCCCCCAAAAAAAAGTTTTAAAATTTAGATTTTTGAGAAACAAAGTGAAAGATTTTAGAAAATGATCTTGACATTTAAAAAAAATCACTAAAAATTAACTATATTACATATCACATTAAAGCTCATAAAATATGCAATAGTTTGTACTTTTTGTAGCCTTCTATCTTAATTCTAACTTTATAATTATTCCTTGTATAATTGCATATGAATGCAAAATTGTGACTTTCTTGAGATTTTAAATAGTTGTATTTTGAAAACTACATTGAGTAAAAATATTGAAATTTGAGTTTTCTATTATCTGGTGATAAATTTTGTGAAATAAAAAAAAATTGAAGGTGACTAGATATTTTTGATCGGATCTTTTGACATAGAATAACTTCATATTAAAATTTATTTTGATTACATTTCAATTTTGCAACAAAATAAAATTATTAAAGTATATAATTATAAAAAGAAAGAAAATATATAATGCATGAACTACACAAAAAATAAATTAGAAAGTGTATATTATTATTTTTTCTTTGTCCTTTGAATGGCATAGTATAAAACATGCAGTGTGCTTAATAATACAATTTATATTCTATATTCATATCCAGGTTCATATTTTTCTTAATGTGCTTAATAAAAGGTTTATTCATTAAGTATGGCCTAGTCTCAGTTGCAATTATTTTTTTTACTGTCTAAAATTATTAATAATTTTTATATTTTAATGAGATTTAGTGATTTTCAGTAAGTTTGAGAACAAGTTGTCATTATTTAGAGTAAAGATGTATTTTTAAAGTATTAATCCATTTTGTTATTATAATTATTGTATTTAAATGTTTTCGAATTCTAAAAGTGTCAACAACCAAGGAATAATGATATTTAACCTATGTTATAAAATATCACATTTTTGATTTAGATATTTACATTCTTAAGAATGTTTATATATATATTGTAAATAAAATATTACTGTTGAGGCTTCTTGATTATAAAAGTTTAGAATAATGTTATAGTTAATCATAATATATAATATAACATTGGTTTTTGAAACTTTTTTTAACTCGTGACCAATGAATTTTTTTTTTCAATACCTGATTTAAAACAGTTTTGTTCCTACGAATTGTAATTCAGATTTTTAGAATTGTATTGCAAAACTAGCCTATAATTATTGCTTTTTCAAAAAAAAAAAATCAGTTTAATCAATTAACTTTATCAAAAAAAAAATTTATTTTTAAAATTTTTGTCTTGCATTTTTTTACATTTAAGTATGTATTGTAACCCCTCATCATCGATCACCAACATCTCTCCTACCTTTCCTAACCACAAATACCCAGGGGCACCAATTCTATGAATCATAGAATAAACTATTAATCTAACTTTACCGTAAAATTATTAATGAGGTTCTTAAATGAAGTTTTATCTTAGCTTAGCTCAGTTGGGGGCCACAGAGGTCTATAAGGTATAAAATGTACATTAGATGTGGGAGGAAACATAATTAATAGGAACAAAATATCTATTAAATTCTAAAATAAATAAGAATTAAATTGGTAAAATTCTACCATCTAAATTAACAAGTTATAGTCTATACTTTACCTCCTCCCATCATCCACATGCATTGAACAACCTTTACCATATTGGAAAATTAAATCAATAACTGGGAATGTAATGTTTAGTAACTATACTGTATAGCAAGTTGGAACTGAATATAAAATAAACCTAACGTTACTAAACTTCTAATTATACAATAATCTAAACTAGTTAATTGAATTAATATTTAATCTAAATTAATATTTCAGTGAATTACTTTTTTGCATGGCTTAACTTTAAATCTATACTTCTCAACAACTATTATTTACTATTATAAAAGTTATGATGTAAAATTAAGCAATACCCTAACTAAATAATAGTAATTAGATAATGAAAGAGTACTTATAACCTAATCGGGCTTGGCCACTTGATGGTGTTCTGGCTCGCCAAAACACCTAACAAATGCCGTTTACAAGGCCTTCATTACGGCTATAGAAAACATCTAAGGCTTGTCTTAACCATTAGAAGGCCGTTGATGATGGCGTAACGCAGAAATAATACGGCCTATTTCTGCTTCGCGACAGTTATTGTGAATCCACACACTTATCTTTCGTGTACAGTTTGATATATATGTATGTATATTTTTATTAGTCAAATTTTTATAATATATGTTACACAATCTTTGTATTTGTAATGAATTTAAGAAACCTGACTTTATAGTAATTTTCCAAATGGCCACACCTTTCTTTAGAGAAGGTGTAATGTGTAAAGCTTTCCGAGAGAACATCAAAGGAATTCGGCCGAGTTCACGTGCGAAATCTCGTTTTCACATGAAATACCACGTAGTTCATAAAATGTCTGGCGATAGTAACTTTTTCCGCAGTTGCCGAAAACAGAAGCCGAGTATTTCTGCTGTCCAATAAAAATATACACGATTTTTTGTAAATTTCATAGAAAGCACATATTATAAACATGTTTGATAAGTAAAGAAGACATTTATATGTGTTTGTTGTTGTTTAAAAAAGTTTGAGTTTCTTTCTTTTGTCCGACTACGGTTACGATATTGATATTTTTTATTTTAGCATTACAAACAACAGAACACTAACCCTAAATCTAACCCTAACCCTACACAGTTGTTTTGTTATGTAGAAAGCAATAATTAAGGGAAAGACATCGCTAAATAGACATCGCAAAAAAAGTTCTAAAAACAGCAATTTAAAAATAAAAAAAAGCTTGTCGTTTACTAAATCCAAAATTTAAATAAACAACTTTTTAAATAAAAAAAAGTTATAGCAATCAATAAATTAATAACCAAAAAAACAAACAAACAGTGATTCGATTTAAAAATAACGCGGCCCCGAACATTGTATTGTATTGTTTTTGACTGCCAACAACACCATCAAGTGGCCAAGCCTGATTACGTTATAATTACCAATGAAAGAAATAGGGTACATTTTGATTTCAATTCATCATCTAAACAATAACTAAATGATAAAGTTTCCAGAGAATCATCAAATAATCAACATTTCAGACAGTGTTTGGATCAAGGAAATCAACGTCATCATATATGGACATGTTCATTATTAAATTAAATGAAAAGTGTAATCATATCACATTAGATAAGTAAATGTGTGTGCATGTGTGGAAATGTGAAATACGAATGTATGTCAAAGAAGAATTCTGAACACAACTTTGAATAATAAAACATTTATTTACAAAATAGTTAAGCAAACATTTAGTCTTTTTTTTATATATAATTTGTGCAGGTACAGGTTCTAGATGTATTTAACATCAACAGTTGAATAGTTTACATGAGAGCAGATAACATAAGATAACTTTCTATCTTCTGTTCTAACACATCCCAGCTATCAAGGCATTTTGATAGACTTATTGGAAAATACATTATATTTTCAATACTAAAATAATACACCAACATAAACTCTTTACATTTTTCTTGCAAAATTATTTAAGTTATCAGTCAATTCTGATAAACATACAGTGCTGAAACAATATAATCCTACACTTCAGACAATAAAATACAAAATTTACTTTACATTTGGCATCTTGTTTTAAGCACTCTTAAGCTATCAATTAAGTTGAAAGGTCTATGAGAAATAACATACTGTTAATTATTTACACTAAATTATAGGATGAAACTAAAATTTTTGGCATTTTACTTCAAATGCACATTAACTAAAATAAAAGGGGTTTGAATCTTAGAATAAGTATAAAATAAGAATAAGATCAAACTATACTTTGCAAAATTGAAATAAATAATTCTATTAATTAACTATACTTTGTACTTTGCAAAATTGAAATAAATAATTCTATTAATTAACTATACTTTGTTCTTGGCAAAATTGAAATAAATAATTTTATTAATTAACTATACTCTGTCTTTGCAAAATTGAAATAAATAATTCTATTAAATAACTATACATTGTCTTATTAAAATTGAAATAAATAATTTTATTAATTAACTATACTTTGTCTTATTAAAATTGAAATAAATAATTCTATTCATTAACTATACTTTGTCTTCTTTGCAAAATTGAAATAAATATTATGAAAGTTAGTGATATGAAATTTAAATGATGAATATAAAATGATTTGAAATAATAATTAAAGTTATGCATTAATGATGGATTTTTCCATATCTTTTAAATTAATAATTTATGCATGTATCTGAATTCTGCTGTCATAAAATAAATAATATTAATCAGTCCATTCGGTTTACTTATGAACTTGTGATAAAATCATAATACGGATGATGACAATGGCCAATCAAGCTTTAACACTAATTCTACTACAGCTGTCTTGTGAGAAAAATCAATTCTGCTTTTATTCTCCTTTTTAATCAACAAATTGTCTTGCACTTGGCTATGAGTAACAGATGAAAACATTCCATATGGAACATGGGGATAAAAGATTTTCACAATTCCAATCCTATAAATAATAATACAATAACTCCCAAGTCTAACTTCTGAGACTTAAAATAAACTGGTGTGGACAAATTCTCATTACCAAAAATAAGAGAGATAAAATACTTGGCTTCTTATACTTGAATTCATAAAATACAACTATCAGAACTGGAGGATTCAATCTACTCCTAACAAATACTTCAATAAACGAAAGGGCGAGCTTACTCTATCCCATACAATATACTATGTTATTTACCCATGTCAAATATTCAAATAACTAAAAGGGGAGAGATCTCAATCCCATAAGATACTATACAACATAACTAACTTCATTTTACATAGCCACTAAATACTTTTCTATCCAAGCATAATAAAGAACAATAAATTCATACTTAAATAAATTTTTAATCTTTCAATTTCAATTGGCACATTCTCACCTTCTGAAACCGATGGCCTTAAATCATTTTTACTTTCAATTTAAACATTATTGTAGCTGGATTTAATAATAAATTTGCACATATAAGCATAATAACGCACAGACAATTTCAAATCCCAGTAGATAAAGAACTACTGTAAAAGTATCAATTAATAACTAAAAGCAATAATGAATAAATATTTCATATCTGATAAATATATTTTTAACTTGGAAATATACTAATTATGGTCAGAGAAACAAGGCAAAAATAATTTCAATTGGCAAGGTAAGACAAAATAATTTTTTTTAGTGCATTTGCATTAGCACAAAAATTAAAATAAAAGTTTGGTTTTAGATAAATGATAAATCTTTAAATTCTGGGTTAAATAATTATTGAAAATAATTATTTTATAATCTATTGGAAACGCAAATATAAACTATAAAATTTTGTATAATGAGCTTTTCAAAAGAGATGTTCATCCCTTCAACATGAAGTGGATGTTTCTATCTCTACCACGCACAATAGAAACATTAGCACACAATAAAAATTATATTAAAACAACAAAAATTACCTAGTATAATATTTTCTTTGTATTATACTTTATGAGACGTTCTGGAAGAAAACAATAATAATATAAATCATAACACAACCTTTAAACTATCTATCTGCTAAATACCAAATAATAATAATAATCACTAAAGTTCTTTTTTTTTCCTCCTAGCTTGAAAACAGTTTGTAAAGGATGTCTCGGTCATATTAAAATAATGATAATAAACGGTATAAAGATAAACATTGATGAACACATAACACATTCCTGCAAGAAGACAAATAATATTATTTCAAGTCCAAAATAGCAGTATTCAATGTTCTTAGCAAAGCTAATGAAACTGCTGTTAACATTATCTGAGAATTCTTCAATTTTGGTAACAAATATTTTTTTATAATGTAAGTAGAGTAATAATTCATTATTTCATTCATGAGATATATTTAATAAGTTCTTGGTTTTCAAAAGCCATTCATAAACGCGCATAATTATTTAGTTTATAAAATTCAATTTATTTCCCGTAAGTTTGTTGATAATATTTTACATAAGGAAATCCCACCGCAAATGAGGAGAACAGTGCATAAAAGAAATTCATATTCAGTCTTTTCTATTTTATACGTTCATTCCTCACAGTAATTAGGGATAACTAGATAAATACTAAACATTCCATTAAATTACACTTTTATTCTTATTTTTCACATATAACTAGTCAGGCAAGTGGCTCAACAATAATGATAATAAAAATAAATTATTCATACGCATATCCTCCTGTCTCAACTTTCTTCTTTCATAACTAGCAAAAATTTATTACTAAGAGGTCCTGATATGTCTAATAAGAAGTTTGCACATTTTCCAAAATAATAAAAGAATTCACACGCTTCTGCCACTCCATTAATGTTAGCATTAAATTTTAATGAAAATAATCTTGAAATATACACAGGTATTCTTCTTCTTTAAAATTATAATTAAGGTTTAAATAAAACAATTTTAAAATACAAGTACGCATCTCCATTCCTTTTTCTCTATTAGCAATTAAATTTAAATAATTTGTAGCGTAGACACACATACACATTTTAAATAATGATTTGAGAATTTAAACAATTAAGAGCAAAGATTGATATACCTTGTTATGGTCGTTTTACATTCTCATATTCAGAAACCAATAATATCTTTCACTTTCAAATTTTGGGTCTTGGAAGAATCAACCTTTAACAAAAAAAATTGTACTATTAAAACTGTTCAGAAAGTGAATTGGAGTTCAATCAGTAGTAAAAAATCTAGTCAGCAGCCCCTTTGGAATTTAATCAGCCCCTTTTATAGATCCCAGAACATTACCCAAGCATCTATTCTTCAAATAATCCAAGGTCATTTGAAAGTTCAAAGGTCTCTAGACACAGAACTGCTTCACCCATTGCACTGAAATTTTTAATTAGGAGAATTTTATGCAAGAAACTTTCTTGTCTTGAAAAAGAAAGAAAGAAGAAAAAAAATCATTTTGTCTGTCAAATAAAAAAAATATTAATTATTAAGATTTGAATATTCTGTATTTCTAAAGTGACAGAATAAAATTAATGACAATTATTTTGACAAATAAAATATTTTATGGTATAATTGTTGTTTAATAATTTACCAGTCCAGTAATCCATGAATTCATTTAAAATATTAAGTTGGTTTTTTAAACTATTGGTTGCTAAATTAGATTTGGTTATGAGATATGATATTTGATGGTTTAATGAAGTATATAAATGAAAAATAAAGTTGAACAATGGCACAGACATACATGAATATTTACAAATAATGTACAACAGGTACTAAACTGATATGACTAAAATGACAGTTTTAATGATGGTGAGTTAAACATATTTCACTGTTTATACTATAGATTAAAATATTATAAGCAAAGAAACTAGAGAATTATCTAAACAAATTTCAATACTGTTCTGCAGACAAATAAAATAAATTAGAATTAACTCAAACTAGACTGACTATTTTTGTGACAAGCCACCCCCATCCTATCATTAATGATATGCTAAAGTAAGATATTAAACACCTAAAAATTTTCAAATTACATCTATAAATGCTTTTAAGCATGTTTTCAGGTGATTAAGAAAAATTTTTAAAAATTTCAAGTTATTTCATTTTTTTTTTTTTAATAAGATGATATCAGATGTTACTGATACAGTATTACATAATTATAATTAATATTTCTGGTGCCAAACCAGAAGATTACACTATGTAACTTTTTTATAAAATATTTGAATCTCCTTTAATTCTTCGTTAATTTTTTATAAAAATAAAAGCAATTCTTATTGATCAACAGTATTTATTAACTGGGTATATAGTTTAAATCAAACAGATTTCATCCTTGGGTATTCATTGTAAATGATGGAAAATTATCCATTTTTGACATTGACCAATAGTAATATTGATATCTGATTGGTCCTCTTCATAATTTTTTTTATTTTAAAATAGTGTAAATTGACCAGATTCAGAAACATATATATATAAATTTAATAATTGTAATTACTTTTAATAAAATAAAATGAAAATATATTTATGGAATTATTGCAAACATTGAATTTATTTACTGTCAATCTATAATTTGTTTGTTTTTGTTTTCTTCAATAAATTTTAATTGCAAAATAACAAAAAATCAATGTTTTAAAATAACTTTAGCATGTTGACAATTGATTTTTTTTAAAACTATTTGTCTATTTACATAAACAATTGTTTAAATTAAAATTAATAATAAACAAAAAACTTTGTTATGGTGATTCAGTGCAAGCATAATGTTCATAAATTCTATTATGGCATATTAACGGAATCTGAATATAGTGGGGGAATAAATTAGATGTGGTAATTATTTTTGTAAATAAAATAATATAAATCTTTATCCTACATTTAAATATTGTATATTTTTTAATCACATCTCTATGAATGCTATAAATTGGACCAGAAATTACTTCTCATTATTTTTTCTGTTAAATAATTTCTTGTTGTCTAATGATCTTTTCAGTATTTTGCACAGATTTTTTTTTTTTTTTTTTTGAGAATTAATATTGATTTCAAGTTTTGATTTTTTAAAATTCAGATTTACTAGCTATATATGTGTGAGGCAATTGTTCTCATTTAACTATATATATTGTAAGGGTTATTTATAATCCTATTAACATAACTTATTCAAATGTAATATCAAAACATAAATCCATTATTATAAAGCGCTGAAAATCTTGAAATTGTTATATTGGAAGTTGAACTCCGATAATCTTTCACACTATCCAATAAGTTTGAAGTTATTTTTTACCAAAGGAAAAATAAATAAATAAATATATATAGTTATTTCACAATGTCAATATTAATAAACAGTGAAATGGCCAAATATTGTTACGGTTCTTCATTTTCTCATAGAATTATGAATAGATCGTCCGACCATCTTCAAACATGGAAATATTTATTAGTCAGCTTAATAGTTAATGCGCTATTACTTTAAACATTATAAATCTCCATCACACGTCAGTAAGAGTTTAAAAAACTTAAGTGAATCACTTAAGTTTAGAGTGCATTTCTATAAATATACCAACTTTCACTGACCATGCTAAATCAGGGCTTGAGTGATGTTATAATCAAATTTTGAATTGTACAAATTTATTTAACCTATCACAGGAGAACAACAGTGTCTCAGTCTCAACCACCCACAATCAGACAAACACGACTTATAAATATAAATCTATTATTATAAAGCACTGAAAATCTTGAAATTGTTAGATCGGAAGTCAAACTCCGATAATGCGCTATTGCTTTAAATATTATAAATCTCTGCGCAGATCACATGTCAGTAAAAGTTTAAAAAATTTAAGCAAATCACTTAAGTGTAGAGTGCATTTCTATAAATACAACTTTCACTTACCATGCTAAATCAGAGCTTGAGTCTATTGTGTGCCAAGTGAATCACTTAAGTTTAGAGTGCATTTATATAAATGCACCAACTTTCACTGACCATGCTAAATCAAGCTTGAATCTATTGTGCGCCTGGTGTTATAATCAATTTTGAATTGTACAAATCTATTTAACCTATCGCAGGAGTGTCATTTTTAACTACCCACACAGAGTTGAAACAGCACCAATCATTGGAGAGGTAACACCAATGGAGCAAATGTTCCAAAGATTTGTGCTGGTAATGAACCAAAGCATGAAGAGAGAAATGGCCATGGTGAATGATAATATGGAGTCAAAGTTGAATGACTTGAAAACTGAAATGGCAATCAAGGCTGATGTTAAGAATATACAAATAAATTTGGAGAAGGAAATGAAGAATGTAGAAAATAAATTATCTGTTGGGATGGAACAGTTAACATTGAATGTTGATATTGTTCAGAAAGAAAATAAGGAATTGAAACAAGAATTAATAGAAATAAGGGAAGAAATTGAAGAGAAAGACACGATGTAAACAAAGATTTGAAGAATTTGGAATTGATATCTCGAATCAGATAAGTTTTAAGGTCGGTGAAATAAATCAAGGCCATGAAGATTTTAAAAATGAAGTGCATAGGACAATAAAAACATCAAGAACAAATTAAAGGAAAACTCATTGAAATACAAAAAATAGATCAACTTCATTTACAACATAATACAAAAGATGAAACACAATATAAGTTTATACAAACAATGGACCATAAGAGAAAATGCATAGAAGATAAATTATCTACCACTGAAACACAAAACATTCTAGAAAAGACCAACATAGAAAAGATAATAAGAGAATATTAAAAATACACATGATCAGGTCAATCAGTTGAATGAAGCAGTACAGGCAAGATTCAAATCTCTTGAATCCCAATTATGCCAACAAACACTAGCGATAACAAAATAACATAATGCTGATGATCAAATAGTTATGATGAATAGAAAGAATAGAAATGAAGATGCAAATAATTTAGAAATCACTCTCAAAGAATCTAATAGAATCAGTAATCAACATCAAGTAACTGACATACCCATTAAGAACCATCAGAGATAGAAGTATCTCAAATTGATTATAATATGGTTGGAATAATACCTAATATATATCATACTGCTCAAGATGTACACACTACCATTGTACATACAACATCAGAAATGATTATTATATGGAACAACACGTTACAAATTAGTACCATCAATCAATTCGTGATGTTAAAGGTCTTTAAAGGATCTGCCAATGAAGCACCAATTGAACATTTTCTGTAAATCGTAATCTAACTGAAGGTGAAAAATTGATAATGGCATACAGCCATCTCCAAGGCGATGCTTTGATGTGGTGGGAATCATTATTTCAGATACCATCCACCTTTGAAGATTATCAGATATTATTGGTGAAAAATTTCTGTAATCGTGAAAAACAAGAAGTCTTACTTTACCAATTGTTCCAGGAGAAATACAGACAAACACTAGGAGAAACTTTGACAAAATTCTTTATGTGTCAGGTTACAAAATTGAAAACTCTTAACACTTACCATTTAAATGAAAGTGAAATAATAAGAATTGTCGAGAAATTGACCCTTATAAATCAATAGTTTCCTATATAGTAATGCCAAAAATATTGAACAAATGGCCGAGTTACTCAACAGCATTAATTCAAATACAATTAGTATAACTAATAGAACTCCAGATAAACGCACAGAAAATATGACTGTTAACGCCATACTCTATAAGCAACGGAAGAATAACAATAATACTAATCACTGGAAGGGTAAAGCTATACAAGAAAAACAATCATACTTATTCTCCACCAGAGAAAAATTGGACAAATGTTAACAAAACCATAAGTCCAATTCATAGTCCAAGGAAATCTCCAAAACCAGGTGTTATTAATTTAATACCACCTATTAATGAAAATCCAAACTAGAAAGGTACTTGAGGTTAAGTTCCTCACTTCAAGAAACCAAAATAGCTTTGAGGAACACATGTAAAATGCCTGTTTGAGAGATCACTAATATGATGTGTTATTGGGAAGATAAAGCACCTAATTATGCTTTACAGAGCTGCCCCATGATAGAAGTTTTGTTTGAGGGCTTAGACTCAAGCAGTCAGATTTCAGTGATATCAGATCATTTTTATAATGAAATCTTGTGCAAAAATCCCTACATTAAAATTTTATCATTGAAATCCATGGGCAACAGTAAAAAAGCTAAACTTGCACAAAAACAAGTACGGTTTGAGATTAATATCGGCCAAACAATCTTCTATCATGTGTTCTTAATACTGAATGGTCTAATCCATGATGTTATATTAGGGGCAGATTTCCTACAATTGAACATATGTATTATTGATTTCTCCAACAAAACTGTTATGGTAGGTGATGAGATCTTAGAGATGACATTGCTTTCAAGATATGATCTATTAGAAGTTGATTGTATTATATCTAATATTCCAGAAGCACTTATAAATAGTAAAATCGCAGAAATCCAACTTGCTTGGTAGCGAAGATATATTAAAGTTACGATCTATTATTAATAAATTTAATCCTATCTTTTCAGAGATAATAGATGATTTTCAACAAAGAATCAAACTAAAGCATGACCAACCATTTCAAAATCTAAATTGTATTCTATTCCATACCAGTATCATGAGGAAATATCAAAGCAGATTAATAAAATGTTGATTGGGGGATCATTTCCAAATGTTCTTCATCTTGCCGTAATCCAGTTGTAACAGTGAAGAAGAAAGATGGGTCTATGAGATTTTGTTTAGATGCTAGACGACTGAACAAAATTACTGTCCCTACCAGAAATATTCCACCACCCATACATGAATTATTCATGAAATTTGGAAATGAGAAGGTGTTTCCACTTTCAATCTAACAATCAGCTATTGGCAAATCTAACTCCATCCAGATGATGGCCAGTATATATTGCTTTCTGATATGAAGGTCTTATCAGTTTAATAGGATGCCATTTGGATTGATATAACAGTGGTGCTGGTTTGATAAGACGGATAAAACTATCTTCTGAGGTTAAAAAGATCATAACTATTTATGTAGATGATGTAATCATTGCATCTACTAAACATCTTCAACATTTAACCATATTCTTTAAAGAGTGCTATCTGAAGAGCATCAAAATTAACTTCAAGAAAAGTACTTTGGTTTCCAACCAAATAATTTTCTTAGGTCATATTGTAGGTTGTAATGGGATAAGACCTCATCCAGATAAGATTATCACCATTCAAAACTTCCCTAAGCCAATCAATAAAAAACAAATTCGATCATTTTTAGGCCTGTGTAAATTTTATAATCGTTTCTATTAGAAGTTCTCAGACCACATGGAACCATTGTTGAGATTAATCAGAAAAGATGAACAATGGAACTGGACCAAAGAACAAGACAAATATCAAAACAGGATTCTTAGAGCAAACCATGTTAGCTTTCCCTGATTTTAATAAACCATTCATTGTCCAAACAGATAGATTAGGGGTAACTTTATCCCAAATCCAGGACGATGGCCAACCGGGTCTCTATTTTATTAGCTGGCTCCTGAAAGGTCCAGAAATAAATTATACGATTACCAAAAAGAAAGCATTAGCAATAGGGTGGGCCTTCAAAAAGTTTTGACAAATGCTACTTGGATCAGAGGTAATAGTGATCACAAAGGCCTCGAATTACTGAATCACAGTTGTCTGACCAATAGTTGTCTAGTCAGATAGAGTTTACTGTTACAGGAATTCATTTACACTGTATGATATTTCAAAGGATCCGAAAATATAGTATCTGATGTACTTAGTCGAAATCCATATAGGTCAGAACAGAATCATTAATCAGTAGAAAATGCCTATATTACAAATGTCAATTTGATGACAAATAATAATATAGAAAACTATTTAGAAAACTTACCAGAATTACAACTAACTGACTCTAGAAGTTTTGAATGTGCCGAAAAACTTTACATATTATTATAAGGTAGAGAATCAGGTCTTATTTTATAAAGTAAGTTTAAATAAAGATGAATGGAGGGTAATCATACCTAAAATATTACATATCTCATTCATAAAACATATACACTGTTTATACACACACTTTGCCCATAAAACAGAACACACCTTAAAAACTCTGTTTTACTGGCCAAAAATGTATATTGAAACGGGAACCTCCTAATCCCTTGCCGTTTCATCATCAATCTAATAGCCCACTTGTCTGTGTTAGATTCGAATCTCATTTAAACTATAATATGTCAAATAAAACTACAAGTTGCTGTCATAGCTGTCTGAACAGCATTATATATTTACATACGAAAGGACGCTATAATTAGATAGGCTTGATAGAATTATAGCATATTATTATTAATATCGCGTTTATTTGAATAAAATACTTTTATTATGTTAAATAATGATAAGGTTCAATTTATTAATAAATTTATTATGTTAATTCGTATGTGAACATATAATCCAACCTATATTTGTAATGTATAAAGGGGTGGCGTGATTTAAAACATTAAAATGTGTTATATATTTAAAATGTTAAAAAAATGAAAATATTTTAAAATGTTTATTTAAAAATGTTAAAAAGGTTTTCTTTCAAATGTGCTGTGAAGTCTTCTTTAAAAATTAAGTGTTATTTTTTTCTTAGAATTAAAAGTTGGTTAGAAACAGATTTGTCGTGAACAAGTATTTAATTAATGATTGCACATACCTTTGATCAAATTAAAAAGTCATTTTAAAATCTGGCTAATTAAAATTGCATCAGATATAAACATTTAAGTTATTTTTGGATTTAGCTAATTAAAATTGTTTATGGAAAAATAGTTTTACAAAATAACCATAAAAGTTATAACTGAAATACTTTAATAGTTTATCAAATATTTAAGATCAAAATTACATGTTTTTAGAATTTAATTAAAACGGAATTAAGGAAAAAGTTATAACACCTCAGAAACTTATCAGCATATTTGGAATCAGATTGTATGTTAACAAAATTAATTAAAAATGTAATCATGAAGCAAAGAAAAATTTCTTAAAGGTGTTAAGCTGATAAGGAAAAGATATAAATGGGCCATATTTTGAGCGGGAAGATAGACTGGCTGAGATCTATAATACTGAGAGACTGACTGAGATCTATATACTGAGAAGAGACTCCATTTTTAATCGCATTTATATTTAAAAAAATCAAATCTAGTTTTGAACTGAGATGTCCGGCTAGTTTGGCCGTATTAGCTGTCACTCCGTAAGGAGGCGACGGGTTCGTTTTCATCCGACACCGTTTATAAGCAATAATGCCGCTATAACATCTACAACCTAACCGAAAAGAAGAAGAATGCCGCTATAATATCTACCATCTAACTGAAAAAAAAAAAGAAGAATGCTGCTATAATATTTACAGACCACCCGTAAAAGAAGAGCATGCCGCAAGCCGCCCAGGAAACTCACCAAGCTCCAGCTCAAGCACCTACTAATACCGGTAAATCACTTTAAACTGCAGAGCTCTGTATATTTTTCTTATATTTTATGTATAATTTCATACTACCTTTTAAATTCTAGTTAGCTAACTAACCACTCAATATATTTTAATGTTAAAGCTTTTCTTTTATTGTTTTAAAATCTGTAAATGATTGACTTGCTTTTAAAATTTCCTTCCTTAAGAAATCAATTAATGTTTCTACTTTAAACTATCACTGCAGTCATGTCTCTAGTTATTTTTTTTTATCACATAGTTTTTAATATTTGTTATATTTACTTTATGATATGCTGACGCTTCGAAACAGCGAATACTAAATTTTAATATTTCAAGAAGAGATTAATTAAAACCTCTTCACATAATTATTTATAATCTTATTTCTGTGCGCTGTTTCGAAACCCTCTTAAGAAAATAGTAACGACTCGCTCGTTATTATTTAATATTTTTTGATAATCGTTTGATTGTAAATTTTTGCAATGTGGCTTGTTTTAGTGAGGTTTAAATTTTAAATACTAAGAAATAGACTAACCTTGATAAATATTTATAAGTATATTTGCTATTTAAGTTATTTATTAAACCCCATCAAATATACTTTCCCTCCTTTTAAATACTTGTCATTTGATCAATAACAAATTAGAATTAGCTGGAACAGCAAAGATTATCTGTAATTATTCCCGTCTGTAGCATATATTTTATCATGCTACCTAAGAGTTGGCTTCTATTTGATTAAGCTAATAAGCTATTGTTCTTGCGTATAGAATTTTAAATTTTATAAAATGTTTTGCTTGGCGGATGTGATTCATTCACTTTAATATTTTCTCGTTTTGCTGCCACGTATATTTATGTAAATAAGATAGAGCCTCGGTTAAGCCAGCACATCTTCCTCTTATAGGGTAGAGCAGTCGCGAAGCCTGAGTTTAAGGCCAGGTTAGCACGTAATTCCCCCGCCTTTGTGAACTATTTGTTCCTTTTCATGCAGCTTAACGATCGGTTTTCAGGATACCGGCGTTGGTCGCAGAAACCCTTGATCTACCAATCCATCCGCAGAGCGACTTTATTATTGTATTGCTGGTGCTATAGTGCATTAGTACATCCAGAGCAGGCAATTCTACCTCCTTATTTTAGTTTTTTCAGCAATTGTCTGAGATATTCTTAAAAGTCCGGTCAATCTAAGTTATTGTAGTTCATTTTAGGCTAACTAAATAAATATAAACAGACGAGAACGTCTACCGTAAGGGTTGCCCAAGCTTTAGTTTAATTACTAGTAGTCAGCCACACATTAAGAGGAGTCCGCATATGTTACATGATAGACATGGCGTAGTGATAAGCTATTTATTTAAATGCCTGTGTGCATTTATTATATATAAATCCGTAAAATAATTGTATACACTTTGTAAGATGAATAACTGCTGTGTTCATCTTACTTAAATGTAAATTTATTTATTAATCTTATCAAAGAATCTTGTCAAACTCTTCAGCCATTAAATGCCTGCGTGCATTTTTACATGTTTAAAATTTGTAATATATATATTTTAGATAAAACTTATTATTGAAGAAATTAAAGTTTAGTAAATTAACCTAGTCCACTCTCAGTTTCATTATTCAATCCAATTCTCATTATTATTATGTTATAGAATATGCATTATTAAAGGTCTCCATTAAGTTAGCTATTCGTTAGATACAATCAATTTGTAATTTAATTATGAGTCTCATTGTTTCTCCCTGACCTATGTTGGCCGCGAATAAAGGAGTATACAACGTGTAATTTCAAGGTGGTCATTCATAGGGTCTTGAGTCTTGGAGTACTGGCTTACGAGATGAAGTGTGGTTGGACTTGGGATGTCACAGTCCTAGTCTGGTCAGCTTCAGTCTCTTTTGCTTGGATTCTGAATCTGTTACGCGAATGTACAAACTTGACTGTTACAATATAAACATCTTAAAATCTTTAAGAGATTGTTTAGTGTGCTTACGAGCCAAGCCAGTAAACCATAATTATAGTGATACTTTAAAACCAATTATATCAAAAAGTCCAAATGAGATCTTAGGTATTGACTATTATGGGCCATTATCCCCATTTAATAAAAAGAAATATTTATTAGTCACATATGATCTTTTCTCAAAATACATTTCGATTTACCTAATATCCCAAGCTGATACCAGACATGCGATCAAGGTATTACATACCCTCCAATTCTTAAAGGTAGGAAAACCTAATACCATTATAACAGCTCATGGTGCATCTTTTTTATCTAAAGAATGGAAAAGATGGTAGAAAGATCTCAAATCAAACTTGCTCACGTCCATTAGGAATTCACAGTTGAACCCCTGTGAATGTGTAATGCAGGAACTCAGACATTTGTTTAGGACTTACCCAGAGGATGAGCATAAAGGGGGGGTAAGACAAACAGAACATTTGTATGAAAGATTAACCTCTTTGCATGAAATTTCTTTATTTTATAATATGATTATACATAAAGGGATTTATTTATAATACTAATATTACTTTACAAGAATCTTATAAGGTGAATCATTTTTTAATACATATAATTTTGAACTAATATTTAGTTAGTTATATTATAATTTTTAAATTTTTAGTTACTGTTTTATAAATTATTAGTATTTGTGTTACAATGTATAGTTCTATTAAGGGAATATGGGGGTAATAATTAACTGAATGCTATACATAATAGAAGTATACGCAAGCACGTGTTATAATAAAAAAAAAATTTTTTTTGTTACATAACAATATTTTTATTGATATAATAAACATCTCCATAATTCTCAATTCTTTTTAAATTCATATAAATAAAGATATAATAAAAGACAAATGACCCCCAAGATTTATTTCATGCTGAACCAGCACTCATCAGTTGGCCCAGATCACTATCTCTCATATATATCTTTATTATATGCAAAGTATTTATCTAGAGTAAATTGTTACATTTTCATTTACCACTCTCAAACTTCCTCCACTCACAGCTTTGACGCCATCCATTTCAGATAAATACACTAATGATTATTACTAATCATTTTTGAAACTAGAGATTATCTCTAGCACAGATATAAACTTTAAACCTCAGTTAAAGATTAATATACTGTAACGGTCAGAATCGTCTATCTCGCTAACACACTGCATAATTCAAACCCCAGACACTAAACTGAACATTCTAGGAGGGGTTGCCTTCTAGATATACTAAGTTCGAATCTAAAGTCCAAATTTCACAGCGCCACCTACATGATAACGCATCTGATGCTACAACTAGTATAACCTTTTACCGGTTCCTGGTGGTCATGGAGAAACAAAAGACTCTATACTAAGATAAGTTTGGGTGGCTAATTAACGTCTATGGATTTATAAAAGAAATGCAGAAAATATATATATATAGACCGAGACAGTGATAGGAATCAAATAAAATAAGAGATAAAATTTAGTTTTAAATAATTTCACACAATTTATTTATATAAATATATATATAACGCCACTGTCTGCTTATATGAGACAGGGACACGTATTAAATAATTGTTGGCATTTATATTTCAGTAATGACAAAAGGTTTTAAAACAGAGTGATATATTCTATTCCTCGGGCTAATAGCGTTACGATAATGTGCTTGACAAGATAGGAACATGTGCGAGGTGCTTTGAGTAAATAGACAAGTTTAAGACAATATTTGAAATTAAATGTTCTAAAATATTTATTGATTTCGAGAATCAAGAATAGTACAGACTAAAGCTTACTAAGCAAACGTGGGAATGGGATCAAAGCATTTATTTGAGAATAATAATAATAGATTTGTATTGGGAGGTCAGTATTGCTGATAGTGAATTTATAAAGTTGGAGGGTGTGACTCGTTTAAGTCACGGATGCTTTGTAAAATAAATATAAAATGAAACAATATTGAAGATCCGGAATAATTACGGAGGGCATCTCGCCGCTAACCCATAGGAAAGTATTTTGACGAACAGCCGAAACTTAGCGACTGTGTGACGATTGCGTTTAATTCCCAGGGGTGTCATTTGGGACACCCTCTGCCTGGAAACTGCAAGCGTGGAGAGAACGGCCTTAGCCGTGTAAAGAATCCTTGGAAAAATAAAACAAAGCGGTCTCAACAACCAATTCATGAACCAGCAATACGAGACTAGTGTATATAAAAACATACTAAATGGGTTTTACTCGGATTAAGAGAAATGCCCAATCAAATTTTCCGAAATTCATTTAAGAGGGTCCGCACATTCTCGACGTCAATGATGAACTTTATAATGAAAGTAGAACACGGTAATTAAAATAGGAAAATGCATGCTTGCGGGTTTGAAAAGTAAGTATAGATTTATATACGCAATCATGCATTTGGGGACACATTTAAATCATTGACTTCGCACATACTCTTATATTAGATTAAAATCAATAGCATGTAGATTTTAAACTATGTGATTATATTACATTAAAGAAAAGAATCGCCCTCGAACGAGTGATTTGCAAGATAGTAAAATTGGAAAATTATAAATTTAAAATATGCCTTAATAGCGGCGTCTTACTTTCAATAGAGGGAATAGTTCACTCGGTCAAAGACGATTCTGACACATTATCATAATAAAGTAAAAGAAAGCTTTATAAATAGAAAATATTAACCCAAGCATAGAGAGCAAAAGTTGAGTATATTTAAATACATGAAAGAAATACATAATGAAGTTGTGAAATATAAGAAAACAATGTTAAATAGCTATAGCATGTTAGTTAGGAATCACAAGAGCTCTTGGGTTAATTTGGGTTACCTCTGGAAACGCATTTGCAGGTAGATGTTCGGCAGGTTTTATAATTCAGCAGCAAAATCTGGAATGTTCATATTTTGGCAGCGGCAGCAGCAGTTCCGGGGTCCGTGTGATAACTTCAGATGGTATGGAGCAGCGGCTGGCTATTCCGAGGGGACATAGCCATCTTAACGCCTCTACTCGGACATGTCAAGGTTAGCAAATTATTAGAATCTTAGAACAACTCAGAAACCTTTAGACAACTCAGAATTCTTTAAAAGCTTAGAATGGAGAACAAAAGAAAAAACATCCTTTTTATAGTAAAATTTAACAATAGACTTGCCCTGGAGCATAAAAAGTTATTGGACTTATCTGCTGTAATTAAATCTATCCGAATGTCTAAAGGAATTCAACATTAATTAATTTCTTTTGTTAACTTCCCCGTCGACATTCGAATTACAAACTAGATTTAATTAAAATTACTGCTACTAATTAAAGAAAACTTAAGTGGACAGCTGCTGTTTTTAGATAAACTTATATAATTAAACTATTGTCCCTCATTTATTTTAACAGAAATATTTGGGATGATTTTTATTAAATAAAACGAAAATTATTTTATTTTAAATTGTAATATTTGAATCTATCTACTAAACGAATATTTACTAAATGAATTTTATTTTAAACCAAAATATATTACGACGGTAATATATTTGTAAATAGATCCAAACAAAATAACTAACAATTTATAATTTTGATATGTTTTAAAATGGATATCATAGTGTGTGCGCAATTACGACTTATATAACTTACTTTTCAATAAATGTAAATTATGTGAACAAATACATAATTCATAATATTTTATTTTATTTGGGAATAAGTTTTATATATAATACGAGCATTGTGCTCGTGGTTTAAAATTAGGCGGGATTTTCGGTATATAAGTGTATTGCAGACACACTACGATAGATTGGGGTTCAAACTAAGGTATGAGGGTAGGAAGTAGGTGAGAAAAGGTGAAACGAAGATCTGCAAAGCAGACCTTACTGTTTCAATACTTAATTTTTTAAATTTACACACATGGAGTTATTCACCTTTCTCTGTCCCGTATGTAATATCTTTATAGATATAATAAACACCTCCATACTTCTCCATTCTTTTTAAATTCATATAAACAAAGATACAATAAAAGACAAATGACCCCCAAGATGCATTTCGTGCTGAACCAGCACTCATCACTTGGCCCAGGTCACTATCTCTCATATATATCTTTATTATATGCAAAGTATTTATCTAGAGTAAATTGTTACATTTTCATTTATCACTGTCAAACTGCCTCCGCTCACAGCTTTGATGCCATCCATTTCAGATAAATACACTAATGATTATTACTAATCATTTTCGAAACTGGAGATTATCTCTAGCACAGTTATAAACTTTAAACTTCAATTAAAGATTAATATATTTTTGTATTGTTACTCGTTAATAAAAATGTTACGGTTGAATTTTAAATTGAAGGAAGTCTCTTATTTATTTGATTTATTTAGTTATTTTACCAAACAAGTTAATAGTGAACACACATACTCACTCATATAGATCATGTCAATTTAATGTTAATATTATAAATAAATTATTTATAGAACAATTTATTGAATTAATTATTACTATGGGATATTGATGGTAATGTCTGAAGAGAGTTAAATGCATATCTGCCGAGTTTGAATTTCAAGCATAACGGAACCATCAACAGAGATATAGATTGGATGAATTATTCTGTGTTGCATCGATATTGAATGATTTGATTTAAAATTATCTTGTTTAATATGGATTCAATTTTTGATTATAATTACATTGTTTCATTGATGGCATCTTATATGAAGATCCTTAGTCTGACTATAGTTAGATGCGACCCCACCTCGATTCCTGAAAAGGACTGTACCATTACAATATTTTTCCAAAAGCTTCTTTTAAACTGTCAAAATAAACCATCTACCCTCTCCCCCCTTTTTTTAACAAAAAGAATAGTCATTTTTAATTTCACTCTTACAATTTAGCCATTAAATCTTTTACTATTATAAAATTTTTGTTTTCTGTATTTTCATTCAATTCTGCATTCTTATTTGTACCACTAATTTATTTTCACCAATGCATGACTGCATAGTTTTAATTCACAATTATATTACTATCAACTTATTTGCTATAGTTGTAATTACTTCAAATCATTAACTATTTCTAGATAAATTAGTCTTAATTATATGTTCATTTGTACCATGCTCAATTTATTTTATAACAACTATTGCACAATATTAAATAAAAATAATTTTGAAAGGTGAAATATATCATGTTTTAGTACAAACTATTGTTATCAATTGTAAGTTAAAATATACAGTGGAACTTCCATAATCACTGTCCCAAAATCTGCTCTTCATTTAACCCCTATCTAAAAAAACTAGTACAGTGAAGTCATGGCATCTGTTATATTTTATTCCAAGCCTTAATTTTGTGTATGTCATATATTACGTTCAGTAGCTCGTTTGTTGATGTGCTTTGATTATAATAGAATGTATTGTCTTCTGAATTGTGTGTGTATAATTCAATATGCACATATATATATAAGCACAGATGCTTTTATGTGTATCATATGGATATATAAATTAAGATTATAATATGAACAAAATTAAAAAAATAAAAATAAAGGGTGAACACAATTACATATATATATATACTGTATGTGTTCACTCATTCACATTCACTCAAAAAAAGTAAAATAATAACAAACTTATTGTACTGTGTCTTTATTTTTTTAATTAAAATGAATAGGAAAATGATAGATTTTCATTGCAATTAAATACATTCTAGGCTATATCCTTTTTTCCTTTGGAACAATAGTCTGTTGTGAGCAGATCACAGACTGGTTGTTTTGATAAAAAAAATAATTGAATGGGGTTTATTACTTACGAATTCGTAAGAAGTTCGAGCACTGGAAATGCTAGAATTGAAATCGATTTGAGAATCTTATGCTCTAGTATCTGACTACTGATACACTAAACTATGTAGGGCAAGTTCTATTGATGATATTAAATCCATATTAATTTTGAATGTATATTTATGATTATCCATTTCAGATATTGTTTAAGCTCCAAACTTGAATCTTTCTGAAGTAATGTAGTAATTATTAATAGCTCTTTTTTTTTTTTTGCTGCTACTAAATTGATAAGTTTTATTTAATCGGTTAAGAAAGCTACTTTATGAATTTTATTTAATGTCATAAAATTTTTAGTTTTAAGCTTAGAAAACATTTTATTTCACAAAATACTCATCAAATTTAAAAAGGATAATAAAGCAAAAATAAAATGTTTATTTAAAAATGTTAAAAAGGTTTTCTCATTACTGAGGATGTCTCCAACCATAAATCTCTCGTATTTTTCTTTTTCATTTCTTTTAGCAAACTTTTTAATATAAAGAGCCATTTTGTTTAATCACCCCCTCCCCCTTTCCATTAAAAAGCCACAAGGAAAGAGATGAAAAATACAAATTTCTGTATGGTTGTGGATATATTTGAACATTTATTTTAGTAATATAACATAATAGAATCTGTACACATTCTAACAAACTAAAAAGTCTTTTAAAAATAAAAACAAAAATTACTTCCAATAGTTTGATTTATTTGCAAATTTTTAATATTTAAGTAAATACTATTCTATAATAAGGTTCAAGAAACTATGTTGTAATAAACATTTTTCCTCTTCTAGAGTTATCAAAATCTTTACAAATTACAAGTTGAAATAAAAATGTGTTTATATTTATCATAATAAAAAGAGTCACAAGTTTGGGATCTAAGAGCCACATTTCGCAAGTTGCAGTTTGCCAACAAGCTTGGTATCTAAGAGCCTCATTTGGCTCATGAGCTGCAGTTTGCCAATATCTGATCACTAATATCTACTTCTGATAGACCATTCCTCGCCATCTTCCTCTTTTCCCTCTTCTCAGCTTCTCAATCAGTCATACCTAATATTCTTTTTTTATTCATTCTTCTAACATAGCCACAGTAACTTAATCTTGAATCTAAGAGCCACAATAGGCTTGCAAGCTGCA
This sequence comes from Epiperipatus broadwayi, assembly GCA_028023455.1. Lineage (NCBI taxonomy): Eukaryota > Metazoa > Onychophora > Udeonychophora > Euonychophora > Peripatidae > Epiperipatus > Epiperipatus broadwayi. Next base: position 1,678,155 of record JAQFVV010006423.1, on the reverse strand, counting down.
GTTTGTCAATAAGCTTGGGATATAAGAGCCACATTTGGCTCGCAAGCTGCAGTTTGCCAATCCCTGATCACTATTATCTACTTCTGACAGACTATTCCTTGCCATCTTCCTCTTTTTCCTCTTCTCAGCTTTTCAATCAGTCATACCTAATATTCTTTACTTATTCATTCTTCTATCATAACCACAGTAACTTAATTTTCCTTCAGTAAGTGCTATGATATATATATTTCATTCCAACTATTTGTCCAATATTTTGATTTGCTTTTTCAAATATTAGAAACTATCCACTTTTATAGCTTTTTTCTTCTTCTATTTTTTCATAACTAAATACATTACCTAGTCATCGGAAAATAAATTGAATAAACATCTATTATTATATAATTTTATGTTCATTATTCTCATTTCTTTGCTCATTTCTTCAAAACCATATCAGTATAGATTTTGGCATACGGAAATCATAAATTGATTTTGATAGGAAAAAAATCTTGAATATGGATAATTTTAAATATTTAGGATTCATAGTTGAAAAAAAACCCAACATTTTCAATAAGAGAGATCTATAAAAGAATTAGCAAAATGAGACCCACAATAAAAATACTCAATTTTATGGATTAGGGCAGACATGGACAGTAACAAAGGTAAGTGAATAGAAATGTTAGCAACAGAAATAGAAATCACTTAGAAGAACAAGTTTATAGGTCAAATTAAGAAATCAGAAGAAGATTGGAATTAAAGTTATAATGGTAATTGAAGAAAGGAAATTATGATGGTGTGGTCATCTTAAAAGAATGAATAAGAACCAAATATCAGAAAAGTTGATTGATTGGAAAGTAGAAGGGAGAAAAATGAGATGAAGATGAAGGAAAGATCTAATGAACAGCTAGGGAAGAAATGGTCTGTCAGAAGCATATACTAAAGATAGAGATTTGGAGGAAAATTTTAGTTGAGGACACTCAGCAGTGAGAAAATCCTTATGTGGGAAAAAAAAATCATTTAATAAAGTAAGATAGAGGGGTCAGCAATATAATAAGATATATATTGAAAGATGAGGGGGAAAAAAAACTTTCCAAGTACAACAACATTTAGTGTAACTATTTTACTCATGCTGCCTTATTCCAAAACTTTTGTGCTAGAATGAATAATTAATGGATTTCAGATAGAAGTAAAAAGTAGATTTCCAAATAAGTTTTCTGTCTTTCTTGCCTTAAGTTATTTATATAGGTAGACCTACTATTATTAAGCACTCAAAAATCTGTAATTGTACAGAAGGAAATTAACCTCCCATCGTGCGCTGCTTTCATAACTATTATAAATCTCTATGCCCTGATATAATAAGCACATATCATTAAGAATTGTTATATATGTGAATATGCTCTAAGCTTAATTGATTCACTTAAGATTTTAAACTTACTGATGGGTAAATGCATAGAGATATATAATAGTTACGAAAATAGGGTATGATCGGAGATAAATTTCCTTCTCACTATTATATAAATAGAGTAACTTGGTAGAAGAGCACTAATAATGTTTGATCATTATTGTAGTTTGCCATTGCTTGACATCTCAATTCAGTTTATTTTAGCATCTGAATTTTGTAATGTGCTAAATTTTAATGAATTCCTATTATTAATTGAAGCTTTGTGGACTCAAATTTGAGATTTCTGGAAAATTCCCAATTGAAAAAGAGGGGGGGGGGGCTCCTTTAGCCAATAAAATGGAATTGTTCAGCATACCATGTAAAAAAACAACATTCTTTTCATTAATTTTTTTTTATTCTATAACTCCCAAACATCCTATTACTGCTTTCATTTTTTTTTTTTTTTGAATCTGTAAAAATAGTATTGCATTTCCCCCACAAAGTTTGTACATTATTTATTTAGACTGTGATAATTTATTTCATTATGTATTAAACAAACAGGAGAATCTTATTTTATATCTACTTATCTTATTCAAACTTGATCAGTCTAATATTAAGCTAACAAAACATTCAATCCCATGAAATTATTTTTTCAAATTTGTACACTATTTAGAATTTTGTTTTCTGCTTATGACAATATTTTTTAAATATAATTTTTTTTTCTGATATAATTTTATGAAATCAAATTACTATATATTGTTGCTGTTTTCATGGTAAAGTTATGCAAAATATATGCAATGGTTTCAGTTTTCAAGAAAGTAAAATTATTATTTTATAGTTTTTATTTTTCGTCCCTATTAACAATTACAAGTTCTTGGGAATTATCTTCATTCTATTTTAAATCTAACATGGTGTTACACTTTTATGATTATTCATCCTTTTTCTTAATATTGCTGTATTAATATTACTCCAATTTTATTCTAACATTAGATAATTTATTGTCAGCTTATTTTTTTTTCTTCATTTCTATTATTAAGTTATATTTTTCTAGTTTGAATGTTTTTATTTTTTATATATATTTTTAAACCTTTCTATTATCAGTTAATCTTAATATAATGTTCTAAAAATGCATGGCTTGCCTTGTGAATATATTTTTATTTGTCATCATATTTTTTCACTATTGACAATATTGCAATTACATGGTTATATACATTCTCACATTATACACATTGTTTTCTATCAAATCACTGCTAATCTGATGATTTCAAGATGTTTTCCATTTTTTCTATTCTAATTATGTGGTTAGCATGTATTTCAATGACTTTCATTGTTGTTGCATGCATTTAATAAATGAATATATATTGCTATTAATCTTTTCAAATATTTTTTTCACCAATGAATTGTCAGTTTTTATAAGATGTCCCATAGAAATTAAAAAGCATCTGTCTTCTTTTATTTATAAATCATATTAAACATTCACAAATGTAAATTAATACAAGAAGATTAGTGGTATGTGAATACTTTTCACTTAATTTTTTGAGAAAACTTGTGGAGCTAAATGATCAAGTTCAGCTTTCAAGTCACAATTTTATACTGAATTTCTTTGTTAGAGCCTCCACTACTGCAAATTTTAGATTCTAGAAGGACAAAATTTTACCTTTTTTAAAAATCTTTTGTTGTGATATAGAAATAGTTCAGTTGTTTATGTTTTCATTTTCAGAATAAAATTTTTAATCTTCATTTTGCTAGTAATGATAGTGCATCTACATAATGCAAAAAAAATTACATTTTTTCAAAATTTTTAGAAATAGGTTCTCTACATCGATTGAATATACAGTGTATACATATATGTATAAATGAAATATTTTGCTTTAAGTACTAAATAAATATCAATAATAAATAAAAATTTAAAAAAAATAGGTTTTAAAAAAAGGTGCAATCATTAAAAGTAAAAAAAAATAAAATATTTTTTTGCTGATAATAGCACTATCCTATTTTTTCAAAAAAATAAAGAAGTAATTTTTTTAAAAAAATACTGATCTAAAATTATTAAAGTCACTGTTAAAACTAATTCTTGCTTTATTTCGCAAATCTATATTTAAACTAAGAAAGATTTAATTGTTGCTTTTTAAAATCTCTCATATGTTTTCAATTTATTAGTACCAAGTGTTATTTTTTCCAATAATTTTTCTTGACATGATTATTATAATCTATCACTTTCCTGAAACTTTTTTTTTTATTTAGGACAAAAATTTGGTCCTGATTTAGAGTGCGCTCATCACCATTTTGAAATCTAAGAACCACCCAAAAACACTGCTGACACTTCCAAATGACAAATGACATTGAATAATTCACACGGGGTCACTTAAATGTGTCAGCTGTGGTTTTTGGGTGGGCCTTAGAATTCAAAATGGCAATGAATGCACTCTAAATACTAAATGTTTATAACTTCTAAAATACGAATATTATTAAATAATGACGGTGCAAAGTATCAAAGTATGTGGGGAAGGGGAAGGATGGCTTGGACGATATTTTGTATCGTCCAAATGATGCAGAAGTTTGATCAAAACAAGCTTATAATTTCCAAATACTAAAGGATTATAACTTTTAAAATATGAATTATATTACAATATATGCCCTTAAACACATATTGGAATAACGTAAAATTGATAATACCAAGGTTATAAATTTGAAAAAGTAAAACCCTTTTACCTTCTAAAATACGAATTATATTACAATATATGCCCATAACCATATGAAGTAAACCATTTTTTTTTTACTAGCTTATAATTTCTAAAATAAAAATTTAAAATACTTAAACAGAAAAAGTAAATGAAAAAAAATAATGAGCTCATATATTAATTTAAAAAATGTGTTCAATAAACATAAAATTGATCAAACCAAGCTTATAATTTTGAAATAGTAAAAGCCTCTAAAATATGAATTTTATTAAAATATAGGTCTATAACTACATGTTGAAATAACGTACATGTTGAATGAACATAGAAATGACTGCTGAAGTATATTAATTCTACAATTAATAATAAATCGCATTATATCTTAACATTAGTTGAAAGAATAATTATCTAAAGTAAAGAATATTAATTTTACAATTAATATAAAATTAATAAATCAGATTTTTTCTTACAAAAGCAAATAATATTGTGTGCTTAATTTCTCACATGTCATTATTAGTTGGCGGATGGATAAAAATAATCTAAATGAGAGATTTATTCATTAAATTTCTCAAAGGTAATAATGCTACCTACCTATAGTGAAAAGGTTAGTGTTTATAATACCTGTTTTACATTTAAAATAATCAACAAATTTTAATATAAATTTGTTGATTATGTCAAATGTAAAACAGGTATTGGATTTTAAATAAGATAAACTCTAACTTTTTTTACTGTCAGTAGGTAGTGTTAACATCTTTGAGAAATTTAATGACTAAAATCTCTCATTTACATTCTTTTTATCCATCCTCCAGCTAATAATGACACGTGAGAAATTAAGCATATAACATTACTCTCTTTGGTAAGAAAAAATCTGATTTATTAATTTTTTAGTAATTGTAAAATTAATATTCTTTACTTTAGACAATTATTTTTTTGACTAATGTTAAGATAATATGCGTCGGCAGTTGTTTCTACTTTTATTCAACATTTATGGTATTTTAACATGTGGTTACTTGTTACTCCCATTTTTCATATTTTGTATATTTTAGTCATGTGATTTGATCAAGCATAGTTGTACAAAATTTGTGCTTTAATTTTTTAATTATTGATGTTAATTGCCATTTTGTAATGAATAATGATATCATGACCATGTGTGAATTATTCAATGTCATTATTGGTGGGATGTGTCAGTGGTGATTTTTGGTGGTCTTTAGATTTCAAAATGACCATGAGCGCAGTCTAAATTGGTACCAAAAATTCTCCCTCACAAAACTTATCACATATTCAATAACTCATTATTGGAAGGGGAAAAAATCACAAATTTGAGTAATAAATTTTATATGCCCGACCACCTGTAAGAGCATCATTGTGAATCATTTCAATTAGTTTTTGTCTTATCTTGCATATTGAGTGTGTACTCAAGCATGTTGTTAATTTCTAATGCTATTTCATAATTGTGGTATTCTATTTTATTTGTTGTTGCTATTAATTATTCTTATTGATGACTTAGTGTGTATTGGCAGATAGAGGATCTCACTCTTGTTATGATTTATTATACTGTATTCAAATCAAGAAGCATTCCCCATTGAGATTTTTGACATTGTCTTTCTAATACTTTTATTTGCAATCTATTCAGCTTATTTTTTTCACATCTATAGTTTTTTTAGAACCACATTTTGCTTTTTTTTTTAAAAAATAATATTCACTGTTTAATCTTCTGAATAAAATTTTATTTTTTGTTGCTTTTTGGTACTTAATATTTTTTAGAGTCATAAGTTCATCTTTTTATGACATACTTTCAATAGCAAAAAAGTAATTTAGTAATAAGCAGTAATATATGTTATAATTGAAATATTTAATTACCATTAAAAAAAAAATTCAATCAATTCCCCAAGGCTATCACTCATTTCTCTCTTGTTCACTACATATAAATCCATTGCTCAATGCAATAGAAAAAGAACTACCAGGTATTCACTTGTTCATGCTAAAACATAGTGTATCCTGTATCACATGCATGGATGATGTCAGTCTTCCTGTCAACAACAAAAAAACAATTCCAGACACTGTTATTGACACAGAATGAATATACAAATATACTAAAAACTAGAGTTCAGTTTAGATGAATCATGTACTTGTTACATATATGCAGGCAAAAAACACAGAAATATGGCAGTCTTAAAGCAGATATAGGACAAATTAACAGATTCAATAAAAAAGCAATAAAACATTATTATCAAAAGAACCCCTCATTATATACCAAAGAATCACTTATTAACATGTTAATTATCACAAAAATTACATATTACACCCTAATAATTATTTTCTCAAAATCATTCATCACAGGAATTTACTCATTGTGTAGAAAACTTCTGTGGGGAGTAAAAACTGCTGCCATTTTAATCAAAAAGTTACAAAATACGTTCATAATCAATAGATTAGGTTTACGCTCAATACAGACCTTCAGAATATAGAAAACAGTTAACTTTCTATTAACCATGAGGAAAATTCTACTTCAAATTGCAACACCGACAGGCAAGCCACCCCAGTATTCAAACATGGTTGCAACAATCCTTAATCCTATTACATCCACATGTCTTAAAACAGAATCCTACCAGGAAAAATGCATCTGTTGGAAAAACTATACCATATTATACTCCAATACATGTGAGACAAACATCTCATCAGTGCTAGGAATTAATAATAAATAACTCATGTGAAGATTTAAACACTAGACTCTTAAATTTAAATACTTTGATTTTCTTATCAAATTAAACATGATCTCACTGCCAACATTATATTTCCTTAAATATAAAAGATATAACAACATTGATGCCTATGTGGTCTATGCCACAGAGAAGAAAAGGATCATATTCATTTTGTTTCACTACCGCAGTCTAGTCCCTGCCAGAACTTATATAAATACAGCACATAGGAAAAACAATAGCATCATTTACTCACTCATACAATTATGCCCACAAGCAAACATTGCAGAAATATACACTTCTACATTTACACTCTAGGCACTGTGGGGTGTGCAAAATCCATATTTTTCTATAATAATAACAATAGGCACCCAAACAGTTTCAAAAATCAATTACTGTAATTTTTTTTTTTACATGTATACAATATAATCTCAATTATTCATCTTATGCAGCATTTTGATCTTTTATATGACAGATTTCCAACTTGTAATGAGTTATGCTTTTGTTATTTTCATTGTTGTCCCTAAATCATTCTGGTTCTTTTTATCAATTACTGTAACTTTTTTTTTTTTCAATTATCTACAACATAATTTTAATTATTCATCTTATGTAACTATGTTTATCTGTAATTTTAAATTACTGTTGAAACAAAAAAAACGAAGTCAAGAGTGATTATCTAATCAAATATAAATAAATATTTATGTTGGTATATGCACATGTATTTATTTGTATATTTAAAAACAAAACTTTGGTCTTCATAATTATCAACTATTTTCAGATGTGAAAATATTATTTGAACATAAATGTTATGTTAAACAAAATGTAAGGCAATATATTAAATCAAAAACAAATGGGTGATTACAATTAATATAAATAACAACTCAGTATGTATAATATTCTTATAAACAAAGTAGATGATTCAAAAATCATAAAAATCTTGTGTAGACTAAAAATTTCCCAAAGTTAAGTGTGCATAGAAAGATTTGTTATATTGATAATAAAACTGCAGAAAATTTTTGATAATAATATAGGTTTGATTAATCCTAATAATAATAATAATAATAATTTTGATTTGATAATTATTTTTAATATAATTAGCATTTCTCACTTGCTTTGTCTCTTATAGTTAATATCAAAATCTGTAGTTTTTTTTTAATAAGCTGTGGTCAGTTTTTGTGATTTCATTGGATAAGAAAAGATGAATCTTGTATAAGGTGAGCACATATACTGATTTTATCAGTATAGAACTGGTTTTCTGGCCACTGTTTCCTGATTAGTTATGAAATGTAATCAGTATACTTTAGGAAATTATGAGTACTTTGTATCTTTTTTATTAAACCATTTTGTTCTAATATACTTTAGGAAATTATGTAAATAATATTTTATTTCTACAAACGCAGACGGTATTGAAATAAACTGAGAGAGTACAAACCTCTCAAGCGTTTAGCCAATCAAATCGCAAATACTGGGACAGAGAATTTAACAAGAAAAGAGCGGTTCCACTCTCTTCTTTACTTGTCTGTCTATATATCCAAGCCAGGCCAAAGTACTTAGATCTGCCAGCGTGAATCTTAAATATCTTCACACTTAACTCACTGAGTTCTAATTATAAACATACAGCGTGAAATCTTTCGATTTACTACGCAGTAGTTTTTAGATGTTATAACTTGCAGCAATATATGTAAATAATATTTTATTTTGTTGTATTCTTTCACTTAAAGACAAAAATATATTTTTCAACTTATATTCTATGACAGTGACTATACTCATGCTGCCTGAGCTATTTCAAATGTTCTTGTTTAAATTTGGAAAAAATGGTAATCTTATTCTTATATAGCAAATCTGGCATTTTAGCCATATACATCTTATGACTTTATTTGATGTATAATGTAACAGTTTTAAATTTCATGATTAAATATAACATACATTTTCAGTGCAATATACATCAATAGTTATATCATAAACATTAATGTAAAGGGAATTGTATTACAATTATTTGGAACTTTAAATACAAAATATAAATATTAAGCACTTTATAATTTCAATCATACATTTCTACTCTGAAGCAAAATATAGTATTCAAACATTAACAAAATATTAGGCGATTGTTTTTGTTTTAGTATTCTTTTGGAAATTTAGCTTCATTGTTATCTAGTGATATTAATTTATTCATGTTTTTGGTTTGTAAATGGAAAAATTAAAGCAAAAAATATAATACTAATAATATTCTGTATTTTGCGATGACTTGTTTCTAATGATCAGAATATATAATTATATTTTGATCAGATTATAATTGTATGTATTCTTATTGACTCCAAAAATATATGCTTAATAATTGTGTATTACATTTTTTACACTTTATAAAAGTTTTATATAAAATAAGATTCTAGACAATCCTGATTTATAGTTAGTGATATTTAATAACTTTGCACCACCATTGTAACAACTTTCTTTAAAAGTAGTCCTGTGACCTTATATTGTCACAGAAGTTGATTATTATATAACATTTAATATCTTATTATACTATGAGCTTACTAAAGGGCACTTCATTGCTTGGACTCGTATGAAATTTCAAATAAATGAGGGTGAGAATTATTATTATGTAAAAGGAAAAAAAATTTGATTGTTAACTAGCTTTAAAGCAACACCAAAACTTCCGTAACTTAATAAAAGATTTGTATATATAGATATATTAGCAGATAGGATTAAAATTTTAGAGGGAAGAACATAAAATTTTAAGTTTATAAATTTTTTATTGTTAACCAGTTTTGGATTAGCACCTTCTATAGTTTATATAAAAAAAATTTTAATAGCATAAAATTTTAAGTTGGTTTCAGAATAAACTTCATTAAAACAAATAAATTATTTATTGTCATTGAGTTAAATGAAATGTTTTATAGGAAAAATAAATAATTATTTATCATCTTTTTAGATATAGAAAAAGCTTATGATAGATAGGTATTAACAATAGAATATGAAGAAATCTTTAAAATATGAGAATAGATTTGAGATAATTAAGAATGATTAAGGATTTTTTCAAGAATAATTATTACAGATATATTTTGGATGATATAATATTAGTGGAAGTTCTCTGTAAAATGGGATTGATTCAAGGATATTCATTGTTACCATTATTATTTCTAAGAGAATTAGGAATTGAGATAGAAATGAAGAAATATAAATAGTGAAGAGCTCTCACCTTTAATCTCCTCATGCATAATATACTGCCATACTACATGATGTTTGCATATAACTCTGCAGTGTACATGTATTTCAGGAATAACTTTTTTTGTCAGATTCCTTGGAGGACTGCTAATAAATGCCTTAGTTATGTTAATTAGTAATAATGACAATCGCTTACTATAAATTAGCCTATCCTAACAGATCTATGTTAATCAGAGCAGAATCAAAATTCTTTTTTTTTTCAAATTAAGAAATCCAACATCAAAGTATACAACAAACAGGTTAACACACCTTGAATTAAGTGTAAATAAATCTGGAGAGCTAGCAGTGCGAATATTGTGTGCAATACATTTTTATTACAATTGCAACACTACATAAAAAAAATTAACAAATTGCTTTGCAGAATATATGCATTTCAAGAATAATTTCCTTTGTAAGTGATTGTAGCATGAATAGTCTGTCATTAGTACATTATTAATATAAATTGGGTAACTGATATAGTTGCACAGAAAAGTTTTCCCTGAAATGCATGTATACTGCAGAACAGTTTGTCAATTATTTCAAGTTTGTTAGGTAGAGATTAGATATTTTTGAACCAAAAGAATATATAATATGGTAGATCTTGGGGGCAGGGGGGGGCATATATAAAAGATATGGAGCTACTATAAATGTGCAGAGATAATAAAAAAATATAAAAATGAAATCCAATGACAAAAAATTTTGAAATATTAGTAATTAATATGAAGTATAAAACTAGAAAATGATAAAGAAATTTTTTAATGGGAAAGGGAATTATATGGTTAATTGGGAATTTGATTTGACAAATATTAAAAAATAGAATGAGTTTGATTAAAAATCTGTTTTGTTTATCATATACTAATATGTCATTTGTTGAATACTTTGGAAAGGAGTGATGATAACCACTTTATAATTTATAAATGAGATACAAGAACTCAGAAAAAATTTAAATAAAATTAAGAAATAGGTAAGCAGGAATGCATTTGATGATGAATTATGAAGCAGCAAATGGGACTATTCACGGGGAATGGAGAGGGGGAGGGAGATAATAAAATTAAAAGCAAATTAAAATTGTTCGGAAATTTATAATATATGAAAGAAAATAGATTAAAAATGGAAGGACAATAAATGTGGACAAGAGATTTTATAATATAAAGTTTATTAAAGTGGAAAAAATAATAAATAAGCAATTTATTAGAGAAAAGGATTTAGGAAAAATAAATATGAATAAACAAAAAAATTTAGAATTATATAATAATATAATGCATGCAATATAAAAGATATTTGATAGCATTAAAAATAACATTTTATTATTTGGTGCAAGGATATCAAAGAAAAAAAGACATGAAGAATTTGAATTGTAAATGTGATTTATACGGAGATGGGCAGGAGAGTATTGAACATTTATTTTTAGAGTGTAAGATATTGAAAGAAAATCATGAAAAATTATAAGAGAATAATAGAAGTGTAATAATGATGAGAGTGAAAGATAAACAGGTTTTTTTATTTTTTATTTGGGTTATTATGACAAGAATTGGAAGTATGTGAACTAATGAAATATTTTTAATTAAAATGGAATGGAAGAAAATGAAATATATCTATGCTGTGAGGTGGAAAGGAAAATAAGGAGGAAGATGCTATAGGTTTATCATGATGTATGCTTTCAGAAGAGGGAATGTTTAACTTGTTAATAGTATTTTTGAACATTGGTCTATGCGTGGAATTTTCTTCTGAGCAGAAACTATTTAACTTTCCTTATAAATTATTTATACCTGTTTTTGTTGCTACTATTATTGTAATGTTTAATAATACATTTTTTTTTGTGTGTGTGTGCATGTGTATTGGTTGATGTACATTTCAGCAGCATATGTATAAAACATATACCATTTATTCTACTTCATAATAAGTACACATTATAAGATATATACATTCTTTCTAGTTTTATGAAAATTTCTAATATGGTATAGTGTAACGGTCAGAATCGTCTACCTCGCTAACACACTGCATAATTCAAACCCCAGACCCGAAACTGAACATTCTAGGAGGGGTTGCCTTCTAGATATACTAAGTTCGAATCTAAAGTCCAAATTTCACAGCGCCACCTACGTGATAACGCATCTGATGCTACACTAGCATAACCTTTTACCGGTGCCTGGTGGTCAGGGAGAAACAAAAGACTATACTAAGATAAGTTTGGGTGGCTAATTAACGTCTATGGATTTACAAAAGAAATGCAGAAAATATATATATCTAGACCGAGACAGTGATAGGAATCAAATAAAATAAGAGATAAAATTTAGTTTTAAATAATTTCACACAATTTATTTAGATAAATATATATATAACGCCACTGTCTGCTTATATGAGACAGGGACGCGTATTAAATAATTGTTGGCATTTATATTTCAGCAATGACAAACGATTTTAAAACAGAGTGATATATTCTATTCCTCGGGCTAATAGCATTACGATAATGTGCTTGACGAGATAGGAATATGTGCGAGGTGCTTTGAGTAAATAGACAAGTTTAAGAAAATATTTGAAATGAAATGTTCTAAAATGTTTATTGATTTCGAGAATAGTAACGGACTAAAGCTTACTAAGCAAACGTGGGAATGTGATCAAAGCATTTATTTGAGAATAATAATAGATTTGTATTGGGAGGTCAGTATTGCTGATAGTGAATTTATAAAGTTGGAGGGTGTGACTCGTTTAAGTCACGGATGCTTTGTAAAATAAATATAAAATGAAACAATATGAAGATCCGGAATAATTACGGAGGGCATCTCGCCGCTAACCCGTAGGAAAGTATTTTGACGAAACAGCCGAAACTTAGCGACTGTGTAACGATTGCGTTTAATTCCCAGGGGTGCCATTTGTGAACACCCTCTGCCTGGAAAACTTGCAATGAGCGAAAGAACGGACTTTGCCATGTAAAGAATCCTTGGAAAATAAAAACAAAGCGGTCTCAACAACCAATTCATGTACCAGCAATACGAGACTAGTGTATATAAAAACATACTAAATGGGTTTTACTTGGATTAATAGAAATGCCCAATCAAGTTCCCTGAAATTCATTTAAAAGGGTCCGCACATTCTCAACATCAATGATGAATTTTATAATTAAAATAGAACACGGTAATTAAAATAAGAAAATGCATGCTTGCGGGTTTGAAAAGTAAGTATAGATTTATATACGCAATCATGCATTTGGGGACACATTTAATCATTGACTTCGCACATACTCTTATATTAGATTAAAATCAATAACACGTAGATTTTAAACTATGTGATTATGTTACATTAAAGAAAAGAATCGCCCTCGAACGAGTGATTTGCAAGACAATAAAATTGGAAAATTATAAATTTAAAATATGCCTTAATAGCGGCGTCTTATTTTCAATAGAGGGAATAGTTCACTCGGTCAAAGACGATTCTGACACATTATCATAATAAAATAAAAGAAAGCTTTATAAATAGAAAATATTAACCCAAGGATAGAGCAAAATGTTGAGTATATTTAACTACATGAAAGAACTACATAAGGAAGTTGTGAAATATAAGAAAACAATGTTAAATAGCTATAGCATGTTAGTTAGTGATCACAAGAGCTCTTGGGTTAATTTAGGTTACCTCTGGAGAAGCATTTGCAGTAGATGTTCGGCAGGTTTTATAATTCAGCAGCAAAATCTGGAATGTTCATATTTGGCAGCGGCAGCAGCAGTTTCGGGATTCATGTGATAAAATTTTGATGGTATGGAGCAGCGGCTGGCTATTCCAATGGGACATAGCCATCTTAAACGCCTCTACTCGGACATGTCAAGGTTAGCAAATTATTAGAATTTTGGAACAACTCAGAAACTTTTAGACAACTCAGAATTCTTTAAAAGCTTAGACCTTTCAGAGCTTAGAATAGCTTAGAATGGAGAACAAAAGAAAAACATCCTTTTTATAGTAAAATTTAACAATAGATTTGTCCTGGGGCGTACAAAATTATTGGACTTATCTGCTGTAATTAAATCTATCCGAATGTCTAAAGGAATTCAACATTAATTAATTTCTTTTGTTAACTTCCCCGTCGACATTCGAATTACAAAATTAGATTTGATTAAAATTACTGCTACTAATTAAAGAAAACTTAAGTGGACAGCTGCTGTTTTTAGATAAACTTATATAATTAAACTATTGTCCCTCATTTATTTTAACAGAAATATTTGGGATGATTTTTATTAAATAAAACGAAAATTATTTTATTTTAAATTGTAATATTTGAATCTATCTACTAAACGAATATTTACTAATTGAATTTTATTTTAAATCAAAATATATTACGACGGTAATATATTTGTAAATAGATCCAAACAAAATAACTAACAATTTATAATTTTGATATGTTTTAAAATGGATATCATAGTGTGTGCGCAATTACGACTTATATAACTTACTTTTTAATAAATGTAAATTATGTGAACAAATACATAATTTCTAATATTTTATTTGGGAATAAGTTATATATATAATACGAGCATTGTGCTCGTGGTTTAAAATTAGGCGGGATTTTCGGTATATAAGTGTATTACAGACACACTACGATAGATTGGGGTTCAAACTAAGGTATGAGGGTAGGAGGTAGGTGAGAAAAGGTGAAACGAAGATCTGCAAAGCAGACCTTACTGTTTCAATAGTTTGCTATTAATTTCTACAATCTTAAAATGATAATTTATTTTATCAATTTTTATTTAAAACACAAGAATGAATTAACAAAAGATTCACTCTCATGTCTGACAATCGGTAAGCCTGTTCAATAATCTTTTCTTTTATGATTTCCTTTTATGAGGGGTTGGTGGGAATGTTTATTCTACAGTTGGCCATTTTTCAAACTATTTTATCTTTTATTTGAAATTTTATAACATTCTTTAATGTTAATGTTCAGACCTTTATGCAGAGTTAATTACTTTTTTGTCATTAAGATAGATTTTAAATTTTTATTTGGAATTAAGATATCTATTTTGTTGATAATGATTTTAGTTAATAAAATACTATGCTATTTTGGAATTAATAAAGATTTTAAATTTTCGTTAATATTTTTGTAATTTTTTTTGTTACATGAAAATATAAAAAGGTTTCATGGTATAATTTTTAGCATATTCATTTATCATATCCTAGACTTAAAGTTTGAGCCTGATGAAATTTGGGAATTTTATCATGTAGTTATTGTAGTCATTGATTGGAAAACAAAGATTTATCTATTATTAGTTAGAAGGAAAACAAGGAAGTAAATATGTAAGATCACTCACTAATTCCTCTAAAAAATGGTCTGTCTAACATAGTCTGACTAGGTTGTCGAGCCTGACAGATTTCTCATTAAAACAATAGATGTAATAATAATATCAGTAATAGTGGCAAAACAGAAAGGTCATAGAAATACTAAGGGCAAATATTATAAATATAGAAACTTTATTTGATACAAAATTTTCCAAGAACCCAATGGAGGACAGCACTAACTAAAGAGCTGTCAATATTTAATATCAATGTAACTGGCTCTTGTGAAAGCTCATCTTTTAGAGTAAGATAATTAATTGAATAGGTTGATGGCTATAGTCTTTTTTGGAAGGGCAGATCAATGAAAGGACAATACATGGTGTTGGTTTTGCTATAAAATTAATTTATCTTCTACTCTTGGAATTTCTCATTATATCAATGAAAGTCTAATGGTGTTAAAACTTATTTTGTGTGGACTGCTCATTTTATTCATTAAATTTAGAGAATTCAAAGCAAGAAATCTTTATTTCTTGCTATACAGCTTTATTAGGCAATATCTATATATATTTGGAGGCTTTAATGCACATGTTGATACCAATAGGAGACTTGCTAAAAGTTGTTGGAAATGATGGTCTTCTGCTATGGAATTTTTGCAAAACTCTTGGATTGATTATTTCATATACTTTGTTTAGGTAGAAAAACTTATAAAGTAATATAATGCATCCATGCTCCAAACAATGGCATTTAATAGATTACCTTACAGTTATGAATCAATACCAGAGAAATTCATATTATGTGAGCACTTAACTCTTTGAATCCTGAACGGCCATTTTGAATTTAAAAAAAAAAATTACAAGACATATAATTTTAAATGAAATTTCTAATTTATTACAATATATATATATTATTTAGAAAGTGCAAATATGATAGAATGTAAATAAAGCTGATAAAATAGTCATTACCAAAAAAAAAAAATAAATAAATAAATAAAAAAAGATTTTTCACATTTTTAAATATCTTTATTTTTACATTGGTTCACAAATTCTCAATTTTGAAAGGTATAACCTAAAATTACAGTTTCATAGACAGCTTCATCACATTTGTCATAAAATGCAGAAAAAAAAAGATATTTAACATGACCTACCTGAGTTACATTTTGTTGGTGTAATGTGGCAGAAGGAGACAATTTCTATTTACTTTTTTTACCTCATAGCCTATATGTTTCATTTTTGCAAGCAGTGTATTTTCTAGGCCTTCCATGCAGGATATCTATTAGAAATGCAAGGTTTTAATGAGGGTCAAGAAAAATAACAGTTATAACTTTAGTAAAGTGTAAATTATGGGGGGGGGGGATTAATTACTATATTATTAAAAAATTAGGGGGGGGGGCGAGCTAAATTATGTATTATTTTATAGCAAAGCATAATATCAAAGTATGATATCAAATAATTAAAAAGTTATAATACAATAAAATGAATAACAGTTATAACTTTAGTAAAGTGTAAATTATGGGGGGGGGGATTAATTACTATATTATTAAAAAATTAGGGGGGGGGCGAGCTAAATTATGTATTATTTTATAGCAAAGCATAATATCAAAGTATGATATCAAATAATTAAAAAGTTATAATACAATAAAATGAATAAAAACATAGTAAATTCTAAGTTATGGGGGGTAAAAAATAATTTACTATATTATTGAAAAATCCGGGGGGGGGGGGGCTAAATTATGTATTATTTTATGGCAAATCATAATATCAAAGTATGATATCAAACAAAAAGTTATAATACAATGAAATGAATAAAAACATAGTAAATTAATAAAATAAATAATCCAAAGGAATTACAAGCAATGATTATATATGAGTGGGAGATGATGATTGTTGATTCAGCATTGGGAGTCATTTATCCTTTTCACATTTGTCTTCACATATTCATAAAGTAGAGTGGATGCATTGAAGGAAGTTGAACATGTTTTCAAATTTTTGAAAATATAAATACATAAAGCAAATGAAGAGAAAAATCACAGTGATGATATGGACCAACTGATGACTGTTGATTCAGCATTTGGAGGCAAAGTAGAGTGGATAGATTGAAGGAAGTTGAACATTTCAAATTCTTGAAAATATAAATACATAAAGCAAATCAAGAGAAAAATAACATTGAAGATATATACTGTAAACCATAAGAAGATATATATTGTAAACCATAAGTGATGAGAGACCTTTAAGTAAAGTTGAAATTGTCTCACCTAAAACTGAAAAAATCAAGAATTACAACATTGTAACATTTGTTGCAATGTTGTAATTCTTGATTTTTTCAGTACAATAATGTAAATAAAATCATGATATATCAAATCAAGAGAAAAATAATATTGAAGATATATACTGTAAACCATAAAAAGATATATACTGTAAACCATAAGTGATGAGAGACCTTTAAGTAAAGTTGAAATTGTCTCACCTAAAACTGAAAAAATCAAAAATTACAACATTGCAACAAATGTACAATAATGTAAATAAAATCTATATCTTACCTATTGCAGAACCAAGTGGAGATATGATTTTTTGTCAACATATAAAGCAGGGTGGCTTGAATTGCAGTGGTTGGAGCAATTGTACAGTGTGACTACAAAATGTGACTACAAATCTGCAACAAATGAATATATAATCTTACTATAATCATACAATAAATATACAATAATATAAATGAAATCATAATATATCTTACCTATTGCAGAACCAAGTGGAGATATGGTTCTTTGTCAACATATAAAGCAGGGTGGCTTGAGTGGCAAGAGGTGAATCATGTGACTACAAAATTATAACAAAATATATAGTGTTACGATAATCATCAAAATAATAAACAAAAATATAAATAAAATCATGTTATATCTTACCTATCGGAAACCAGCATTGGTGTGATTCTGATCCCATACATGTGCCATAGGTGTTATAGCTGTGTAGGATAGAAGATTTACTGAGGCAATGTACTTGTGCTGCTTCTGGCATGGTAAGCAGCAAAGTAGCTTTTTTCTTCACTCCTACACAGGGGGGATGCATCCACATTGCACGCAGCCAAAGTAAGATGCGTGTCTGGTTTTGTTTTTGAGACATACAGTGCACCTTCTTTTGATGGCTTATTATGGCTGCGCAGATCAGCAATTTTATGGCACGCAGACGTTAGACTAAAGATGGTGCATGATTGAAGGCTTCATCTTTCTGGTTGTAAAGTCACCCTTAAGGCTGACTGATAAAGCTATTCTATATTTCAAGTGTGATTTAGGCCGCATTTTCTTTTGGCCCATGTATAGTCTGTATATAATGTAGGAATTAGTGACAGCTGTATTAAAACAATGCCAGAATAAGCGCATAGGCCAACGTTTAGACTTCATATCCCAGCCATATGCAGTTCGCTTCTGGTTGGCTAAATCTACCTCACACATGAAGCAGTTGTATTTTTGATAGCATTGGGACATGGATATGTATGACGTGTACCATCCTTATGTTTTCTAATAGCAGTACCACTTGTAGATGGTGGATAAGCATTGTTGAGCATAATAATTGGCTTCTTATCCATCCACACTACAAACTCAAGACCACTGTCAGATACAAAACAGAAGTCTCCTCTGCATATCGTTATAATTTTTTGCTTTCTCACGGATGCTATCTGGAATCCCCTTCCTATTAGCGGTCAGTGTGCCACAACAGGTGATTTTACTTGCAGACAGTTTTTCTGCTAATTGAACACTAGTAAAATGTCACAAAAAACATGATTCTGTTTAGCTAAATGTGGCAAAAGCACTGACAGCACTGCTCGGGTTCCCAGATTTAGGCTCGCATCTGCAGTTGTATCTTTGCCTGTATACAACTCCATATGGTACACACATCCATTATGGCTATCTGCACAGACCGATCATTTGAAACCTTGCTTTACCGGTTTTGAGGAATCATACTGTTTCATCGTGTTACGACCCTTGAATTTGCTTTGTCAACTGCTACTTCTTGGTGCATCTGGTATGCAGCCTTGAAGTTAATATTACAGTGATCTATAATTGGCCTTATTTTATAAATCCTATCATGCTCTTTACTAGTTATTGGGGGCATGGTTTTATTATTATGGAAATGCAAATTATTTAGAATACCAAAACATCAATCTCGGTTCATAACTCTGGCAAGTACCGGTTGACGCAAATATTCATCTTATAGACCAAATAAATTTTAGTTTTGTCATGTGTGTAACACTACTAATATGAATAACCATGCCAAAAAATGTGTTTAACTCAGCGGGTGACAGATCGACCCACTTCGGTAATGCCTTCCACTCTGAAGCATACCTATTGCTTTCAGTGCAAATGTGGTCAAACAATTTTCTATCAAAAAATAAATAAAATAGATGAAGAAATTGAGTACTCATGGGTAATGGGGAAATTTAGTCCTGGAGACTTAGTAAAAGTTTTGATCGACAGGCATGAGTCACTACCACGAAACGAAATGAATCAGGTCGAGATGAAGGCCCATTTGCCCTCCTCACCACCCTTCTAGATGACTTCACTGCACCTTTCTTTTTCTTGAAACCACAGCTTCTTGATTATCTGAATCATCATCTGATGAGTCACTGGAATTCGCAGAAGAATAAGAAGCATCAGATACAAAGACATCTTCAATAGGAAAGTCTTCGTCAGAATCAAAATCACGTTTCATGGAGAAAGAAGCCATAATAACCGTCAATTTCACAATACATTGATAAAATCTAAAAAGAAAAAAAAAATTGTTTTCTTTTAATAATGTACTTTACAAAAATAGCTATAAAAAATCGAATTTTCATCGCACAGAAAAAATTCTTACATGTGCAAAAAGCTAGAAAAATGGCGGAGAGAAAGAAAGAATACCCGTAAGGGTGACGTATACCGTTTGCGCATAATGGTGATCGAAAGTCAAAACTTTTGCGCAGGGGCGCTTAGGGGCTTTTCGGACTCATTGGATGGATCATTGATTAATATCCTCCAAGATTAAAATGATAGTTACATTAAAAGATTGACTTTATTCCAATCATATTCAAAAGATAAAATAGAAAAAGATCAAGCCCCTCATGTGGTCTATAAAATGGCATGACCTCAATTAGGCTGCCATGCATCTTACTATGGTGAGACACGGGCTAACCTTAATACAAGAATTTACCAACACAGCTATGCATACAACAGGATTAAAAATAAAAATGAAGGAACATCAGTATTCTAGGACCACCAAGCAGCTACAAGCCATGTATTCAAACCCAGTTCTGCCCAAATGATTTGTACAGAGAAGAGTGCTGCCAAAGGAAAAGTTAAAGAAGCTTTTTACAAAGCAAATGATAGTGCTATTAATAGAAGAGAGGCATGCTTTGCTCTCTCCAAACCATGGACTAACTAATTAAAAATTCAAACTCATTTGCATATGTGTACAATAAATCACAACAGTCTTCATTCTCAAAGCTATGATTATGAGATTCCAACATTAAATCTCAAAAGCGCTAAGCAGACCTATTATACATTATAGTACAATTATGGCTTCACTATTTAATGCAAAAAAAGTTGCATATTTATAATTATAAATAATAAATTTCAACAATTATTAAGCACTAAAATTACTAGTGTTTTCCTGAAGGTTTGTGATGATGGTGTTCTAGTTGTATTTTTATATTGGACTATTTCCATCATCTAATATGTGTGCTGAATATCTTGAGAAAATTTCAATTTTATTTAAATATTTCAAATACATTCAACTGTTAGTAATATCACCGCAAACATGTTAGTATATGCACCAACTGTTAGTAATATCACAGCAAACAAGTTAGTATATATTCCATTAATAATATCACAGCAAACAGATTAGTATATGCATAATGTTTTGAGATGTATTATTCTTCCCTCTTCTTCAGGTGTTGCTGGCCTGACCAGTGACAGTACTAGCATGAGATTTGAACCTGGGTCCTTAGATTCTTGATTATTGACTTTTAAGGTAATGCTCCAACCAACTGAGCCATCCTGCCAAAGGCAAGTCAATAGAAATTTTATATATTTACCTATGAGGTTCCTCCTGATTTCTCCACTTTTTCCTAAGAGCAAAGTTGATTAGTGGTTTTTATACATTACATATAGTCATACTCAGTTGGCTTATGGATTTTTTGCCATTGTTATGTGAGCAGCTTCTTTAAATTTTATTTTTTGTACCTTTTCTTCTCTATCCAAAATTTTTGTATTTTCCCAATCGAACATATGTTCATTGGTACATATATGGTCTGCTACCTTAGACACATGTTTCTCTCTTCTAATCATCAGTTTGTGTTCCTGCAAGTGCTTTTTAATGGGACGCTGGTCACACCAATATATGTTCATCCACATTCACATGGTATTTCATAGATGCAGTTTTTTCTTTTTAGTATTTCAAGTTTAGATTTTGTAGATGCTAGAATTCCTTGTAGTGTGGTATGGCTTTGCAAAGCTGTTCTGATATATTGATTGTAGATTTTCTTTAATTTGTCTATTTTTTGGAATGTATGGATACACTACAGTACCAACAATTGTCTTTTCTCTTGATGGTTCTTTTTGTTGTCTATTTAACGTTTTCTTAATAACAGCTGATGGATAACCATTTTTCATAAGAGTTTATTCTATATAGATCTTTTCTTTTTCCAAATCGCTGGTTTCTGAACAAACTTTTTTTGCTCTGTTCCACAGTGATAGTATAACTACATGTTTTTTCTCTAGTGTGATTGGATGTATAGGCTAGGTATTTTCCTGTATGTGTAGATTTTCGATAAACTGCAGTTTTGATTTTGCCATGAGGGAGTCTTGTCATAAGAACATCTAAGAATGCCAATTTTTGTTCTTGTTCTGATTCTATTGTGAATTTAATTGGAGATATATTGATGTGTGTCCGGAAGGTTTGTAGCAATGCTTCACCATGTGACCATACTACAAATGGATCACCCACATAGCGAAGCCAAACTTTAGGTAAATATGGAATAGTTTTTATGGCTGTGGTTTCAAGTTCTTCCATATAAATATTGCTAATCAGGGGAGACAATGGTAAGCCCATAGCCATTCCTTAATTTTGTTGGAAGAATTCTGTGTTATATTGAAAGTAGGTTGTTTTTATACAGAATGTTAATAGTTCCAACTGTTCTGGTTTGTAAACTATTATCATCATTTAATCTTTTCCTTAGAATAGACAATGCTTCTTCACATGATACATTCGTGAATAAATTTTCCACATTAAAGCTTACCAGTAAGTCAGTTCTTTCAATTTTCATGTTCTTGATTAATTCTACAAAGTATCTAGAATCCCTGATAAAGGACTGGGTCTTGTGTGCCAAAGGGCTTAGAACTTGGAGAAGAAATCTTGCCAAATTCTGGCAAGGTTAATCTCTAGAGCTAACAATAGGTCTTAATAGAACATGATCCTTATTGGTGAAACACGATACTTATGGATTTTAGGTAGACCATAAAGATGAGGAATTTTGCTGAAATATGATATTTTACTTTTTTCTGAATCAGTGAAGTACTTGCGATGCTTTCTGAGTAATGCTTGTAACTTTGTTTCCGTATTTGATATCGGATTTTTTGCCACTTTTTTATATTGGCTTACTGTGAGGAGTTTTTGTATTTTGTTGTCATAATCAGTATCCATTACAACTGTTGCATTGCCTTTGTCAGCAGGGAGAATAATTATAGATTTATCTACTTTGAGAGATTTAATTGCTTTCTCTCCCCATAGGATATGCTTGATTTCAATTTTTGTTGCTTGTTAAGTGTTCTTTTTATTCTCCAGCATAATTCTGCGGCTTCTAGAGGCAATTTTTGAGTGACTTCCTCGGCAGCTGCCATTATATCTAATAAGGGGATATTAGACAATGTTATGGCAAAGTTTAATCCTCTTTCAAGAACAGAAATTGCGTGGTACATTATGATTTTTGATATGCCATGTAGGTTCTCAACATTCTTTTATTTTTCCATTTAATGTAGAATATGAATATGATTTTCTTACTGCTTGAGAAACTCTCATGTAGTCATGCTCAGTATGTTTATTTTTTAAAAGACATTCTACATTATTAAATGAATGCATTGTTTGATACTTAGAAAATTTTTGAGCATTTATTCTTTTTCTTAACAGAGCTTCACTTGCTCTCTGAGTAATTTTATCAGCTCTCTGAGAGTGAATTGGAGGTTTTAGTGCTTTAGGAATTATCCCTTCAGATTTACATTTACATAAGAAAGTTAAATGATTTTCTACTTTGGCCAGCTTTAGACATAGTTTGATATAGTACTTAATATTTTCCTGAAGGTTTGTGATGATGATGTTCTAGTTGTATTGTTATATTGGATTATTTTCATCATCTAATATGTGTGTTGAATGTCTTTAGAAAAATTCAATTTTATTTAAATATTCCATATAAAAATACAACTAAAATTATTAATATGGATTGTTGGAATTGTCATATTTCTGAAATGTGGAATTCTTTTAAGGAGTCTGTTATGGATACAAATAAATCTATCTTGAGTTTATTAAAAAAAAAAAGAATTATGACTGGTTTTTGATAATGATTTTATAATTAGCAATTTGATTAAAAGGAAACATGACATTTTCTGCTTGGCTAAACAATAAATTAAATGTTAAACTTGTAATACATATAGAGATTTTAAAGTCAGAAATTCAATAATTGACAAGAAATCTTTAAAAATAATTGATGAATTAAAACTGCAAAAAAAGATAGTCATTTGATGATTGTGGTCATTAGATCTTTTTTTGGTGTTCTGAAAGTAATGCATGGACCTAAGAAACAGTATGACACAGTTCTATTAAATTCAGCAATGACGGTTTTTTATGTGATGACATATTATGAACAGGTTGAATATTTTGATCATCTTTTGAATATGATACAAGAATTGAGACGATGACTTTTAAGGATATATCTATTTTATTTATTCATACTGATTTGGACAAAAATATCAATTTACTAAAGTCAAACAACTTCCTGCAGTCTAAAAAATGGAAAAATTCCAACTCCTGATGAAATACCTGGAGGTTTTAAGATATGGTGGTAATATGTTAACTTCAAAAATATTGCAATTTTTTTAAGAAAATACTTACGAAATTGTGCTATATGATCTTTAAGATTAGACAGGATTGCATTAATTACCATAGAACATGATATTTATCCACTATAACAATCGTAATTTCACATTTTTCTGAATAGATTGCTTTCAGTCATAGATGAATGGTTATCGGAAAGTGTGATTTTAGAGAATCAAGAAACACTGCAAACAGTTTTTTTTTGCCAAGCAAATGCAACTAAAGTATCAGAAACAAAAGTGTGCTTAATATATTGCTTTTATTGATTTGGTCAGGGCATTTGATTTAATTAATCAAACAGGTCTATGGCACTGACCTTCAAGTTTATTCATATTATATAGCTACTATTATATGGAATGAAAATGTTATTACTACAAATGAAAAATATGAGATATTTGAAATTAATACTGGTGTTAAACAATATGTACTTGCTCCAACCTTTGGAACTGTTTATAGGCATCTTAATGAAGCAGGGATAAGATGCTTTACAGATATGATTGTGAAATTTTTAATTTGAATTGATTAAAAGTGAAAAGAATTTTTATCTTCTTGGATTGTGGATTTACAGTATTTTTTCTGGTTCAAAACACGTTTTACAGAAAGTACTTAAGGTTTTAAATGCAACATGTAAAAACTTTGTTTTATTCAAAAACTGTTTTTTATTAGCCAATGGTGGAAGAAAAATTCCCAAAACTTTTGAGTTGGTTTTTAACTTGAGAATGTAAATCAGTTTAAATATCTTGGTAGTTTTATAAGTATAAAGATAGTTTTAAGTGTTGAGGTGCTGCGCAGATTCGAGTATGTTGCTGTGGTTTTTAACAAGTTAATAACTCCTGCAGCTAAGTTAGCTTTACATAAAACTATTATTTTTTCTAATTTATTGAATGGAAGTGAAGCTTGGCCACACTAGTGTTATATAAAGACATTAGAAAAATTTCATTTAAGGATGCTTTGTAAACTTTTAAAAATACAATTGCAAGATCATAAAATCAATTGTTTTTCAACTTACTGAATTTGATAATATAGAGTGCACTATAGGTATGTGAAATGAATGAACAATGCAAGACTTTTTAAAAGAATATTTTATATTTAACTTGAACATTGTTTTTGTGAGAGAATAAAACATTGTCTACATTATAAAGGATTTTCTTAAAGATATTCTAAAAAAAATGAAATGTTGATTGTTTCCATTAGAAATATATGACAGAAAATAGAATATATTGCAGTATTTAAGAAATAAGTTTTTTGCTTAAGAAATTAAAAACAGCATTGCAAAATATCAAACAGGAAGTGGACCAGTATGATCTATAAGTGAATGTATTTATGGTTCATTGATTGCTTTGGAAAACTCATTTCTGGAGAGTTTTTTAATCATTGTAATTGGGATGCTAGTGTGTGTAGGTGTATTAACTTGTCACATGATAAATTTTACTATAAATTGAATTTCTTCTGATTCTTCTAATTGGACAATGATCATTTAAGAAGATATTAAGATTGATCTGAATTTAGTGTTAAAAATCAACTATAATACATTGTTAGTTATAAATGAATAAATAAGTGAGAGGTTACACAACAACATGATAATATTATGTTATAATCTTTTGTAAGTTTCATTACTTAATGTTTATTATTATCATATACTTTTTGAATTCTGATACAGTGAATAAATTGACTTCAGAAGATTATTTGTTATATCATCTCTTTATAGTTTATATTGAAATACATGTATTAGAAGTAATATTTTCCAGACTCATTGCCTAGACTAAAGTTGTCATCCAAAACAACTACTTAGGCAGAAAAAATATATTGTAATGGTATGGCAATTGGGGTGAATCTGGGGTGATGGAACTCATCATTATTATTTCCAATTAATGAACTAATCCAAATTTAAATTTGCTTCTAATGAATGAGCATGTTATAATGAATATAAGGAGCGTGCGAGATCAACACACTAACTATAATTACTATAAGTTAACTGAACATTACAAACAAGAAATAAACATTCATCATCGTGAATGATCAACAATAAAATCAATATTCCATCTTGTGACTAGACCAGGCCGAATTATTTAGCTCTGCCAGCTTGGGGCAGATTATTTAAACATTAATTTGAATGCACAAACTTAAGTGCTAATGCATCAGAATAATAGTGGGATACTAAAACATTCTAATCAATCACCAATGCTCTGGCCACTTAGTACTTTTAATGTTCAGGTCAAAACTTAATTTTTAATAAATACTAAACTAAATAAAATGTAGTGCATGGACTTTAAAGGATATCCCCTTTGTACCATTCCAGGATCATCATCAACTGGATGTTACACAAGAATCTAGCTCATGAACAAAAGCTCTATAACTTACTGTGAGCAAGAGATATATTTCAATATATAATAATTTATAATATTTTAGGATTGAATAAACTCACTGGAATAACTTTAACAATAAAATAATAAAATTTTAATAACAATAAAATAAAATTAGTCTGTAGAAAATGGCTATACATATAAATCAAACTTCTGGTTTTTATTAATACCGAAAAGAAATCCACTATTACATTGTGATTTATAAATATGTCAATACATAAAACCCATATATATTTCTTTATGCACACAGATGTGCAATACAATAATTTATGAACATATTTTAATTGTCATAAACCTATAAATGAAATTAAATTTGTTTTTAATAATACATAAATGCACATTTATGATGTGTGTATATATAAAAAATAGAATGAATCAACATTATTAAATCATTCATTATCTAATGGTAAAAACATTTTTTTTTTTTTTTTTACAAAAATAGTATTAATTCATTGACACTCGTTCATAAAAGTTTTCTTTAAACATACTTCAGCAAATTTTTTTTTTGTTTCCTAATCTAGAAAGATTTTTGGAGTTTTCTTTATTAATAAGATATATTTGAAACATCTTATTTTTTGTTGAATAAAGTTATTTACTTTGAAAAAAATTAGTAATTTTAAAAAAATTCAAATGTCATTTTCACTAAAAAAAAATATTTAAAATAACTTACCAGCTGTACTTCATTTATATGGCACAGTACCTTTGGTTGTGCCTCTGAATATAGATAAAACAGTATACATATAAACTAATTTTTCAGCAAGCTGACAGACTTGGTGAGCTGGTCTCTTTTAAGAGTGGTCTAATGTCATCTCCAGCAAAGGTATAATCCAGGTAACTGTCAGCATTTAATTAGTTCCATTTAGTCTAAATTTGATAGACTTTAGGCATACTGGCTAGTACACAATATATATGGGCTATGAATCACAGAAAAATGACTGCTTCCATGACAATCCAAACTACCATTATGGACTAGTAGCAGCAACTGGACTTACACTGTCTTGATTTCAGTTATATCATCATAGTAACTGTCATAATCTGTAAAACCCAAATCATCCCTAGTCTTTTTTCCTAACATTTTTATAGTCACAGTGGAAAAAATTGATTGAAAAAAATTCACTTTAATCCTTTGAAAAACAACTTTGTAGGATTTTTATCACGATATTCAAGCTTTAATTTAAAAAAAAAAAAAATTAATCGAAATAGATTGTGGAATTTTTTTATTACCAGTATATCTATTTTAATGCAAAAACATACTTGTTTTAATTTCAAAATCAAAAGTAGTATAGTGTTAATTAGATCTTTTTAAAATGTTTAATTTATAATAAAAAAATTTAAAATTCAAAAGTATTTAATTTTTAACTGTTGTTCCAGTGTAATGTAGAACATATGTACAAACATTTTTTTATTTTTCATTTCAGCCATATATATACATATATATGCACACACTGCCGTGAGTCACGTCCTGCTATTTGATTCATTACAGGTGTGTTGCATAAATAAAGTGACTTCTCAGGTGATAATTACAAAGATTATTAAAGCAAAATTAGCCACAGACAATGTGCATGAAAAGTTGCAATCTACTGGAGAAATAGTCTGATATTTTCAGATATTCCAGGAATTATTAGGGGGTTTGAACAGAGGATTCAAGATCAGCCATTCCAGTGTAGATCATGTCCAGTTTTTTGCCATTACAAGAGAGATTGAAAAACAACTCAAACAAATGTTGGACTGGAGCATAATTACTAAATGCTCATCTCCATATTGCAATCTTCTGGTGGTAGTTAAGAAGAGGGATGGATGAATCAAGTTATGTTTAGTCACATGTCAGTTGAATGAAAAACTGATCATAATATTCATCCCATTCAGGAACTGTTATTGTGATTTTGATTTAACCTTCAGTTATTGGCAGATCAAACTCCATTGGAAGGACCATCAATATACTGCTTTCAGATATGAAGGATACTCATATCAATTTAATAGAATTTATTTTGGCCTCATTAACAGAGGTAGGTCTTTTATATTATATAGATCAAATTTTATCCCCAGAAGTAAAAAATTCTGACTGTATGTGGATGATGTGCTTGTGGCATCATTTACAATAGAACACATTTTGTGAATGTTTAGAGAAAGGAATTAAAATAAACCTAAAGAAAAGTATGTTACTGTCTGATGAAATTGAATTTTTAGGACATATCATGGGATGTAAAGGGATCAAACCTTAACAAGATATAATTTATAGCAATTAAAGAATTCCCTGTATCAAAATCTAAGAGGTGAATTAAATTTTTTTTAGGACTAGCTTTTAAAATAGATTTTATAATGGATTTGTTTTTCATATGGAGCATGGAGCTACTGTTGAGACTGCTGAGAAGACAGTGGAAATGGTCCACAGAGTAAGAGGAGACATTTGAAAGAGCAGAAAAGGGTTTGTAAAGCATGTGCTTTCTTACCCTCATTTTAGAAAACCATTTATTGTACAAACAGATAGTAAGGGGATACTGATTGAGTGTTTTTCAAATCCAGGAAGATAAACAGATGGGTATTCTTTACTTTGTAAGCTATCTTAAGAGTCCTGAGATCAACTATGCTGTAATCAAAAAAGAAGCCTTAACTGTAGTCAGGGCATTCCAGAAGTTTTGTCTTATGTTATTAGGCTCAGAGTTAATTGTCATAACAGTTCACAAGAGTCTAATTAATCAATCATAGTTACCTAACCAATAGCCCACTCGTTCAGTGGAATTTATTTTTACAAGAGTTTACTTATACTGTACAATATTATGGTAGATATATTGTACCGGTCGAAAATGTATGTCCATCCAACAAGATTTAGAATCTAAGCAAAAGTACCCCGAATCCAATCATGCCTGAGATATACAGGTCAGAAGCAATCATGAACTCTAACCTATTTGCCCATTTCCCAAATATATAACACTACGGACAACACCTACAGTGATACCACATGAATTCGTTCTCTCCTGGCCCGGTACTACATTTTGCATGAGAACTCAACTGGTAATGATGATGATGAAAGATTGAGTGAACCAGAGATAAGTTAAAAACATACTGATTTTATATACACAATCAACTTCACACAATTTAAAAATTATTTTATTTACGAATCTTTGACAAACTTGAGTCAATTATTTTTATTGACAGATATCTATTTAGTGTGGAGTTTTGTATATTTGGAAACTGGATTCTATTCAGTGTTACAAAACAAATTTATCTGGGTAGTTGGTGGACATTTTATACATTTAAAAAAACATAAAGATGTGATAATAGTTTTGCTGTTTTTATGACTTTAATAGAATGCTCTTGGCATTTGATACATAACTATTTTTATTCTTAACATTTATTTATAATAATTAAATAAGGATACATTCTGATCCGTAGGTATACTAAAAACATTTATTTATTTATTTATTTATTCTATATTTTCGACATTTAACGATCAAATATTGTGAAACTAAATACAGGAATGGCTTGTTTCAATAACGGAGAGGTCAGTTTTGAGAGGTTGGATCTAAAACTCAAACGAAAAATATATTTAAATAGAAAAACGTTTCATTATCACACATCATTAAGATTTATTTTGTTAAACAGGCTATGAAATGAAATATAAGAAATTGCGGTACTAGCATCATGTCAGTAAAAGAGAAAGTGGCAACTTCGGCTGAGAAAATGTCATTCTTTGATTTTAAAGTGGTTTGCCATCTTCAGGACAAACTACCTAAATGGAAAGGTCAGTAGGAATTTGCTATGGTTCTGGATTATGGTAAGTCCATGCAGAGCTTCAACTACCCTAACCTGCTTGTTTCCGGGAGTAGACATACTCCTGTTTCGAACCGAAGGCTGTAATCTTCTGGAGTGAGGTACAGACAGATATGAGCAGTACAAAAATATATACTTCGAGAATGACAAACGAAGATCAAGACTCTCCAGAGTGAGGTACAGGTGAATCCGATCAAAGCCCTATGTGGCTCATTAATAATTTCTGATGTATGCCAGTAACACTATTATAAAAATATGAATCATTGGGTTCAAATACTAACATAAAGCCTTAAGTGATTTAACAAATGCGGAGTATGTTAAAATAATGACCCATTTAAGATAAAGTCATTCATCAGAAGTTAAAATTATAATTAATGAAGCGTACATTTCTCCCCTTTTTGAATCAATACTATTTTGTTTAACATGTATATAAAAAAACTAAAATTCACGCAAAATAACAAAATAGTATTTGGTTGCCAGTCTATTACTGATCATGATTGAAATAAAGAAATCAATAAAATAACGGACACCAAGCTCCACCCCAGATTGGAAAAGTATTTATATATTTTTGTATAAATTTATGATAAGATATTTATAAAGCATATATTCATTTTAAATGAGAAACTCAATCTTACGAGCTATTTAGAAATAAATAACAAGAACTAATTAATTACTTTCCCCCTCTTTTTCTATTTTACAGCGGAATATAGAAGAAGCTCGCAAGACTGGGTTTGATTGATATTTATAAATAAAATTTAAGTAAAATATAAAAATATCATTCATAATAAATTCTAACCACACTAAATTATAAGAAAAATAATAAGCGTGAGTTGGATGAAAGATTTTACAGTGAGATTAATTTAGGTTGTAGAGAATCGATACAAAGAAAATAATTATTAATTTAACATACCGATTAGCGAGTTAAAAGAGATTCAACATAAAGAGAACATTAATTTTAAAGAGTTAGGAGTTAGAATTCAGGTGATGCGAGTAAAATGACTTTGGGCTTATTACCTCATGATTTTCTTGAATGAAGTATTGATGAATCTTAGGTGGAAGGTGCATTCTTTGACTTTCATGGAAGGCAGATTTTACCTAAGCTAAAAGCATGTGTTTTGGCCTCGGCGGTTCTTTGACGGCACAGGCACTCTTGATCGGTAGGAGCTACATTGCAGCATGGTGAAGAGTCAGACTGAAGATGGAGGGAAAGGCGGCTTAGGTCCCTCTACTCAAAAAGCATTTAAAAAATCAAAAAGAAGTGAAGTCGGTTTAGCAGCAATTAACCAAACTCTTAACACAATAGATTTTTAGCCCTATTTACGCAAGTTTTGAGTTATTTAAAGAATATTTTTAATTAAACTTCTTAATTCAAATGGAATCCTGAATCTATAGAAATATTTTCTCCATTGTTATTGGAGATGCAATTGTTAGATAACAATCCAAAAATAAATTCAAATAAATTTCCAGATCGCAAATAGATTTGATAAAATGTTAACAGCTAACTTAAAATCATTTAGTTTTGTTTTAAATTTTACTTTCATTAACTTTGATTTAAAAATTCATTTGAAAACCATGAAACAAACTAATGTTTCTGCCCCTTTAATTACTCTTGGACAGTTAACGGTTGCATCTTCCATCTTGAATTTTTGTGTAATTATATGAAGAAAAATAATTACAAAGTATATTAAAAATATAAGTAAAAAATATATATAATTTTAAAAGACACAAAATTATTTATAGTATTTAATATTTTTAATTATATATATATATGCTCCTGTAATATATGTATATATCTGAGTTGCATCTATTTAAGTTAATATTTAAAATAGTTAAAAAAAATTATATTTAAGATTTATATTTATAAATATAGACGCTTCTCAGAAATACACATATAACTTATATACATATGACAAAAAGGAGCAGGGTGAAATGTGGGTTGAGTGGCAAATCTTGGACTAAGATCGACTGCTTCAATATTGTAATCTGTTTCCATTACAGCAGCAACATTTCTAAGTGTAGAAAACATATTTATAGCAAATGTTGCATTAACTAATGATGAGACAACAAAAAAGATTTGACTCAATTGGAAATAAAATAGCTAGAAGATCCACAATTATATCAAGTGATTAAGCACTTAGAAGATCAAACAAAAGGGTCAGGCGAAAGTCAAAACAAGAAAATCAATAGATATAAACTTGAAAAAGCAGTACTTCAATATAAAATTCATCAAGGAAAAGATGAGTGGATGTGGTTATACCAGGTCATATGAGAAACTCATTGAATATATGCATTGTATGGATATTATGGGACCCTTAAAACAGCATTTTTTGAAAAGATAATTCTATTGGTCATTAATGCATAGCAATAGTATTTCTGTGTTAAATAAATGGGAATTATGTCAGCAAACAAGTGTTACATTAGTCAAATGAATTCAATCATATCCAAAAACCTAAAGAAATGATGGCCATTGATTTTTTATGGCTCATTACCTTCATTTTTTAACAGGAAAAAGTACTTATTTGCAGTATATGATCTATTCTCAAAGTTTGTTGCAGCCTAGACAGTGCCTCAGGCTACGACCCATCATAAGGTGAAAGTGCTGGTGCCTTCATTTTTCCATTGTGGAGAAGCCTGAGATTCTCATTTCAGATCATGGAACCCTATTTTTATTGGAATGGAATAAATGGATAAAAAATATGATATTAAACATGTGCTGACCTCTATCAGAAATGCTTAATCTAATCCTTGTGAATCCATTATGCAGGATCTGGGTAGATTATTTGTCAACTAATCGTTGAGGTTGGGTCAATTAGTTATGTATGTGAGTAATTATATAAATTAATCAATAAATGAGTACTGATTTTTATCTAACTTGTTTATATTTATATGAGCATAACCCAAAATTATTCAAGGCTAATTTACGAATAATTAGAGGTACCTTGTGACACAATCAGATTGCAGGAAAGCATATGCCAAAATGATTCACATGATTCAGAAAAGAAGGAAATGAATGGGTGTTTCAAAACAAATTTAAAATGAAAGATTAAGTAAATGATAGTCTCCTCATGTAAGTAGCCCTGAAAATTTTCAATTTAAAAAAGTTCTGTAACTTATATGAAGGCCCTGTTATGATTGTAAAATGTCAAGGTGAAAATGCCTTTAGAGTGGATAATGATTGAAGGATGAAGGGCACATATAATGCTTGAGCATTAAAACCTGTTACATAAATACTTAAATTTTGGTATGTATTATAAAGAACAGTGTCTGTTACATCTAGACATTAATTTATAAAGAAAACTAAGGTAATTGATGATTAATCAGATAGTTAATCACTCATATAGTAAAGGAGCTATGATACAACTTAGAAATTTTCTGGATGTTTAGAAAGTAGGCTTGAGTTTGGTTTAATCAGATGTATTGATATTTGTTATAATAGGGAATGAAGGGAAACCATAGAGTTGGTTAGGTATCTTGTAATCTGGATGTTGATGGTGCTATTACAAGTTTTATACCCATTGTAGAAAGGTTGATGTAGTGTAGGGTTTTTGATAAAAAGAATATTTACCTTGTTTGATGCTAAATGAACTTGTAAGGCTCAGATTATCTGAGTGTGGTTTGCATCTATTTCATGGGGATGTGGGGGCACATAAGGCTTTACTGAATAATGATCATTTGAGTCCAGATGAATTATCTTTAGAATTGTTTTTTTGTTCATTTTGAAGTAATGGTTAGGTGATGGATTGGAATGCAACCTATTAGACTTTCCAGAACTCTAAATACATTTCCAGAATTTACTCTATTCAAGATAACTCATGATAAAGTAGGAGAATCATGAAGAAAGAATTTGCATTGATGTAAGGACTGAATGTGGTTATCATGTATTTCAGGCCCTCATAGAAGGATGGGGTATTGTGATGGTAACTAATTTTTTAAACCCCATCACAGGTTTTGGTCAGCTAACACTACTCATTGTTGACTCATAAAATGTTATGGATATAAATATAATTTAAAAACCAAAAAGGACATTTGTGGGCAATCTATATATATATATTATAACGATCCAAACGAAGTGGGAGATCGCATCGCACCGCACTACCAAAGGGCGCCATCTAGGCATTTGAGCCTAGAAAAATTTATAAAGTAGGCAGATACGCGCTGTTAGGATTCCACTTTATTTACATATTTAGATCGTTAGCCCATTGTCACTAGCTCAGTGGAGACGCAGAGATAAAAATCCCTAAATTTAGATATAAATATAAAAAAATAATAAAAGCCACTACCAGAAATTAACACAGAAAAATATTTATTTACGCACATATAAAATCATTCTAAACCCGAGGAATAAGTTTAACATTTAGATTTTTATCTTAATTTTTAATTTTACATTTAAAATAGCTTGCTATAATGTTTAATATTTTATTTAGAGGGTCGAGTATGAATGGACTACATAGGTCTGCATTTGAAAGGAAAATATTCTTCCCTGATTTAACCTTAGGCAACAAATTTCGCAATCAACTGGCGCCAATCCATCTGATACATTCATGTATTCAATGTAGCATGATATGACAACACAAAATACTATATTGTCAGGAATGTACATCTGAACAATAGGTAGAAATAGAGAAGAGATTGATTCTCCACCAACAGGAATGTGACATCTGTTGGCAAGTAGATCAATAAAC
Source organism: Epiperipatus broadwayi (assembly GCA_028023455.1). NCBI lineage: Eukaryota > Metazoa > Onychophora > Udeonychophora > Euonychophora > Peripatidae > Epiperipatus > Epiperipatus broadwayi. The sequence goes on along the minus strand of JAQFVV010006423.1, from coordinate 1,643,029 downwards.
AAAAAAAACTCCATAGGAATGGACTGCGGTCTTCTGCCGACTTACAAACCCATCCATAGGCAAACAGAGGGTGTGTGGCGTATATCTATAATCCTGCCCGTAGCGGATCTCATACTACATTTACTAATTACACAAATATATCCAATCCATTGAACCAATTCAACTACGAAATGAATAACCTAAGATTACCCTCCCTTAATACAACTTTACAAAACTATATAGCCATTCGCGCCCGACTTAATTTTAACATTTATATACGTTCGCACAGATTTATTTAAAAATGTTGGGTATAGATCGATTACACAGATTCCACGGTCAAAAACATTTCAAAATAAACATAAACGATCAAAATACAAAATTATTGATACCGACAATCGCAGAGGGAAACTTATAAGTAACCCAATAGTATTCACCATAAGATACTTGCGTTGTCACCAATAACTTAAAAGACATCCGAATAAATACATTTTAGATACTCACCGTAAGGTATCATTATTTATCGAATGTCTATATATTTTGATCAAATATGAAAACCAAAATATAATTAACCGCAAACGAATCCATGCAAGCGTCTATAAACAACTTAAATTTCATACATTTAAAATTTAAACAATAAATAATCAATACAATAAATAATAAATGGAAATGATTTTTTTTTTTTTTTATCAAACGCACACATATATAAAATATCACATTATCAATTTAGTTGACACATAAGTCAGAGAAAAGTTCCTTTTTATAAAATTTAAATTTACTTAGCAATCTTTAAAGTTCTTAATTAAGGTTATGATTTTTACAATTGTTCAGTTCTATTGCTTACGGTAGAGAAGTCCCTGTTCCCGTTGGCAATTCCCACGCAGACTTTCCTGGAAGACCGGTCTGATGTTTTGGAGGTGGCAGTTGCTGGTTCTGTCCTGGTATCACAGTCTTTGCATTTTTAAATAAGTGAGTGAGGATGACAAGTGCGTCTTGTCGCCAGACCCACCAAAATCAAGTTGGAAAAAGCTTCTTGAACTCAATATTTCTTTCTTTTTATATCATCCACAAGGATTCACTGAACAAAACGTCACTAATCTGTTTTTTCGTTATGGTCCGGGCCAAGGCTTAGTGCTTCCATTTGTCAAGCTAAAATCTCTTTCTTCTCTTATCTAACTTTCCATCTGACTTTTTAATTAAACAGCTTTTAGATAATTAATAAACAACCATTTTTCTTTCTAGATTACAGGAATTAATTAATACCCGTTTTTATTTCAATCTTGTATTTTTTTATTAAAAAAAATACGTTCAAATACTTTTTTTTTTGTTTATGAAAAAAAAAATTTTTAAAGTTTAACATCTGTGCGAATGTATACACGTTTAACAATGTTTTAATTTAGCGTTTAGTTTTTTACTTTTATTTGCGAACTTTTAAGTTTTTATTTTAAATTAATGTAACGACATATTTATATATCGTTACAATATATTACATTGCCAGATAGGCAATACAATATGTGCATATTGCAACTATGCTTTTTTTTTATTTGTAATATTAATTTTTGTTATTTGTCTTTAATGCATTTTACATTTTTTTTGTCTAAGATAAGAAAGGAAAAAATAATTAAAATGTATGTTAGTTCGTTTAATCAAATTTATATATAAAGAAAAAGAAAATATACTAAAAAGATTGCAAATATTTCATAGGAAAGTTTTTTAGCATTGTTTAATTATATCAAAGTCTAATTAGAGACATAATTGTATCTAAATCCTTATAATTCCTTTTGGTGGGCAATTAAGGAATTTGTCTCATTAAATTATTATTATTTTTTTAGATATACTAAGATAAGTTATGAAAATTTAATTGCTAATGTGTTATATAAAAAATTTTTGAAATTCTTTTTTGTAAAGGCTAAAAGATTCACCTGCAAGCTGATTAGAAAAATAAATATTAATTTACATCAAAGATAGAAGATTACAACATTCTTGTTCAGTCAAGAGCAATTGTCAGTCAGAGAAGTTAATCAGAAAGCCAGCAGAGAAGGTCAGTCATCAGAGTTAGTGAGCAGTTGGTGATTATATTATAGTAGAGAGCCAAAAAAAAATTCTTGGATAATTCTTGGAATCTTGTTTTTGATAGATTTAACAAAAGATGTTAATGTAGACAGAAATGTTTAGTAAACTAAATAAAATGGAGTAGAAGTATCAAATGCATCAGATTTAATTTTCAAATGATTACTATGTGAAATGTACTGCTGTGCTGAAATCCTGCCTCACAAGAAATTAACTGAATTACAATTGTCTGTTTCTCCTGTTTGCTACCACACATTTTAATAGAACTTTGTAAGTGGGAGCATGCCAAGGAATTTTGTTTTACTTTAGATCAAGGGAAGCAAGGATTACGTAATGTCTTCTATGAATGAGTATTGGAGATGAGTCATAAAATATTTAGAGAGCAGAAATGATTTGTGCAACCTCCTTCGCCCATTGGGTATAAGTAAGGAAAGAATATTTAAATTTATTATTAGTATTGTTTTGTGTTTTTTCTTAAATATATCGATTTCAGAAATTAACATTTTGTCCAAATTAAGCTATATGTATATGAATGTATGTGTACATATAAAATAAGATAAAGATGTATATTGTACCAGACAATATTAAACGTGAGGCACAAGGTGACTTCAAGCTTAGTTGCAGCCTGAACAAATGTATATAAAATAATAAAAGGTTTGGTCTGGGCAAATATATTTTCTCTTTGCTTACACACGTAATATATTTTAAAGAAAAAAAAAAAGGTAAATGGTGATGATACGCTTTGTAAATGTACAATCGCATACACTAGATTGAAATGTATATTTTTCTGTGTTATAAATATGTTATTTTTAAAATGGTGGAGGGGATCTAAATTTATACTTAGAAACTTAAATATAGTTGTAAGTAAACCAGCAGTTAAATATGTTTTATTTTATATTGTCAAACTCTTATGTATATTTTTTTTGTTGCGTGTTGAATATATTTTTTTTTACGAAAACCTAAAAACAATTTTAACTTTTACAACACATATACATTTTAAATCTTTATATAAACTGTTTTTTAGAATTTAGTTTTCATGACCGCAGGTAAGTCAGTAACCTCTTTCTTTTATTATATGCTTCAGTGAAAAATGTAGAAACGCATTAATGGTCATTTGGTTTGACACCCGAAGAATGGTAATTAATTAAAGAAATATGGGATAGGAATTTGAACCACTAATGGTCTGAAAAATTCTCAAATGGATTTACAAGATAAGAAAATCTTTGTTAAGACAAAATTTATTTTTTTAATTAAACTGAATAAAAGAGAAAAATAAGAGATAGCTAAAAATAAATTCCGCTATAGCAATTAAAGAGAAATGTTAGTAATTGATTAAAAAAATGTAAAAGCAATAGTTTATAGAGGGGACCCTGTAATGGGGGGGGAGATATAAATGCTGAGCAGATGAGATTGATATAATGTCTTTTTTCTGAGGAGTATGGAGGCAAGATATTTTTCTTTTTTCTGAGGAGTGCGGATGAGAATTATTACATAATGGTTTTTTTTTTTTGAGGAATGCTTACCAAAGATAATAATTATTAAATATTTTGCTGAGGAGTGCTGGCCAAGAAGAAATGGGAGAGTAATCTAATTCGTTCGGGTCAAGCAGAAAGTTTTGAAAAATAATTTTTCAAGGAAAGTAATAGTAAGCAGTAGCCTTGAGCAAGCAGGGGAATTACAACGAGTTATAGCAATAGCAAGCTGAAGTTATGCCAAATCAGAAAAAATAAAATTGCAGATGGAAATTTAGAATGGATATGGAAATGTAACCAGGAAAGATAAAGCAGAAGGAAAGAAATACTTCAGAGAGAAATTCCAAAATATTTAAACCGAAATAATATAATTTCGGTGATACCAACAACTTGAACCAGAACAGTCTTGCATTAGAAATAAAAAGTCAAAACACAGCATGAGAGACGAAAAGAAAGTAGCTGAAATCTAAGTTAAATCAAAATTGAAGCTTGATATCACTGGAAGAATGGAATCAAGATTTATTTGTACTGCACAAACAAATATGGAGTAGAAGACCCCATTCGGTACATTTGCACTGCTCAAATCCGATGTAGCCACCAAATTGTGTGACTTTCCGTTCCTGTAAAGTATAGCTGTCCACGAACAATTCTGCTCACCCTCCATGGAAGTTAACCTGCAATCACCTGCTCAGCAGATTATGTATCTCCTTCAGAAGCCCCTAGCCCAGAGAAGAATGAAGCCTTCGGGAAGTAAAATCATTTATATTTATCTACTTTTTTTTCTTATTAATAATTTTTTTTATTCTATTTATTCTTTGCTGTTGTCGAGTTGACCTATGAATTATGTAACCTTTTTGTAAATATTTTATTAGTAATTTTTGTTAATTGTGTGCAAGATTCATTGGAGTATTTAACTCACAAATATAAATTTTAATATTTCACAAATAACTTAAACCAGGGACATTTATGAGAAGTAGATTTACTCTTAAAGATATATACATGTGATTGATAGGCATTAGCTTATCCTCTTAATTTAGTCTTGTTTTGTTAAACAGCTATCCACAACAGGCAGGATCAGAGTATAATTAATAAATTTTTCTTTCTTTAAGAGTACACCTGGGTCTCGTTTTACGCGATAGATAGGTTCCTTAGAAAACACGCGCAAACGAAATCGCGCAAAAATTGATGTAACTTACATTGAAAAGGGGGGGATGCAGTCTGTGATTTTTCAAAATTCATATAAAAGCAAAGTACCAATGTAAAATTACTTTAAAATTCGCGTAAAAAAAAAATAAGGAAATAAAATATGACTAATAAAAAATTTCAAATTAAAAAAAAATTGTTTACAAGACAAACTTTTTTTAACTATAATATTTAATTTTATTCAAAATAATATATTTTTATGCATAATTTACAGTACAGTAATTTACATTTTTTTATACACATTTTAATTATTATAGCTATTTGCCGAAAAACACATTCGTTTGCAAACAACTAGCGCCAACTTCACACTCATGTTGTGTCAATGGTTTTCTGGTGACAACGTAATTAGTAATTAATCTTTGAGATGATGATTTTATTAATTGTTTATGAAACTAACAACTAAAAATTAAATTCTTATTTTTGTCTTTAATTTTCAATTCCGTTTAAAAATCAAATTTCACATCACATTAATTTCAAGTCGCCGTAAGTAATTTTTAAATTGTTAATTACAATTAAAAATCCGATTTTAATTTGTTATTGTCAAATTTAATTATGCCCACTACTATTACTCACCTTTTAAAAATAAACTTGTGGACACTAAATGATTAATAATTGATTACGTTCTTTTTTAAAAAGCAAAAACAGAATGTGATTTAAAATGCAAAATTAACACGCACAGTGTTTGGACAAATTTACATTATAATCTTGTAAAATTTAATGTGTGTATACATAAAATGTGGAAATCATGATTTTAATTTCATTATTGCATAAAATCGTACTATTATAAAGCACTGAAAATATTGAAATTACTAAGATGAAAGTCGAATTCTAATAATGTGCTATTACTTTCAATATAACGTAAGTGCGTGAAATTTATTATTTAAAGTAATAGCGCATTATTGGAGTTCGACTTCCGGTGAAATATGAATCGCGTAACTTCAAAATCGTGTTAAATAAGTCCGCATAAAAAGAGACCCAGGTGTATATCTTCATTAGAAAGATAATCCAGTCTACTAACCCATATAACATAATGGCCGTCGAGTGCATGCAATTCATTCATAAGTAACTTTCTTTTATCTGTTTAATCTGCCAAGTGCAGGATTCCCTTAAATTATAATTTGCCACAAGTTTGTTTCCACTTATATAAATTTATTCTATTCACCAAGTGCAGGATCATTTTAGTATGAATAAAAATAAATAAGTAAAACAGTTCCCTGTCTTTTATTATCTGCTATGTGCAGGATCTATTAAGGAACTTTCAATGATCAAATAAATAAATAAGTAAAGCAGTTCCCTATTTTCTGTTATCCGCTATGTGCAGGATCTATTAAGGAACTGTCAATAATCAAACACGATTAATTTGTGGTCAAATGGTTATATTAATTTAGTTTTAATTATATTCATAAGAAAGAAAAAGATAGTTATTTTCTGAAACACGTACATGCCATGGCCAATGTGTGTTGTATTAACATACATAATAACCTATTCCACATAAGACTTCAAAGTGTGTAAGCGAAAGTGAAGCTCAGACCATTCTATCCCATTTAGTAAATTATTTAAGAATTATAAGTTTGAGGTTTCAATTAATATTTTTTTGTGTGTGCATTTTTTTTTTTTTGTAAAATTATAAAATATAATAGGGGACTTAATAAATACGGAGATATAATTTTTAAAAGTATAGCGTTGTGCTGTATGTTTAATAATTGTCTTATTGTTTATACTCCTTTGTTAACTAAGCAACAAACCACTTTCCCAAGATAAAGAGTAGATTGAACTAGTTTGGGATTATTCTTTATCGGGATCAAGAATAATTCATTAGAGCATCCATCCTTCTATTGATTTTGTTAAGAAAAAGGTACTAATTCTTGTATAAATTATGCAATCATATCCTACTGGGGAGGGAGCAATCTTTTTTCAGAGGTGGTGTGTAAAGGTGCCGGTGAACTGAACCTTTCAAAGGTATGAATGCGGTAATTTCTCCTTCGGATGCAATTTGATAAAATAATGAATCATGGTGTCTAAAATGAATCATGGTGTCTAATTGAATATCTAGAATCATTGCTCGATTTCATAACACACATTTCATGTTCAATGCGTGTATACAGAAAGTGTAAATGACCGAGTATGGTTGCGACCAGTACAATATAGTTTTTTTTTTTTGTATTTATTTAAGAAATTAATGTCTTAACAAAATTAAACTGTATACAAATGTATGTATATGTATAGAGCTAGCTAAAGATGCATATATTTTTTATTTATTTAAGAATTTAATATCTTAGCAAATAACTATATGTTTGTGAATGTATGTATGCATGTAGAATTAGCTAAAGGTGTATATATATATTTTATATTTATTTGTTCATGTGTAGAAAACATGAATTGAAATAGGTCACACTGATGATATTTTATTTTTTTTACCTCTGGTGTAATGTTGGTCAGCATGGATATTATATTGTAACGTGATGTGCCGTTTCCCATATATATATCTTACGCATATATGTAATCTTATATGATTGCGTATATGTATATATAACGATACACGTATATGCGTAATCGTTTAAAAAGAAAATTAGAAACTTATTCCATTTTATCGCCCAGCTTATTTATGAGCAATTTATGACCTCAAGCGCCAATCCTATATTTCTATAAGAATTATGCTGGGAGAGCTGGAATACCAATATGGAAATGCCCTGGACTAGCTCGGCTCAGGGCGTGTGATTGACAAATCGACGGAAATCTATGAGGAAAGAGGTTACTATACTTTAATATGCTTGATATACTATTCTAAATTCTTTCTACTTTTACAAAAACTAGACCTAAATAAAACAATACCAATAAACATACATTTCATTTTTAAATTTGTACATTTTATTTTACCATAATTAAATATTTTGTGCTCTTTATTTTAAGAAAAATGCATGCATATACACACAGCTTAGATATTTATAAAATCACACGAATAAAACATATATCAGTTCATACCAGTAAGAAAAATCATTTCTTTTTTTTCTTTCTTTTTTTAAAAAGTTTATGTATATCGTTCATGATAATGAAGTTTGTAAAGAAAGTTTGTGAAAATTATAAGAAACAACACTATCTGGAACACTAATTAATCATAGTGTTGAATGGGTACGTACCTGCATTTCTTTTCTTCCCCAGGGAAAATGATGAATTATTAAAAATGAAAAATTTCATTCGTTTTGACTCCTTTTTATAGCACTTATGTACTGGCGATTAAATTGTGTTATTTATTCCGGCTATCTTATATTTTTGCTTGTTGATTCCATTCCTTTGTTTCTTTATTTAGACTTTGGATCAATTGGTTTCTACCATCGTCGGTTAATTTTCCTACAGCCACCTTTGGACCTTCATGGAGCGGGATTGCACTGCCTGGGACGCTTACGCTTTTTTAAGCCAGCTTGCTCACCATTTTACCCTCCATTTCTCGCCACAAAATCTCTCTCGCAGCAGTCTCTACAAAAATCAGCAATAGACTGAATTCTTTTTAGCAAGTTCTCCCGCTCAAAAATCCGGATTCTTTTTTAACAAAAACTTTTCGCACCTCCGAATCTAATTTTGTTGTTCTTTTGTTTTCATTGAAATTCTTTTGAAACTAAACTTTAAGCTCACTAATCAAATTGCTTAGATATCGATCAAGTTAATTTTGATATTATTTCTTTCATTTAACTTTTCCAAAATGAAATTGAAGTTTCCATCTTGAAAAATAAAGTATATTTCATATCTGCATTTATATATATATATATTTTATTTATTATTCTATCTAGCAAAATATATACATGCGTTCTCAAAAAAAACAAACGAGCACACATACGCCCCCCTTCTGCTTATTTTACCTTTTTTTTTTAATCTCTATTTAAAATTATAAATTTATATATAACAAAGGAAATATAAATATGAAGAAGAAATAAATTTAATTAATCGGGCTATATACCGACGCATAAAGGAAATTTTACTTTTTGAAACAGGGATCGAACTCAGCCCTGTTTTAATACCCCTCTCCCGGAAGCCTTTAAATACGGTCTACGTGTTTGAATGGCTTATGTCTAACAAATAAAACTATACATATGTCCTAAAATCAATTTTATTCGAGTTTCACTCTAGCTATAAAACATACACTGGGTCTGACCACAACTAACGAGCATAGGACATGCTACGAATGAACACAGCCAATTCTACCCCGACCTACTTGGTTAAACGACTAAACGAGAAGCCATTCCCTAACCACACTGCTGCTTCCGAGTCTTATGGGTGTGGGTAACTAGGACAGATGCCCGATTCTTATTCGGAATTTTCCAACCATGTCGGGAATAAAAAGCAGCTATACACAGAACGCAACACATCACATGCCCGATCCAGCAGGCAACCCCATATACCCCGTCAGACTTAGACCACTTTCCTCCCAAAGCTTCACAGCCACAACTTATTTATTCTATATACTTACACCAGCAAACCTACGTATAAAACATTACTTGGTATACGTCAATATATATAAATGCCCCTATAATAACCAAGATAAATATTGAACCCACAACCTAAAAAAAATAAATAATAAAAAAAAACTTTCAGGCCTACTTTCCCTCCCCCGAAGCACCATGCTGCATACTTAACTTTCCTAACCAACCAATCCACTCCGTTGTGTATTTTCCGATTTCTCTTACTTTAAAATTCAATGAACTAAATTTTAACATTTGACTACTTTTTTTTCAAAAAAAAATTTTCAATATATATCCGTGTATTTACTTTTCTTTTATGCTTAACCCCTACACTCCGTCCCCCATACTTTCCACTCTTCAAAAAGCCCTTTAGTTAGGACGCCATTGTAACGTGATGTGCCGTTTCCCATATATATATATATCTTACGCATATATGTAATCTTATATGATTGCGTGTATATAACGATACATGTATATGCGTAATTGTTTAAAAAGAAAATTCGAAAGTTATTCCATTTTATTGCCCAGCATATTTATGAGCATCAATTTATGACCTCAAGCGCCAATCCTATATTTCTATAAGAATTTTGCTGGGAGAGCTGGAATACCAATATGGAAATGCCCTGGACTAGCTTGGCTCAGGGCAGGTGATTGACAAATCGACAGAAATCTATGAGGAAAGAGGTTACTATATTTTAATATGCTTGATATACTATTCTAAATTCTTTCTACTTTTACAAAAACTAGACCTAAATAAAACAATACCAATAAACATACATTTCATTTTTAAATTTGTACATTTTATTTTACCATAATGAAATATTTTGTGCTCTTTATTTTAAGAAAAACGCATGCATACACACAGAGCTTAGATATTTATAAAATCACACGAATAAAACATATATCAGTTCATACCAGTAAGAAAAATCATTTCTTTTCTTTGATTCTTTTTTTTTTTTAAAAGTTTATGTATATCGTTCATGATAATGAAGTTTGTAAAGAAAGTTTGTGAAAAATATAAGAAACAGATGCTATCTGGAACACTAATTACATATTGTTGAATGGGTACGTACCTGCATTTCTTTTCTTCCCCAGGGAAAATGATGAATTATTAAAAATGAAAAATTTCATTCGTTTTGACTCCTTTTTATAGCACTTATGTACTGGCGATTAAATTGGGTTATTTATTCCGGCTATCTTATATTTTTGCTTGTTGATTCCATTCCTTTGTTTCTTTATTTAGACTTAGAATCAATTGGTTCGTCAGTTACTTTTCCTGCAGCCACTTTCGGAGCTTCATGGGGCGGGATTGCACTGCCTGGGATGCTTACGCTTTCTTAAGCCAGCTTGCTCACCATTTTACCCTCCATTTCTCCCACAAAATCTCTCTCGCCGCAGTCTCTACAAAAATCAGCAATAGACTGAATTCTTTTTAGCAAGTTCTCCCGCTCAAAAATCCGGATTCTTTTTTAACAAAAACTTTTCGCACTCCAAATCTAATTTTGTTCTTCTTTTTGTTTTCATTGAAATTCTTTTGAAACTAAACTTTAAGCTCACTAATCAAATTCCTTAGATACCGATCAAGTTAATTTTGATATTATTTCTTTCATTTAACTTTTCCAAAATGAAATTGAAAAGTTTCCATCTTGAAAAATAAAGTATATTTCATATCTGCATTTATATATATTTTTTATTTATTTATTATTCTATCTAGCAAAATATATACATGCGTTCTCAAAAAAAACAAACGAGCACATATACCCCCCCCCTTCTGTTTATTTTAACTTTTTTTTTTTTTAATCCCTATTTAAAATTATAAATTTATATATAACAAAGGAGATATAAATATGGAGAAGAAATAAATTTACTTAATCGGGCTATATACTGACGTATAAAGGAAATTTTACTTTTTGAAACAGGGATCGAACTCAGCCCTGTTTCAATATATCAATTTTTTTGTGTTTGTTATTTTATGTGTTATATGCCCACAAAGTTGCAATAAGAATGCATACAGTAAAAACTAATAGAAGGGAGGGGGTTTACTCTTATTGCACATTAATGAATTATAAGAAAGGAAGGATGATCTCTTATTACACATTACTGTATTATAGATAAGATTTTCTTCTTCTTGTGTTATATTATTATTATTATTATTATTTATTTATTTTAATATTTCTAATTGAGATTAAGAAAATGAATTTTTGTTGTATTTGATCAAGAACTGATATTGAATATTTCTTTCACCTTAATCCATAGTTAATGAATTGTATAGAATAAGAGAGCTATCACATGGGATAACCTGTAAGGGAATGTTGGGTATATATTTCAATAAGAGTCTTAGAAAGCTTTTTTCTAGAAAAGTGGCACTTAAAGCTTTTGTGTTTTATAAAATGCTCCATTTTGGCTAAGCTTGGCCGAACCTGGTGATTGTTATCCAAATAAGGGGGGATAAGGAAATATAACTGATAGCTGTCAGTTTAATCCCCTTTTTAATAACTAATTATTTCACTTTGCCTTATCTGCTTGTTGAGTTCAGGGTTTGAACGCTGTAGTCATGGGTAGGATAGTTCCCGTTACAATATGTCAATAAAATAAAGTAAAATAAATATACATTTAAAATTAATTGATGTATATACCATGCAGTTTGATTTTATGAAAATAAAACTTTTAAAACTATGTAAGGATAACTTACAATCTTATTAAACTCACTTGTTTATGTGCAATATCAAATCGTGAACATAAAAATGTAATTTTAATTAATAAACAGTAAATACATAATCTTTTTACGTTAAAATATCCATATGTACACATATATAATTTAAACTTTAGATTATAAAATTTTAATAATAAAAGTTAAGTCAAATAAATAGTTATTTTAATGAAATCAAATATTAAAATAATTAGAATTCAATTATTCTTATATATGTATAAAATAATTATTTAGTTAACTAATATCACTAATCAAGACTCAAAATAGAGATACCCTAAGGTCAAGTTGTATCTTAGCAACTAAATGCGAAAGAAATAAAATTCGTACTCAATTATGCTATTATTAATTATGATGCATTCAACAATAATCAAATACAAAATCGTGAAATGAAATAGTAATTTAACACATGCTAATTACTAGAAATCGATTCCACTATAAAAGCTAAATCAACTAATTTTCAAATCACTTCCATCTTTTACAAATGAACTAGTCACTATGCATATTTATTTTGCTGGTTTGAATACCGAACCCATCAGAAAGATGCATCAATAGTTTGGACAAATTTTCCTTGTTTATAAAATCTTTGTTAGCAGAGAACTCTAATATCACTCAAGTAAAAACGATATCGTTCTAAATTTGAATTTCAAGGAAGATAAATATCATCAAACACATTTATATATCTAAATACATTTATTTTAAGTTATAGAAAATGCATCATGAGTAAATTTTGCCATAGGATCAAATGCTATTATTCTAACCTAAAGCAGTGTAATTATTTATTCGTACTGAAATGCCTAATATATATATATCTCATCTATATAATTAAATATCCAACTTTGGTTTACAGCGAGATAATTTAAGGAAAGGGATGACATCATGCGAGAGGAATATTTATGAAACAATGGAGTATACTGATTGCCTACCGATGATTGATGACCAAAAATAAAAGAAGTTTATTCCTAATGAACATTGCTACTTAAATTTTGGAAAATGAATAGGACAACACCATAAACTTTAAATACATCATATTATTTTTGCATATCAACATCTATAAATATTTAATTTTATTTTCTTTGCCTTTAAAACCTGCTTATGTTGGAATAATCCATTTTGGAAAATCATTAGATGAAAAATGGAAAAAGATCATTGGGTTAAATAATTTTTTTTATTTAACAAAATTTGGGTCTTCCTTACGCAGCAACTTCACCAGGTTAATAATTAAACTTAATATAAAGGTAAGATTTTATTGCTCTATGACACAATTCTTGTTTATTATTAAGTTAATTAATTTATTAATATTTGTTTATTATTCAGTATAAATAACTAATATCCTTGAATGAAAGGTCTTTTCTTTCATCTATATGGGCCATACATAGATGGGAGGTCTTATAGGAAATGGAATTCCCTAAAAATGATTTGATATTACAAAGATCTTCATTTATACTTATATTATTTAATTTAAATTTAATTAGCTAGTGTTATCATAATCTTTGGAATTATAAAGTGTTATGTTTTTTTACAATCTATTAAATATTGTTTGTGCTATGATACATATCTACTATGGGATATGGGAAGGTATAATTTAAAATGTATATACTAATACAGTAGAAATGTATTGAAACACTTGTAATTAAAAATTTTGTTATGTAAAGATAAATTTAAATTGTTTTCAATTAATAAATAGTTAAATTTATTTTAAATTCAAAGAGATCTCTGATTCATTTAAATTATTTTTTTTATTTTCATAATTAACCCTGAGTTCGAATATTGAGAATAACAGAGTAATAAAGAGAGGTGAAGATTGGCTGAACCGGTCTAAGTTGTATCTGTACTGAATATTTAAACATTAAATTATCTTATTTGAAATAGATACAATCATGGATTAGATTTTTATCCCATCTTTGATAGCATCCTACGTGAAGACCCTAGGTTCGAGTTTACTTAGATGCATTCAATTCCTGAAAGAATACGAACAGTTAGTTACAAGTATAAAATAAGTGTAAATAGTCTTACTGTAAAAAGTTGATTTAGCCATATAATTTGCAGTTCAAGTTTGTTTTTTTACCATTGATTTCATTAAGATATTTTTATTCTACTATATATCATTCTTATTGGAGAATATTAAACATTATCATGATGTTTAACTTTTCTTTTACAATACTTATGAATTTGAGTATTAGAAATATATTTGTAATAATTCTTAGATCAAAATATATGTTATGTTAATTATGGTATCTATTTGGATAAGTTTTCTACAGACTACTATGTGTATAAATATTGTAAGAAATTGTAATAACAATCATATGTAATTGGCAATCAGTGGCTAGCAATAATTTATAATTACTTAAAGTAATTTGCAATTTAAATCTATTTATGAGATTAGTTGTATTATAGCTTTATTTGTAATTAAGAAACTCAAATCTGAAACAATGTACTACAATAGATATATATTAAAATGCAACAGTCTCTCCATATCCATTGCGGATACTAAAACTTGCAGATATAAATCTTATTGTTATCTTATTGTAATATGTATTGTTTTAGCATGTACATATGTTTATGTTTTTTATTTATTTATTTTTTTTATAGCATATGTTTGTGTATGTGGACGTATATAGAAAATTTATTTTTATTACTCTGATTTTTTATTTTATTTTTCAAATTACAGATATGGAAAATTGTGGATGGGTGAATGATAAAACTTTTATATATGTATATTTTTTAACATTCATTTTATGATATTATATAATCTAAAATCCTTTTATTAATACACTTTTATGGTTTCTTTTTTTTAATAACATTCTTGATAAGTGCTAGATATTATATCTATGATAAAGATACATATGTGTGTGATAGATTATTAATTAAAACAATAATTAACATTTTAAAATGAAGTTAAATACTGTTACAGATGATGATTTATTATATATATATTTTAAGAGTATTTCTGAAATTGAACAACTAATGGATACTGAAGATGATTTACCGAGATCACATTTTGCCAATCCTTATTTAGGCAAGGAAAAGTGTCTTCTCTGTCGTTGTCAAAGACCTGATGTACCTCAGCATAATAAGCAACAAGGTAGCAGATATATTTAAAATTAATCATTATATTTTCTAATGTATAAGAACTCTGGATATACATTTTGTATTTTTTACTATTAGTAAATTATAGTAATATTATTGCTTTTTTTTTTTTTGAGAATATTATTTTAACATAATATGTCTGATATTTTAAATTTATGCATAATCTAATGATAATTATGAATTTATTATCTCTACTTTCCTAAATTACTCTTATAGCAGCAAAGTTCTGCTAATAAAAAAATATTAACTTTCAAAAAAATAACCATTTTTATTTAGAAAAATACTTAAATAAAGTATAGCTGCATTCTATGTTAATTATAAGAAACAAATTTTGTTATCACTGATTTTTATTAAGCATCATATGACTGGAGAAACTAACCATATTATTACTGTTACTATTGTAGATTCTAGAATTGGGCAGTGCTGTCAAAATTACATCTTAAAACATTTATTCTATGAAATAACATTATTTTATTTATTAAAGGATACTTTTTTTTCCATCTTTATTTTGATTGCATGAAAAATCTAAATAAAATATTTTTCAAAGAACTCATGAAATAAAGAATTATAAAAATATAGTTAATTAAAATAATATATTGTAATCTGTAATTCATTCTCTTTACTTTATTCCAGAGTCATTTATAAGACAGTAGGTAATAGTTACAAATTTAGAATCCCAGACTAATTTTACAGCATTATATTTACATTCACACATCCAGTAGCCATCTATATTTTTTTATTACATCAAATGAATATATTACCCAAGATTCAAACTTTCTAAGGTTTTGAACTCGAGATAACTTTTCTGTATAGCTATATACATCTGACCTTAGGTAATCAGCTATATATTTTAATGATCTCACTTTTAGACTAACCCTAGACATTTTTAATTTTTTTTAGTAAAGATGGAATAAATCAAACAAATCATTTGACCCCTTGCTTATCTTTAATATCTGCATTAGAACAGTAATTCATTCTTATTGATGAAACCATTAGCCAGAAAGTAGACTGGGGATTTGAACATGACAATATCATCTAATGTCCTGATATATTCAAGCTTATAATAGATGTTTCTGAGATAAAGTAAATAGATTGCATTATTATTTCTAGTTATTTTAAAATATAAATTCTGACAATATTTAAACTTGAAAAGTCTTAATTTGATTCAGTAGTCAAATTTAATTAATAATAACTCTATTCAAATGATTGAATGATTACAGATGGTTTTCGATCCAAGAACCATTTCTTTTGAGTCTGTTATGCTACACTGTACTATGCTACAAAGGGCAAAACAAATTGAATGGTTATTGCCTGGGAAGTTATTGTGACATTCGAGCATAAAGTGACAGATTGAACTTAAATATGAAAACCATTAGCTTTTGGATTTGTTATATTACCTTATACTAAATTGCAAAGGGCAAGAGTTGTTGGAATTAAATATTCACATTTTACATCAACTTTTCTTCAGATATATGATTAATATTGTTTTAAAATCCAATCATTTTAAACAAATATATAAATTAAGAATTCATCTTTCTGGATCGGATCGGTCATTACACATATAGCTACTATTAAGTTTTTTTGATTTTTGACATTTGTTGATTGTGATCAGAAGCAATCAGTTTTTGTGAAGTCATCATTATCATTTTCAATCATTATCGATCCATTGCAGGATGAAGATCTCTCCAAGTTCACTCAATCTCTGATCTCTAGCCTCTCTTCTCCACATAACACTAGCACACTTCCTTATTTCATCTATCCATCTCATATGGGTCTCTTTCTAAGTCTTTTACAATCTTCTGGAATTTAATTTTAAGATTTCAACTGTCTACCTATTATCTCTTTTTGTAATTGTACTGGTCAAAATCGTGTGTTCATTCAACAAGACCTAGAATCCAAGCAAACTATAGCAATCTAGCATATGCGAGATACTCAGGTGTGGAACAATACTAAACGCTAACCTATTTGCTTGTGCTCCAGGGTCTCTGATTATTTGGACAATACTATTGAAGATACTAGCAAGCTTTCATTTACTCCAGACCTGGCAATGATAACAAGGTGAGCAAAGAGACTTGGGAATCAATAATGTTCAAATAATTAGGTAATAATTATTAAAAAATATAATACTTAAAGAGCTGTACAGACTATTGCCTAATATATTAATAATCAGATCCATAATGTTGTTTAAGGCAATGTTAAACAAAGGGAGTTTAATTAATAATACTAATAAAATCTTTCATTCAATTTGAAATAATTTAACTTAATCAAATAATTAATACTAAAGATCAGGCAATGAATGACAAATGTGAAAATACAGAGAAATGATATAATATAAATTTATTAAATGATTAAATACGGTAATAAACAAAATAGGTGTGTAGAATGTATGTACAATGATAGTTACAAATTTGATTATGATTTAATTTGCAATCAGGCACTTCTATGGATTCAATAAATTATTGAATTTACATAAGTACCTTTTTTTTTTATTACATAAAATTGATAAAACTAGAGTGGTTTGTGCAATTGCTCATATATATATGGTAGTGTGGTTAATATGCCAAGGATAAAATGTAATCAATAATACATGATAGTTTAACCCTCATTTAACATATTACAAATTCACACTGAGTTTCATTAATCATATATATATAAGAGGGTTGTTTTCTCATCCCTGGTGTTCGCCTCGAGATGTCGCTATTTCTAGGTCAATTCCTAGAAATATACCGTTTCACCGGCATTCACCCAACAAAAGAGGAAATTTTCTACACTATAAACGCACAAAAAGAGTCTTCACGTTATGTTGGGCGGCGACAGAAGCCAACACAAAGAGACTTCTTTCTATGATAAAACACAGAAAGAGTTCCCGACAACGGCTGCCGGTTATGGCTTTTTTTTCTATGCTAAAAGCAAAGGCTGCCTTAGTTGATTTTGTTATTCATTTTCTCGTAATCTTCGAATATCTATTATCTCTGTAGTTTGGTGTGAGAATGTGTATTTGAGCCAGTCGTAGTTTTTTAAAATTTGATTAGACATTTTTTTTTTTTAATGTGCTGTAACTTACTTTAGTGTTGTAAGTTCATTAATATTGACCTGAAGCGAATGGGTAACCCTCAAAAAGTTATTTGAAAGGCTACACACCAGCATTTATTTGACAATCACGTGACAAATAATGTTCTTGCGAGAATTCCTTCAAGAACAAGTAAGCTGGCGACCGCCGCCTCTAAGTCGGGAGTATTTGAAGCTGTGGCAATTGCCATCAACTGATGCCCAGCACTGTGGCATATTTGCAAAAATAAAAATATCCTGTTGAAACAGAAAAAGTGTCTTTGTGGTGAGAAAATGCGAATTCATGCTAATAAAGATCTGTTCTGTCCGCCAGTTCTATATAATACTCACTAGCGAACAATCTATGCAGTAAGCCAACCTTGCCCTGCCTATATATGCATACAAGAATCATAATCCCTTAGACTAACGCTGGTAGAATAAGAAAAGCAGAAAATTTAATTACAATACACTAATATCTACATATTTACACGAATACATTAAAGTAATCATTATACATTTAGATCAACAAAACCAGAAGGTATACCAAAATAAGAATAAAGATCTATGTGACCTACTTTATAGTACCTATTATGCTGACTCTTGGACGTTCGGAGACCAGCAGTCCGCTACCGTGCTAAATAAGTGACGTTCAGCGCCTTTCACAGTTCATCTGCATCGAGTAGAACTCCCAGTTTGCCGATGCTTTACACTTGCACTCATTTCGCCAGTTCTGGATTTGATTGGTCAAATCTTGTCCATCCGTCCGTCCTGGTCGGATCAATCCCTCCCAGTTTACTTGCAGAAGCAGATTTAGACTTATCTTTTACTTTGATTGATTACCCCTTTTGCAGCCCGATTACTTTTTTAATTAATTATTCATCTTGTTGATCTGCAAAGTTCCTTGGTTAATTAAGGCTTCCTATCTCAAAGGATTTGTTTTTTTTTTTGCTGTTTTACAAAATAACACAGCTATTCAAGTCTAAGATGATTTTAAATTAACAAAGTATTTTTTATCTTCACATATATATATAACTTGCGTATGTATATGCGACAATTGATACACAGACATACGATTCAATATTAAATCCCTGTTTACAACATTTACTATTATTATTTTGTGTGTATTTTAATTATACACCTACATAACAATACTTCCCCCAAGTTCGAAGATTATTTGTTGGTCTTCGAACTTAATATTGAATCCTTTAATTAAATATTTGGGAGGGTTTATTTTCCTTTTGAGTTGTTGCCGTGAATTATTTTCCATTTGTAGTGATGTATGTGTATCATTAAAACACACACAAAATCATAATAGGAAATGTTGTCTAAATTACATTCCTTTTTATAGATTTAGAATTACGTATTGCTTTTTAATAAAATTATTGATTGACTCTTGACAAAAAATACCGTAACTTTAAAAAGACACACCTAAATTAAAAAAAAATTAGAAAAAGCTCGTAACTTTAAAGACACACACACAAACTCAAAAAACAATATAAGATTAATTAACATTTACTTATTATGTATTGCTTTTTAATAAAATGCTTGATTTATTCTTGAAAAAAAGTATCGTAACTTTAAAAAGACATAAAGTCAAAAAAAAAAAATTAGAAAAACACCGTAACTTTAAAGACACACACACAAATATTAAAAAACAATATAAGATTAATAAACATTTACAAAAATGAAAGACTAATGTCATATAATAGTATTAATTAGTTAGTAGAATATTTTATTACAATTCTAATAAATCAGATCTTTTTATATCAAATCAATCACACAGGTCCGGCCCGGAATCGTTATATGTATATGTTTTTGATTAGCATCAACGCCATCCCGCGACAAACACCAGGGATGAGAAAATTACCAGTAAGAGTTTATGAGGTATGATTTGAAAAATGTGTAAGATTTGGGAGATCTCTCAGAGGTGTGAGGAGTAAAATAACTTGGCTTAAAAGAAACTGTAACTCATAATCCGACCTAGAGAATTAAATCAAATTGATGGCGAACAACATGCATTTACGACTGACAGAGAATGTTGCAGGTGGATAAATAATTCAATAATAAAGGCAGTATCACATTATCCACTACAATTGCGTACAGGAAGGTGGTCACATAAGATGCTCTTGAATGGTTTTGTCATATTTGTATGAAAGGAGTATGCTTGCATGATGGCCAAGGTCATATCACTGAAGAACATTGGCACAAGTTGCATGTTGGGATGGTTTACCCATATGTTTCTCATACACTTATTCATTGGAGGTCTCTGAAGAAGTCCCTAGTAGGAAACATATCTACTTTGAGAAGGATAACAAGGAATGGGATTGGTCATTCCGAAGATCTCAAAATACATGGCAAAACATTATGAATAACGATTACAACAATACCCATATAACGCCTAAAACATATAAATAGTTCATGTTACTAATGCCTATGGTAAATTAATGAACACCTGATTATTATAGGATGCTATCCTGCGTAATGGAATCCTTAAACACAACCTATCCCGGGCACTTAACTAATGATTAATAAAATGCACAAAAGAGGTCAGATTTTAAAACTAAAAGGGAATAAATTGCTTTCTCCCACATCTCTAAATTATCTCCTTACATTTCTACAAGCGATCATTGCACAGATAATTTATATTAATTTACAAAATAAAATTTTAGATCACACATATGCACCTGAACCATTACAGATTAAATTCACCTTTAATGATTAGATGAGGGTTAATTTTTAGTTAGAGAGAACAATTAAACATAAACATTACGATCATTTATAAAATAAAATTATTATAAAATAATTGGTATAAAACCTAGTGAGTTTATAACAACGAACTTTAAAGGAAATTTACATCTCCATAATTTAATAGGAGAAAACTGTTGGCGTTGGGTTTAAATTCACTCGCTAGATTGTATACTTTCTTGGCATATCAAAATAAATTAGAATAACACACTAAGAGAAAATAAAATTAATTCTAAATTGCCACACACAAAACATAAGAATTTATATAGCATTAGAATAAATTGCACAGACATTATTAACATTTATTTAACAGCTTTAAAATTAAATAAAAGAAAGCAAGGCGTACAATATAGTTTAGGATTAGAATAATTTATTAATTAAGAGTTCCTTAGCTGATGGCAATATAGATGTTACCTTGGGTTTGAGGATACAACGACATAGATGATCGCTGGATCATGATCGTAAGTTGGCTTGGGTTGGAAACAGGCATTAATAGAGATTCAAGATTCACTTTCAGGCAAGAATATCACAGAACAGTCCACCTATTTGGTCTAGATGTTCCAGACTTCGACATAGTGAGCTAGATGAGCTTCCCAGAGATATTGGAAAGCAAACAGTCTTCTTTACCCCGACATGATTTACTTCACAGTGCAAACTTGCGTGAAGTATGCGATATCAAAATAGAACAAGAATAAAAAAAAAAAAAAGCCAAAATTTAGCTATTTATACACAAGCAAATATTTAAAGAATGCTGACCTCCATTTCCATATATTGTAATGAAAAAGACCAGAACAATGGTCAAATAAAATTTAACTAAAGAATCTCTGGCATTTATAATATTCCATACATTTTTTAGAATGACACAATGGCCCGCAAAATTTTAAGATCCATTGATTACATTGTTTCACTTTTAAATATCAGCTTACTTTTATACAAATTATTAGTAATAAATTTCCAAAATACTATTGTCTCTTAAATGAGAATTTTACTTTTATACAAATTATTAGTAATAAATTTACAAAATATTATTGTTTGACTCTTAAATGTTCATTTTATTTTTATACAAATTATTAATAACAAAATTACAAAATATAAATGTTACAAAAATCTCGTAAATCAAATATATGTTATACATTGGTTGGTTTTACACATAAATAACTAGTAAAATTATTGAAATAAAATTACAAAATGTTATAACTTATAAATGTTAATTCTCATACGCGTATGCAAGTTGAATGGACAGACGAACTAAATGTTCGTGTACCCATACATTTCTATATATACTACTGCCTATTGCTAGATATGAGTGTCCATTATATATAATTTGGGTTTAAACCTGTTCTAATGCTTATATAATCGGCACTAAGTGAAGCGCAAATCTGCAGAACAGATTTCCAGCTTTACAATATGTCAAGCCGATTTCCATTTCAGTCTCTTAATTTCTTCAATGGGTTCAATAACACCTGTTTGTTCTCTCACTTTATTTTTGATTTCTTTTTGCTACTCCTAATATGCATCTTTCTATACTTCTTTGAGTGATCTGAAATCTATGTATTGCTCTTTTGTTAAGTATATAACTCTCAGATCCATAAGTAAGAATTGGTTAAAGACATTATTAAAAGTCTTTTCAAACTCATAAGCATATTTTTTTTTAATATTAAGTTATTTCTATCAAAGGCACTCAACCCAGTTTAATTCTATGATTAATTTCATCTATTATATTTTCATTTACGGTAATAATTTGACCAAGGTATTTGTAGTTGTTAACTTCTTCTAACTCATCATTACCAAGATTTATTTTCTTCTTTTGAGAAAATCCATTGAACATTACTTTAATCTTTCTAACATTTGCCTTTATGTCTAACTCTTGCAATATTTCCTAAAGTTCTAAAACATTATTTACAAAAACAACTACATCATCTGCAAAATCTAGATGACTTAAATAATCTCTATTTACTTTTACTCCCTTGGCATGCCATTTTAGTTCACAAAATATTTCTTGCAAAACTGCAGTAAGAAGTTTTGGAGATATATCATACACTGCTCTCAATGTTAATCTTTTTATTATCATTATGTAATTTAATTGTTGTTGTTGCATTTCTATAAATATTCTTCAGAATATGACAATACTCTGCGCCTACACCTTGATGATCCAATGTTTTAATTACTGAAGAAGTGCTTATAGAATCAAATGCCTTTTCATAATGTACAAATCCAAAGTATAATAGCAACTCATATTCATTGGTCCTATCTATAACTTCTCTCAATACTTGGATATGGTCCACTATATTAAAATTATTTTTAAATTCAGTTTGTTCTTTTGATTGGTTAAAATCCCAAGTTCACTATAAACAAGTTGTAATTATTTAGGTGAAAATTTTGTATAGAACTGATAAAATATTTGTTAGGTTTGTAATTTCTGACATTTTCTTTATCATTTTTTTAAAAATATTAATACTGCATTCTTTCATTCATCTGATAACATCTTTATATCACACATGGTATATAACTTTGCCAAAAAATTTTTTTATTTCTTTGCCTGTTTCTTTTAAAATACTGACTATAATTCTATCATTACCTGGAGCTTTTCCCCTATTTTCAAATTTAATATGCATGTCTCGATTATTCATTTAAAATCCTGTGCAATTCAGATGATATAGTAATTGTATGATATACTTTTCCTTGTTCTTTATTACTATATAATTTACATATTTCATGATGTCATTTTTTTTTTTTTAAAATAATTTAATCTTTTTTTTATTGCAGACATAAGTTTCCTAGCAATACCAAAACGTTGTTTTACAATGTCATTCATTAAACTAGAAATTATCCAATAATGAATAATGTTTCTGTAATGTAATTTTCATTATACCACACTCATGCAAGGTAGCAACTGGATTCTATAAACTTTTACTAGTAGAGGGATATTATCTATTGTTGTTTTACACTCTTGAGACTTTTATTCTTTTCTATAACTTTCCTTACTAGTTCACAATTTCACAATTATACTTTCTTATAACATTATCAACTTTTTTTTTTTGCACCATTTTACAAAATTCAAGATATTCAATCCTTCTCAATGCATCATTTTTATAGCTATATTCCTTCTTTTTTTATGAATTGTCTTAATCGTCAGTGGAAATTTTTCTGGTTACTCTGCTTTTTTTGTACCAGCTATATTTGTTGCAGTTTTTAAAAATATATCAGTTATGTTTTGATAGTATTTGAAAACGATTTGCTAGTTTTAATTTAAATTCCTTGGAATGATTATGAAGATTAGATATGACAACTGTGAATATTGGTTATTCGTAATAATTTTTGTTTTGCATAATAAGAATACTAAACACTCCACTCAATAGTGCCACCAAGGGCAAGCCTTCATAATCAATGGATGCAGGAAGTTTTGTGCTTAAAATCCCTATTTAATGCCTATTCATCCAATATCTGTAGATTAGTTTTTAGCTTGTGGCTTTCATCGGCAAGGATTTTTGGAGAGCACTGCATCTAGATCTTAAGATCTAATACAACCCTCCAGCAACAACCTTTGGTTGCTTTAGATCCTAAGATCTTGGTGCAGTGTTGTCAAATCCGAGGCTCTTCATTGATGAAAGCCTCAAGCTAAAAACTGGTCTGGAGATGCTGGATGAGTAAGTACTTGCTATGGATTTTATGCACAGACCTTCCTGCATTTATTGATTGTGAAGGCTTGCACTTGGTGGCCCTAGGGTATGGAGAGTTTGGTACTCTTATTAACAGCATGTGTAAGCATATGAAATGGTGATCATGTGATGTATCTTGCACCTCACTAATCGATGATCACTTCGGTGTTGAATTTATTAAGAACCTTGCAATCTTGAAATATATATATTTGCTATTAGTCAAAATATAATCCAATTCCATTGTACCTTTATTAGGATGCTTCCATGTTTGTTTTCATTTAACATGTTTCTCAAAAAAAGAATTCATAATATAAAATTTTTCTTTTTTTTTTGCATTTCACAAATCTATATCGTCTCATTTCTGTCCTCATAACCAAATTTGCCCACAGTGCCTTATTCTAGCATTAAAATCTCCTATGACAATTTTAAAATGTTGTTTTGTCTGATCTATAGCCTTTTGTACATCCATATAAAAATCCTCTACTTTCTCATCATAATGAGAACTTATTGGAATATGAACCTGAATTATCTGCATTTGATATCTGCTATTAAGCTGAATAATTAATCTTGACATTTTGTCTGAAATACTATGAATCTCCACAATGCTATTTTACCACTTTTTATTTATAATGAATTCTATTCTACTTGTACTTCCAATGTTTGTGCCTTTGTAGTATAGTACATGTCTGCTTTTTAAATCAATTGTCTCTTCACTTTTTTCCCTAACTTCCCAAAGTCCAATAATGTCCCATTTAATGTAAGACAGTTTTTTTCCCAATTTTTACATTCCTCTTTCACTTGAAAATGATCTTCAGTTATAAATACTTAAATAAAAAATCAGCATCAAATGGCAGCCTGGCTCGCAATTAGGAGATTCTTAGCGCCCTCTGGTTTCTATCACCAACCACTGCTTTGGATGGTGACTTTACAGTCTCCCGGGAATAAGAGCCATGATTTATTTATTTCTGTCATGATTGTAAATATTTATTAGAAAAAAAAAAATTCATTCACTTACACAATTATTTTGTCTTTAAGAAAACTCAACTGATATTTTAGCTATCAGGGAACTGAGAAGGAAGACCATGATGTTTCTTGATCTTAGAAACTCAGAAGTAAAAAACTAATAAACTCACCAAACTGAGTAATGTGTATTGGTGAACTGCAATGACAAGAATGTATGGAATGGTTGTTAGGAAATTGCCTTAATCAGTTTCTTTAAGGCCTTCAAGAGGAATAAAAGGGTCTTTTTTCATTTAGTAGCAAATTTCTTTCTGGAGCCTGTGTGAACTATTTATACATGTTTTTACACTTTCTAAGATCATAAAATTATTTAAATCATAAATATATTAGAATTTTATTTATATTTAGGTTCTGAAAATGATCTAAAGGCGAACAAAGAAAATATGAGTTCTGTTTCTCAGGTAATTTAATTTAATTTGAATTTGGAATGAAATAGTTTTTTAAAAAAATAAGTTATTAACATTATTACTAGTGTAATTAAATGTTCATTTTCTATTTGTTATTTTTATTATGTGTCTATATATATGAATTAGAGGATTTTTCAACATTGTAAATGTAAACATTAGGTAAACATCCAATTAAAACTGGCTATTGAAACTGAAACCATATCATTTAATAATAGTATTTTTGTCTTACTTAATTTAAACTCAAAAGTGGAACTGCTTTTAACTTAATACTATAGATATTATAAGAGTTAAAAGTCAAATACATTAACTTTATACATGTGAAACGTGGAAGATCACAACCTTCTAAATATTTTTCACAAGTAACAAATCTTACCCATAAAAACATAGTATATTGATTAGAATATTTGTGTCTGATTTACTTAAATGAGATAGAATATATATATATTTGTTTTAGTCAAATAAAAATATTATTAATAGATAGCATGATTTCAGTTTACAATTCCAGTTTTGATTGTTTGCCTAATTATATCACAAAGTTTATCTAGGTGATTTCATGGAAATTTCCTCAATTTTTTTTAAGGTTTATATATATTGTGTGTATATGTTGTTGTTTTTTTATTACTACAAAATTACTTCAAACACAAATAAGATCTTGTCTGAAAGTTTGTAAAGATTTTAATTATATGTCAGATTATTTCCACCATATAATTTAATTCTTAAATTTAAAAAAAAATTAATATCACATTCATACTTTTTTAAATACGTTCAACTGTTAATAATAACACACATGTTAGTATGGAACATATATTTTAAGTAGTATTGTTTTCCTTATATTGAATTTAAAATAATGTTCTAATCCAACTAAACCATGCAATTCCTATACTAGCTATCACACATCAGACCAGCTATGCCTAAAGACAAAATAATAATATTAGAAATGTGTATTATTTACTAGCATGGATGTTATTGCTAATAGTAGAATGTATTTAGAAAAGTATAAATACAATGTGAATTTTTCTAATGGCATTTTACAAGTCAACTAGATAATGGAAATAGTATGTTAATATAATTGCCTTGAATTGTGTATGTGCATATGTGTGCAATTTTATATATAATTGAAATGGAAGTAACTGAATCTCCCACTGAGTTTTGTAAAAACATCAACAAATTACGCAAATACTGAATGATACCACTCTGTCTTTTCATAGTCTGTTAATGTTTAAATAACTTAGTAAGAAATACAGTTACTTATGTTTCAATTACTTACAGTTAAATTATCATTATTTATTATTATTATTATTATTATGATGATGATGATGATGATGATGTTGATGATGATGATGATGATGATGATTGTATTGTAATGGTCAGAAATGTGTGTAAGTGATGAAAAGGGAAATCACTGCAAATGTATTTTTTTAAAAAAAATAAACTAACAACTAAAGAAATGAATAGTTTGATTATCATGTTGTAGTATCAAAGTTACAATAATTTACTAATGATTACCCACAAGTACACAGCACACAATGGAAAACCAAAATCAGTAAAAATATAACCAAAAGTTATACAATTACAAAATCAAATTTTACAATTATTAATTATATAACATTATCTTATTAGACTATTATTTTGTAATTTAATTTTTATACTAACAATATTACTCAATCTTGTTTGAACTCTATAATATAGTTTATTATATTTTAATGTATCACATAACATGAGTGTTCACAAAGTCGTTTAATTCAGATATATAAACATGAAAATGAGATCCTTAAAATCCATGACCAAAATATGTTGATATAATTGCAATAAAGTAAATTTGTTACTAACAGTAATCTTAGAACTTGTTATTATTATCTCCTTCATTCATATTCACTATGAAAAAGCAATGATAAGATATGTGCATATAATATGCCAATATAAATCGTAATATTTAGATATAATTAGGTGAATTAAAGTAAGGAACTTAACATCATTATTTCATAATGATACATTTGTCTGCCTTCTAGTACATGGATAAATATATACACCCCTAAACATTATCACGCAATACTCATTAAGAAGCAGTTAGATAATCATTGTAAACCAGAAGTAAAAATATATGCAAATAAAGGACATGAATATCATTAATCCAAATAAAGCTGGAATGCATATCCATGCCTATCATAATAGCAGTTCAAATAAAGTAGGGATTCCACATTTACATTTTTTTATATTTTCAAGACAGAACAATATACATGCAATATAACTTCAAGCTGAGAATAATGGAACATCTATATGTCTGTTAGTGTTAATTATATAAATATTATATACATTCACACCCCACACAGCACATCTTCATAAATAAATATATGAGGATAAATTGATTAATTTATATTATTACTTATAAGAAGATTATGATAAGTTACTATAATAATCATTCAAATTTAAAATATTCATTAGTCACATATCATCTTAAGATCATATATACAAATTCAAACCTATAACATATAAAATTGTTTGTATATATATATATCTTTAAAACACTATTAATTTATTTGTTTCACTGATAAAGAATTTTATTCCTATAATAAATAAATTCTCATGAAAATTATATATTACTAAAAAACAAAATGTAAACAGTATATAGACTCAATATATTTAAATCATAATAATAAATATAATATATATGTACCCCTTATAAAGCACTTTAAAATATATAAATAATTTAAATATAATATTTTTCATATCCAAAAGTTATTAATTTTAAGACAGTTTATTAAAGTTTATACAGATTAAATTACCAGAACTTACATATAATATGTCTTCAACATAAAATTTAGTTTTAATTGGAACTATCTTGTAATTATTAATAGAAATATTCCAAGATTATTTATTTTAGAGCTCCTTATCGAATATTTGAACTTCATTTAAAACATTTATTGCTAATCACTCTGTATATAATTCCATTAGCATATTAATTAAATTGCTGTAGAGGGTGAGAATTTCTGGTATATTATTTTAATTCACCTTGAAGCATTCAAATAAGATTTGCTTACATAACTAGGCAGAAATCTTGATATTTTAAACTACAATCAAAATAAAATTTGTTTTGTAAAGATTTTAGTTATAGTCACTTTTATGAGGGAGTACCCAAAAGTAACTGGAATTAAAAATAAAAGTGTTATAAATTTAATCTTTCAAATTACTATCTATTTGATGCAATAAACCAGTCTAAATGTGTTTTTAATTTTTCAAAGTAGTCCAGAAACATTTACAAAGTGATATCTTTTAACACCTGTTGTTTTTCTTCTAAATCTGCAAAAAACAAAATCATGACATTTTTTTATTCAAGAGATTAAAAAAAATTGCATGAAGCAATTTCGAATGAATATGGCTGATAGATAAACTGGGTTATGTTGAAATTAATTAAAGTGTTTCGCTGTCAAGGCTTTGAGAGATGACACTTTGTTGGGGTGAAGCTTGCACTCTTTTCTTTGACACAAAATGGAATGTTCACATTTTACAAATGTTTCAGAACATACAGATAAAATGCCAGACTATTACAAACTAAATTTGAGAGAAAAATGCTGTTTGCATCAAAAAAAAAAATCAGCGTGATTTTGATTTTGGACTTCACTATTTATTAGGGACATGTTGAATTTAACATTTTAATTAAACTACTCATAATTCTTGTGTTTTTAGGAGATCATCTTGCCTGTAATCTGTTTAAAGCATTACAACTGTTTTCTCTGCTGTTTTCTGTAAACAAAAACATTTTCGTATTGTTCAAACTTTTTGCAGTCATTATAAAAATTTGATAAATACTCTTAATGCACTTTACAAAAAATGTGTTATGTAGTACTACGATTTCACACAATGATGTCATTTGGCAGATTGATACGGAAAAGTTCCTGCAAGAAGTATGTAACAGCAGAAGCACATACTACCAAAGGAGTGCAAACTAAAGAACGATTCTGGTTATTTTTGGTCCCCCATTGTACTTCACAAATTGCAGACAATCATTTTTTAATTTTTAAAAATATGCAGTCTAAATAATCCCCAAATGCGATTTTCTAAATTGTTTATTTTTGAAAATAATAACAGTATGTGTATCAAATTAAAAACTTATATTCATTGCTTTATAAAATTAATTTATTAACTAATATTGTTATCTTTGTCAGTAATTAAAACTATTCTAAACAATATTAAAATTTAATTAATAAGATATTTTAAATAATCATTAAAATATATTTTTTATAACGTATAAATAATAATAATTATACATACGTATTACTCGCATATCCATTTATATTATTTACTTACCTGTTAATGCTATGAGACAATTATTTCCTAAATATATATGTTTTATTTTATTATGTTTACGTACATAAATGACTCTATTCTTCTTTTGCTTTACTTAATTTGCCTCCACAAAGTAAACACTTATTCTGCATTATATTTCTTCTTTCTGTTTATTATTAAACACAAATGACAATAATCACGTGAAACTATTATATCATTTCGGTATATTCAATATAGTGTAAACATCATTTGAAATGCAATATGAAATTCTTCGAAAGTGACAAAATTATTGATCTAAACCATTAATCTTTGATTTGGAATGAATAAATCATAAACCCAAATATTGATGATAAATCATCTGTATTACATGTATAGAAAAATATTAAGTTGTTATTGTTTTGTAGATGATATTTTTCTATACATGTAATAATTTAGTTATGCATTGTAATGTATTGTATTTTACTGACAACCTAATAATAAATTCAGATTTTTAAATACATAAATAAATTTACAACTATTTATGTATTTTTTAAAAAAAACATACGTATTGATATTATTAATTTTGAAATTATGCATGTATGTATTATGTAATACTTACATATATATATATTTAAATATTATATATATATTGTGTGTATATATATATAGCTGAGGTTTTGGGTGTGTCCTGATTGTAAACATAGTGCTGAAGAGGATGAAAAGAGAAATCATTTAGATACTAATTATTTGGTAAGTTTTTGTTATTAGATTTTATTTTAATGTAAATTATTATCCTTATTTTTAGTAATATGATAATACCATTTATTAATAATATACAGTTGGATCACTTAATCTGCTTTTGTAAATCCTGTGGATTAGTGAAAATTTATAAATATCACTTATACCTTGCCTACACAGAATAGCAACAGTTATTTTATTGACTTGCATACCAATCATATTGTTGTGATTATAGTAATTGCTTTTGCATTCCAGGTCAGTATTGTCATTTGGGGAAAAATAGTTTTTAAAATGGTTTCAGAGCACAAATTGATGATGGTATCAATTCTGCCAAACCTAAAATGCCATGAAATATTTCATTTGTATAATAAAATGAAATTAAATTGCTTTAGTTTTACAAGATTAAAAATAAATCATGTGCTAATGCTGGCTATATATTCGATAAGAACAAACCATTAATTCATGAAATAATGGGGGGGGGGGGGGTAGTACTAAGTTGATCAAAAAGAGTAATTTTTTTTGGGAAAAATCAGTAAAGTGGTGAATCTGTATGAAAACTAAAACTTTAATTAGAAGAATGCTCTAGGTTAATATGTCATCAATCATCAATTTTATTGTGAGAAGGATAGTAAGTTTTTTTTTAGAATGGGTGAGTGTACACATTCACGTGAACACTAATTTAAATGTTAGTATAATACATACATGTAAATATGCTTTTTCTCAATTTACTACTCTATTATCTTTTTCATACCTATGTTATTAACATTTTTTTGTTTTGTTTTTATTTTGATACACTTGTTAAAAATGTCTGTACTGCATGGTGTAGATTATAATGTAATGAATGAATCCACGACTGTAGATCTCTCTTAAAAATTAAACAATAGATAAGCAAATAAAATTATGTAACATATGTTTATTAATTATTTCACTTAAATAAAAATTATAAATAGTCAATAAATGCACATTTGAAAAGAAAAGATCATCTAATTCCTCATGTTGATAATTCCAAAATTACAATAAATTAATTGCATTCATATCGGCCTTTCAAGCCAAATTGTGCAAACGCTTTTGCAAGTGTTAAATAATAAATGAATACCCTCTGACCAAACAAGATATAGAATTTATGCAGGAATTCTATATCTTGTTTGGTCAGAGGGTATTCATTTATTATTTAACACTCGCAAAAGCGTTTGCACAATTTGGCTTGAAAGGCCGATATGAATGTAATTACAATTGTATACAGACGCTATAAAAATAAATGCTGATTTAAATAAATTAATTGATAAATGAGAAGACGGAGCACCCAACAAATTATAAATCTAAATCCTAAGATCTAGGTGCAGTACTCTCAGATCCAAGGTTCCTCACTGACAAAGGCCACAAGCCAGAAACTAGTTTGGGGATATTGGATGAGTAGGCACTAGATAGGGATTTTATGCACAAGCCTTCTGGTATCCATTGATTACTCTGTCTTGCTTTGAGTGACATTACTGTATGGAGAGAACTTTGCCTAATAAATCTAAATATCAAGTTTTTTATAATTGTTCAAATATTTTTATGAAATTATTAGTAATTTTTATAAAGATTTCATATCTACTTTATATGAATTTCATTATTATATATAATCCTATTTTTATTCTGACCATATTGCTTTTTATTATTTAAATTCTATAACATTATTACTTCAGTGTACCATGTAAACAAGAATGCGCACATTATCATTTGGTTGATATAAATCTAAATAATAATGAGATCTCTAGACAAGGTTTAAACCTATGATGTAGTCTGCATGAAACTGTGCACCATGCATACAAAATATCTTGTCATATAATATATGTGGTGTTTGCAATAATATCAATTTTAATATCAACAGTAATAATATAACTTTTGATTATATCATATATTCAATTTTAAAATAATCAAAGATAATATATGCATGTAAAATACATTGATGTAAATCATAACATCTAAAATATAATTAAACAGATGTATCTTTTCATAGGTCTATATTTTAATATTCCATAGATTGTAAAAGAAACCCTGGTCTACAATGATTTGTTCACTACATAAATATATAAGCCTTTCAAAATATCTTTATATCAATACACACTAATATGTAGTGAACAAAGCATTGTAGACCAGGATTTCTTTTACAATCTATGGAATATGAAAATATAAATAAGTATTGGGCATGCATGTAATTATTTTCAACTTAAAAAGAATGCATATTATTATTTTAATATAAGTCAGCCGGAATACCACATCTGCATTTATATACATGAGACAGTGCAATATATATGATAAAACTCTTACTTCTGTGCCGGTCGGATTTGTATGTTCACGTAACAAGATCTAGCATCTAGGCAAAAGTACCTCGAATCCAATTGTACGCAAGATACACAGGTCAGGAACACTCATGAACTCTGCCCTATTTGCCTATTTCCCAGATCTATAACATTATGAACAACAATCCCGATGACATTGATTTAATTTACTTCTCACTGCCGGTATCGCTCATCGGAGACACAAAATAACTCTAGGCTAAACTTTAATGATAGACTAACTTAACAACTAGCTATATTTTATGAGCAATGAAGGCTCGTGACCTAGCATATTAATTATATATATTTAGCAGAGATCATCTAGTCAAATTGAGCATAATTAATAACTTAATATATTAACTTAACTAAAAGAAAGCAATGGTTTGAGAGTTGATATATATATTTAAGATTTATTAGATTAATAACAAAAATTATATCGCGTTATTTATCCGACATTAGCCTCATAAGTATTATATATATATATTTAATTCATATCGTGATATTTGCGGCTATGCCAATAATATATGTATACGACTTAAGGAATTAGCGCTATTGGAATGCATTACTAGAATACTATTACACCCCCAGAGAGACAAAAAGAACATTTACTTAATTTAAAAAAGAAAATAATTTTACAAGCAAATATTACATTTTGTTTTACTCAATATTATTATTAATTTGAGTTGTAAATAATTAATGTGCGGAACGGATAATGAATAATTATATAAATGATACTAAATTTATCGCATTGATACGCATAGTGAACTAATGGAAATATGTCTGTTTAAAGAAATCATCTCATTATGACTTATGGCTATTCCTGGGCGACTAATAATACACTGAAAGGCGGTGTGTGCATGGCGGCAGATTGGGGTGGTCCAATTATGGATCCTGGAGTGTGCTTCATGAATTTTAATAACGAAGTTGACCGATTTCTTCTGCAAGCATAGGCAGGGTCGGCATTGAGACTAAGGGCAGTCGGCAATGTCTTTACTGGGCTGGTTTCCCAGATCGCTCCCCATATAAAGCATGCACATACCACCAAATGTGTCCACCGGATGGTTATACAGACTGGTTTCTAGGACACAGAGAACAATGATGATGGGGCTCGACTTAGCGAATACCTCCATATGAGAGAGAAGCACGAATATATATAAACGAAGTGGCCTATATGCACGCAACGCTTAGTAACATAATATAACTATAGCTTTAAAGACTATCTAAACATATTTACTGCCATAAATTATGAAATGCTCGGTGTAATGGTATGGTTTCTTCGTAAACAAACATGGATAATAATTCTAATTAAATATAAACTAAGATCTGAAGATCCCCCCCCCCTTTTACATTATGTTAATATTATTCATAACTTCCCACACATTTAATAAATCTCAATCTTGGTGAATAAATGCCCTTATGAAAATATATAAATTATTACAAAATAAATGGGTGGTGGTAATAGCTATGATGGGTTTTACATATATAATATAAATTAATAATAAGAGATAGCACATTATTCAGAAAGGAAAATATAAAAAAAACAGATGTCAATCTGTTTTTCTACAGTAAACATAAAAAATAATTAGTTTGTTTATCTAAAATCGCAGCACCTGGACAAGTCTAATAAGACTTGTTTTGATTAAGTTATAAGTTAATTACCCGATAAATGATGGGTAGGGGAAAACGAAAATAAATTATATGCTTGCGATTTTAGAAATATTATTGGCGTCTTTTTAAAATATAAATACATAAACCTAAATGAAAATTATTTGCCGTTTGGAAATAAAAGAAAAGAAAACATTTTATCAGAGGCTTAATAGTGATTAGTTATATAGAGTTATAAGAATTACATATTTTGCAGACATTTAATATATGATTAGAAATTATAATAAATATTACAGAGAAGACAGGATTTGAGAATTACGAGCGGTCAAAGTTCTTTTACCTTGCTATTTGGAAGAGCGATTTTAATACGTATCAGTCCATCGGTATTGTTTCACTAGATCTAGGGTAGCATTATTATATGGTAGTTAGCATTTCTCTTTCACTGGAAAAATATATAAAGTTCATTAGTACGGGATGCAGAGCTTCGCTTATGGGAACAGCATGTTAGAACGGAGGGAAAAGGTGAAATTTCCCCTACTCGCTGCTCATTGGGTGGAAATTAAAACTGGCATGGAAAATGTATAGCAACATCATTATTTTATGGTCTCCTCTCTTGTGGATTCAAACCAGCGGTATATACTTTTATTTTGAAGATGTAACTTAGCAACTACTGCTGGACCTGAGGTGGTTTAAGCACTTAAGGTTCATCTGGAATAATTTCACCGGATACTCTTATCTAGTAATGCAATTTTGTTATCAGTTTCTTGAACGATTGTTTTAAAATAAATCTTATGATTTTAAAACAAGCTAGCGTGGACAAAATTTCCACTAATGGGTTTATTTTATTATTACAAAATCGTAATCTTTTACTTTTATCTAAGGGATCTTCCGGGTAATTGTTTTTCGAGAGACTTTTTAACAAGATTGCATCATTTCTGGCTACAAAATTACATATGAAAAAATAATGTTTCATATACGATACTTTATATATAATATAACTTTACTAATTTATTCGCAATCTCCTACACTGAAATATATAGATTTAATACTTACGCCCGCATACACATGAGAATATTATTAAATAAAAATATTTTTAGATTAAAATACATAAGTGTTTATGTGATTTATTTTAGAATACTAAGCGAAAGAAATATATACGTATTATTAGCTATGTATATACGTGCGTGAAGGTGGGTTTGAATATAGTTAGATGGTAGGAGATTGGATGTGGGCTGTGAAGCAAGGATCTGAGCATCAGATCTGCTTCACTTCAAACTTTAATAATATTTATTTAACATCATTATGCCTGTTATTAATATTGATTATATATAAAATATACTAGATACATACACATCTCCACAAATGAACAATGGATAAATCCATATATTTAAATTATTTAAGTTGCTATATCATTTTATTACAGATTTTATAAAGTTATAGCAAACATTTAACACTTACTCATTCTATACACATAAAATGAACTTCAAAAATTATTTAAATTTAGGAAATCTGCACTATCCAATGATCTTAATTGTTCATCCAATTTTGCCCTACTGTCATTTATTTTATTACAAATTTATGACTTTCAACATAAAATAGTCTATATATTTTAAATGCTGATAAATTATTTTTTTGAATAATAAATAATATATTCTTTCATATTTGTCTACCATAAATAAATCTATGTGAAGTTTTTATTATTATTAAAATAAAAATAAAATATTATTTGAACTTGAAATATTCAAAATTATATTTTTTACTATAAAATATGCATTATTTAAAAAACATTTTAAAATACATGAAATAATAATTAATGACATATCTATAATGTTTCTTTTTTAAAAGTTTACACAAAGTTGTCAATATAGCATCCGGTTCTAATCTTATAGCTAAAGATGCCGCTCTATGGCGCCATTTTCTTGCTAAAACAGATAAAATGCCCTTTACGTGGCTGACACGTTCGAACCCACGTTTTCTATAATACAACTTTTTGTTGTACTATAGATTGCAGGCCGCTATGTCACGTCGCAGTACAGCATGTATGTCGCATCGCAGCAAATAAATTTTCCAAATTCGCAGTTTATAAAATTGTTACGGCTTGGTGAGAGAGTGTGTGTATTATAATTGGATGGATGTTGTTCATTGGATTTTTTTTTATTTTGAAGTATTGAAATGTTCAGATTTTGTAAAGTAATAATTATCAGACTTTTTACACCGTACTGTATTGAAGTTTTAAGCGGTAAATGTTGACAAGATATATGTGTAAAGTGAGTTGGAATTAGGTAACGCGTCAAGTAACGTACAGTTCGTAACATTCCACGAGACAAACAAGATTCTACCGGATGTATATTTTTGAAGTAAAAAAGAGCGGTAACACAAAAATATCCAGTAAGAAAAGTACAATTGTACACTGTTTTTTTAAATTTCATAAAAAGCATATATTATAAACATGGTTAATAAGTAAAGAAGACATTTTATATATATTTGTTATTGTTTAAATAGTTTTACTTTCTTTCTTTTCTCCGGCTACTGTTATACTTTGTTGAATATAGTTTACGTTTATTGTTATCCTTTATTTTATAGATGTTGCTAAAAAAAAATATTTACAAAAATACAATTTTGATATTTTTTATTTTAGCATTACAAACAACAGAACACTAACCCTAAACCTAACCGTAACAACCTTTACTTTTTGTTGTCATTCTATTTGAAATAAAAAATAGCGGCAATATCTGTTTGTAAAAAAAAAAAATTTTAAACAAAGAGTAAAAAAGTAAAAAATAGTGATAACACAATAATATCTGTTTCTCTGTAGAAATAAAATGTAAAAGGAAGACTAAGAAATTTTACTTTTTATTCCGATTATGAGTTTTTAAACAACAAGAAAAAAAAAAGCCGTAACCCCAGTAAAAAAATCTCTGATAGAAAATTGACTTTTCTAATAAAGCAAACTAAAAAACATGAATCAAATTGTAATTTGTTTATTTTATTTTACATTTATTATTATCATTTAATTTGTATATGTTAATAACAAATAATATTTAAAATTAAATATTTAAAAAAGACTATTTTCTTTTGTTTTTATTTTCGCATTACAAAAAACACATCAAAATGATTATAATTAACGGCCCGGGAATGATCATATTTTATAGTTTTAGTGTGAAAACAGCACCATCAAACGGCGTCTTTATCTATAAGACAAGCACCTAGCATCCAATTTTGATTTAAATTGAAATAAGCTTGCGATTATAAATATTAGTCATTCTATAATTATTTGTTTGAGAACTTTGGTATAAATTAGCCGGTTGTTGACTGCAAATCCTTTATTCTTTTATTGTTTTACCTGAATTCTATTTATAACATTTAATATTGCTTATCCTTTTGTATGTAATCTTTTATTCTATTTGCCAAATTTGCTTTAGAGGATGAGGCAATTTACGATATTTCTTTCCTAATGTATCCTGAAGAATTTCCTTATGAAGTTGTTTCTTCTATCCAGGAAGAATCTCATTAATTTCAGCCTGCCATTGAAGTTAAACTTATGTTAGACATTTTAGTTATAGCTGTTCCAAAAACTGCAATCTAATTTTTTAACAATTTTTAGAATGTACAGACAATAAAATTCCTGTTAGATACAGTTTTTTCTTTGCTAATTTTTTTTTTAAAAAAATAATGTCAATTATAACACTGGGTCAATGTACTTATAAGAATTAAAATATGTTTTATTAAATGCTTTATAAGTTTTAAAATATTAATCATATAGTGTTGTTATTATTATTATTATTATTATTATTAGTTTTTTAATAATTAAATTTAAAATTACCTACATAATACTAAAAATTAGCTTATACAATATTTTAAAGAATTCTTAATATATGTATATTTTTATTATTGTGTAAATAATAACGAATATTATGCATATACATGCATACATATGTACAACATAACACACCTATTTATTAGTGTTATGAGTTGTTTGCTTCTTAAAATGATTTATTTTTTTATTATTATATTCAAACGGATTTATCCTTCTTTTGTTTTATCTAATTTGTCTCCAAAGACTATAAATATCTATACTGTACTACATCCTCCTATCACTACCTGCTGTGAAATAATGAATGACTATAATCAGGTGAAATGATTATATCACTTCAATATATATATATATATGTGAAGAAAATAAAATTTATAAGAAGTGCTATTTGCAATTTTCAGAATCCATATATAGTCTTGTTAGATCTAAATGTCATGGATAATGTGATACTGTATATGTATTAGAGTTGTTAGTAAATTACTTTGATTTTTTTTTTTTTATCATAGTCTTTGCTTAGGAGTAGAAATGATATTAAAGTACTAATGATGATTAGATCATAATATGTACATTTAATTGTCCAGGCTTCTTGTTTTTATTTACATCAGTTGGGAGTTAATCTAATCAGCTATTTTTGTCTTTGAAATAATTCTTTAGAGCAAGAGAGGTACCATACATTATTTTCATGAATGGATATATCAAAGCATGTGCAAATAATGCAAATAGGTGTGTGTAAATAATATGATTAATTTATAATTCGTGTGAGTTAATTAGTATTATTTGTTTATCATATTTCTAGTTTTAATTTGACAGAAACAATAATTAACTGGGGAAAATCATTTCCTTAATAGTCTTTGATTTACAAAAAAAATCTAAATGCATCAAATATCAAAAGACATATTTGTGTGTTTTTTTTTTTTGATTATGATATTTCAGAATGTATGTGCTCACTTTCAAAATTCAATTTGGCAATTGTGACTTAAGAATAAAGTTTTCTCTATAGATTTTTAATTTATGATTATCATCATCATCATCAACCATTATCAATCTACTGCAGGATGAAGGTCTCTCCAAGTTCAATCCATCTTCAATGATCTTTAACTTCTCTTCTTCACATCACCCCTGCACACTTTCTTATTTCATCCATCCATCTCACATGTGTGGTCTCTTTCTGTGTCTTTTATAATCTCTTGGAATCCAGTTTAAGATTTCAATTGTCCATCTATTATCATCTCTTCTAGCAATATGTCCAACTTAACTCCACTTCAGTCCTTTGATTTTTTTCAATAAGGTCAGTAACACCTGTTTGTTCTCTTACCCTTATATTGCATTTTCGATCTCTTCTTGTTACTCCCAAACATGCATCTCTCCACATTTCTTTGAGTGGTCTGAAGTCTCTGTATTACTCTTCTATTAAGTGTCCAAGTCTCAGATCCATAAGTAAGAACTGGTAAAACACATTTATTAAAAACCTTCCTTTTCAAACACATAGACATATTTCCTTTTAGTATCAAGTTATTTCTACCAAAAGCACTCCAAGCAAGTTTAATTCTATGATTAATTTCATCCATTATATTTCCATCTGTATTAATAATCTGACCAAGGTATTTGTAACTATTAACTTCTTCTAACTCATCATAATCAATCTTTATTTTCATATTTTGAGAAAATCCATTAAACATTACTTTAGACTTTTTAACATTTATCTTTAGTCCTACTTTTGATAGCTCCTGCAACATTTCCTGCAACTCTAAAGCATTATTTGCAAAAGCATTTATATCTGCAAAATCTAAATGACTTGAATAATCTCCTTTTACTTTCACTCCTTTAGCTTCCCAATTTAATCCACAGAATACTTCTTGCAGCACAGCTGTAAAACGTTTTGGAGATATGGAATCACCATGTCTT
Source organism: Epiperipatus broadwayi (assembly GCA_028023455.1). Classification (NCBI taxonomy): domain Eukaryota; kingdom Metazoa; phylum Onychophora; class Udeonychophora; order Euonychophora; family Peripatidae; genus Epiperipatus; species Epiperipatus broadwayi. Next base: position 1,602,532 of record JAQFVV010006423.1, on the reverse strand, counting down.
ACACTCTTATCAATGTTGACTTTCCCAGTATTATTATGTAATCTAATTGTTGCTGTTGCATTTTTGTAAATATTCTTTAAAATATGGCAACGTCCTAGATCTATACCTTGATGATCCAATGCTTTAATCATTGAAGAAATGTTTATAGAATCAAGTGCCTTTTCATAATCTACAAATCCAAAGCATAATGGCAAGTCATATTCATTTGTCTTTTCTATAACTTCTCTCAATACCTGGATATGATGGTACTAAAACCACTTTTAAATCCATCGTGTTCACTTGGTTGGTGTAAATCCAATGTTCTCTGTAGACGAGTTGTAATTATCTTGGTAAATTTTTGTATAAAACTGATAAAAGGCTGATAGGTCTGTAATTTTTAATATTTTCTTTAGTGCCTTTTTTAAATATTAATATTAATTCTGCATTCTTCCAATCATCTGGTACATCTTTATCATTTAGACATTTGGTATATAATTTTGCTAAATTTTTTTTTATTTCTTCACCTGCTTCTTTTAATACGTCGATTATAATTCCATCATTACCTGGAGTCTTTCCTTTCTTCATACATTTAATTGCATGTCTCACTTCTTCATTTAAAATACTGGGCAATTCGGAAGATGTAATAGATATAGGAAGTACTTGTTCTTTATTACTGTATAATTCTTGATAAAAGTCTTCTACCCATTTCATGATACCATCTCTCTTTTTAGTAATAATTCTATATTTTTTTCCTATTGCAGATATAAATTTTCTACCAGTACCAAAATGTTGTTTTACATTCTTGAGACTTTTTTTCTCTTTTACAGCTTTCCTTGCTAATTCACAATTATACTTTCTTGTATCATTTTCAACTCTTTTCCGCACCATTTTACAAAATTTGAGATATTCAATCCTTTTTAATGCATCATTTTTGTATATCTTCAAATTCTTTCTTTTCTTCATAAATTCTCTAGTCTCAGTAGAAATTTTATTGCTCAATTGTATCAGTTATTTTCATATAAATTTTATTTAAATCTGAATCATATTCAAAATCTACTAATACTTGAAACTGATTTGTAAGTTCTAATTTAAATTCATTAGAATGTTTCTGAAGATTAGGAATATCAATTGTAAATATTGTTTTTTTTTAATAATTTTTGTCTCTAGTTTTGCATTAACACGTATCTTACATCTTACTAATCGGTGATCACTTCCTGTATTAAATTTATTAAGAACATTACAATTTTGAAGTATGTTTTTCTGTTAGTCAAAATATAATCCAACTCTGCTGTACCTTCATTTGGATACTAATGTTCAAATTGTATGCCATATATTTGAATTTGCTTATAAAGTTCCAAGTTCAATGTAGACAAAGTAAGAAATTGACATTCATTGAATTTACTATATATATTTTTGTATTAGTGAACATCTTGCTTTAGATTATGTATTTAGTGTGTGTAAAGAATTTTTTTTTACCCATATGTTAATGTTGTTTGAATGAAAATTAAATTGAATTAGAATTGACTAAGTAAGATTTCAAGTAGAAGTTGTGCAAGATAGACTCAAAAACATCATAAAACTTATTTTATGTTGAATTAGAGAAAAAAAGATTTATTTTTTGCATAAAATATTAATCTTTTCACGAACAGATATACAGAATGATGATGATGATGAGTAAGATAGGATGATAAAGGAACTGTTGATCAAGTAGATTAATTTTTATCCTAATATAGAATTCTTCATATAACTGTGTGTGTGTATATATATATTAAAATCATTAATGTGAAGTCAGTCTAATAGATTTTCGAGTTCATCCTAATTATAAATATATTTAACTTATCAGAATCACTTAACAAAGTTTGCAATGTTGAAAGTTAAATTCAAAAGAATTGAGTAAATTATTTATTATTTGCATGTTATATTATTTTTTTGTGCACATTATTACTTTAGAAGAATGTTTGCAAAGAAAATTATTTGCATTTTGAAAACAACTGTCTTCAATTTAAAATCAGGTACAAGAAACTCAAAATTCAACAAGCATTAAAAAAGCAAATCAACAGAGGAGAAAAAAACATCATGGGAATGAAACTAGAAGTCTCATTTAATTAAAGAATAATATAGCCTATCATTTAGATGTTAAAAGAGTTATTTTTATGAAACATTACTCATAACTATATAGAAGGTAAACAAACTTTCACACCGACACCATTTTCAACAAGGTGATAAAACAGTAAGGATACTTTCGCCCCATCACAAGATAAAATCTTTAAAGAAATAAGAGTGACAGTCTTATTTTTGAACTTGTAGTTGAAAATCAAGATTATTTTAAATATATCAGTAAGGCCGAATCTATGGCATGTTAGAATTTTTTACTGGCACAGAAACTATTTATATATCATAACTTTCTTCAATTTTTTTTTATTGCTAAAGTCTGTACTAATAAAAATTTACTGTAAACTAGAAGGTAAAATAAATAACTATTATATTAGAATTTAATTTACAATTGAACTCTGATTAGAAGCAATAACTGTGGTATCATATTCTATAAACCTGTCAAATGATTTCAATAAAACTAGAAAATAAACTCAGTAAAATATTTTGTAACTCTTTGAAGTAATTTTTTCCAAATCTAAAGTAAAAGTAATCAAATGGTTTTCTGTCCTAATCTTTTTTCACTTAAATATGTTGACATCATTGATTTACACCATCAAATTACGTTTTTTTTTTTTTTTTTTTTTGGTTGAAGTTTTGCTGAAAAGGTGAAATGATAATAAATCTTTTATTTATAAAATTATTAAAGCTCATTTAAATTTACTTTTAAATAAATTTGTTACCATTATATTAATATGACTAGTGAAAATAAAAACACCAAAATTATCAAGCAGTAGAGAATTTCAAAATTACTGGACTGATGAGTATGGAACGATTAACAAAGGCACCAATGTAGTATATGTTTATATCCTGGAACAGATGTATTGAGAACATCATTGGTAAAACAGCATTATGAGACCAATTATAAATCGCTCTGTGAAAAAAGTGAAGATGAACAAATAGAATATATTGTCCAAGCATTTAAAAATATAAATATTCAATCAACATCTATAATGAAATTTATCGAAAATCATTCAAATATAACTGCTGCTAGTTTTTTTTTTATTTCAAATGTAATTGCCAAACATGGGAAATCTTTTAATGATGGAGAATATATGAAAGAAGCTTGGAAGAAATGTGCACTACTTCTTTTTGAAGATTTTGAAAACAAAGCAAAAATTATTCAGAGCATAAAAGATTTATCATTGGCTAGAAATATAGTTAAAGAAAGAATCCTGCAAATGGCTAACAACATAACTTACCAAATGGATCAGCTTGTTTGGCTATTTTTATTCGCTATTGTGTTGGGAATAATATCAAAGAAGAATTGATCAGTTTAACTTCATTAGTAACAACAACAAAAGGAATAGATATTTGCAACATAGGTGTTGCCAAAATTGTATCAATAACTACAGATGATGCTTATGACTGGAAAAGAAAATAGTTTTCTCACTTTTTTTACCAGCCATATTGGACATTCATTTTTGGGTTTTTATTGCATTATACATAAGCAGATTTTATGCATGAAGGCTAACTTAGTATACCATGGTTTACTTACGTAAAACAATGACTGATGGTTTTGTTGAAGAAAAGTTCTTCAAAGATTCATTGAGTGTTTAAAAACAATTAGACTGTTTTTACATAAGAAAATGAATTAATGGATGTTGAATGGCTTTCAAAATTAATATTTTTTACTGATATGTGTTCACATCTAAATGAATTAAATGTGAAACTGCAAGGTTATAATAAGACATTTGTTGTCATGTTTGATTTGATCAAAGCATTTAAAGTTAAATTATAAATTTTCAACCATGATGTTATTTCTTACACCTTCAAATATTTTCCAAATCTAAAAAAGTTCTTGACTGAATTAGAATCTCATGAGAAACCAGGTTAAGTAAATTTAACGCAAGACTTTTGTGCTGTTATTCAATCGATAATTGATTTATTTATTTTCAAGATTTATACAGTTCAGACAATTTTCAGAAATATCAAAAATTTATTTTGTATTCAGACATAACATCAATGGATAGTCTCAAGTTAGAAATTTTCTGAGTAGCTTAATTTGAAAGATATGGAAATGCAGTCAGTTGATTTTCAATCCACTTCTATATGGAAACAAATTATTGACTTGAGGAATGAGTTAGAAACAATGGAAAATGATCGATTATTGCATATATGTAAAAAGAATGCTGAAGAGGAATTACTGCCTGCCTGGAATGCTATTTCTGAAACATTTAATTGTTTAAAAAAATTAGTGACTGCTATATTATCAATTTTTTCCTCCACATATGCATGTGAATCATTGTTTTCAGAAACATATTTAATTAAAGACAGTTCGAGGCATAGAATGACAGATGAACCTAGTTCAGCATGTACATTATTAAAAATGACAAAATTTGAACCAGATATAAAATAGTTGGCATCCAATGTATAACAGCAAAAATCTCATTAAATAATATCTATTTATGTTGATTTTATATGTTTATTTCCAAAATTTTGTTTTAATTACTATTAATTTTTTATTATTACATTTTATTCAACTTGTACTCTTCTAAATAAATATTGTTTATTTGCATTTAGCTTATTCAGAAATTTTGTTTAATTATTATTGTAATTATTATTATTTTGTTTTATAAACTTTTAAAAAACTGCAATAATTAAATTGTTTATATCTTGATTTAATAACTGTATGGCACACCAATCATTAAATAAATATTTTTTTGGAAATTTTTGGCACACACTTAAAAAGGTTTGCCATCACTGAAATATGTTATTTTTGCTACAAGAAGGTTTTGAACATTATTATAAAGAATGAAAAATTAAAATAGATTTGAAGAGCAAAGTCTTAGAGTCAAAGAAACAAGCTTTCTTTTATAGTGACTATTTAAAACAACTAATGAAGCTCCTTAATATTCAGATTATTGTAGACATATCATTTGTACTATTTCGAAATTCTGTAGATGATGGTGAAAATGATTTTATAATTGAATTATTTGCTTTTTTAAAAAATATTTTAAATTACCAGCAAGTCTCATTAATAAAGCTAAAAGCTGCACAGTCACTGATGATCCAAAAACCATATTCTAAGGTTTAAAAAGTATCTTAATAGCTGAAAATGTATGATGATATGGAGACATCTTTCAATAATGTGCATATGCAAAAGTTGATATCAGAGTCTTAATTTTTTTTTTGAAAGAAGTTTTTTTATAATTCAAAGTGCAATTCTAGTATTGCTTTCTGTAATGAATAAATTAGACTAAATTCATTTACATATGTTTATTTTCTGTAATATCATCATCGTTTTCAACCATTATTGATCCACTGCAGATTGAAGATCTCTGCAAGTTAAACCAATTATTATGATCTATAGCCTCTATTCTCCATACTATAGATTTACTTATTTCATTGATTTTTCAGGTATTCTCTTTCTTTACAATCTAGTGAAATCCAGTTTTAAAGCTGTCAATTTACTATCATCTCTTCTAACAATATATCCCATCCAATTCTTTATTTCAGTCTTAATTCTTTCAATGATGTCATTGTTACTTATTTGTACTATCATTTCATTCTTTGTTGAGTGGTCTGAAGTCTATGTTGTTCTTCTGTTAAGTGTCCAATTCTTACATCCATAAGTAGTAAAACACATATTAAAAATTTCTTTTCAAACATATAGGCATATTTCCTTTGATACCAAGTTATTTCTACTGAAAGCACTCCATCCAAATTACTCTGTGATTAATTGCTTCCATTATATTTACATTTTTTGTAATTGTTAAATTCTTTTAATTTATTATTATCAATCTTTATTTTCTTCTGAGAAAATCCATTTAACGAACATTCCTTTAATCTTTTTAGTATTTATCTTTTAGTCCTATTTATATTTTCATCAGATAAATTCTTGCAACATTCCTGAAGTTCTGAAACATTATTTGCAAAACAACTATATCATCTGCGAAATCTAGGTGACTTAAATAATCTCCATTTGCTTTTACTTGCTTAGTTTCCCATTTTAATTTACAAAATATTTTTTATAAAATGGCTATAAAATGTTTTGAGATATGGAATTGCCCTGACATACATTTTTTTCATCAAAGTTAATTTTCTTAGTATCTCCATGTAATCTAATCACTGCTGTTGCATTTTGATAAATATTTTTTAGAATATGATCCAATGCTATAGAATCAAATGTTTTTTCATAGTCTACAAATTCAATACATAATGGCAATTCATATATTTGGATACAACACTTTTAAATCAAACTTGGTCTTTGCTTTGATTAAAATCGAAAGTTCACTGTAGATAAATAGTAGTTATCTTCATAAAAAATTTGTATAGAATTGAGAAAATGATAAGTCAGTCATTTCTAATATCTTCTTTAGCATCTTTCTTAAATATCACAATTATTAATGTATTCTTCCAATTATCTGGCGCATTTAGACATTTGGTATACAGCTTTACCAAAAAAATTTCTATTTTTTTACTATCTTCTTGAAAAATATCAATAATAATTTCAATACCTGGAGCTTTTTTCCTTCTTCATAGATAGATTTAATTGCATGTCTTATCCTTTCAATTAAAGTATTGGAGCAATTTAGAAGATGTAGTAATTTGTAGAGGATACTTTATTATTATATCATTTTTTATAGAACTCTTTCCCAAATTTCATGGTCATCTCTTGTTAGTAATTGTTTTTTTTTTTTTTTTTTAATTGCTGAATTCAAACTTTCCTTCCCATACCATGATGTTATTTTACACTTTTGAAATTTTTGTTCTTTACTATAACTTTTCTTGTCATTTTATAATTAAATTTTTTTATATCATTAGAGGATCAGTTATCTTCTTAATGATTTTATTCAAGTCTGAATCATCTTCAAAATCTGTTGATGTTTTTAAATAATTTGCAAATTTTAATTTAAATTCATTGGAATGTTTTTGAAATTTAGGAATATCACCTGCTAATACAATCTTTCTTAATAGTTTTCATTTCTCTAATTTTGCCTTAATATGTGTCTTACATCTCACTAATTGGTGATCATGTTCTGTGTTGATTCTATTAAAAACATTATAATCTTCAAATACATATTTTCTGTTAAACAAAATGTAATCCAATTCTGATAATACTTTTATTTGGATGTTTGCAAATCATATTCTACTTAGTATTTTTCTCAATGAATTTAAAAACTTCACAATTTATTTCTGTGAACATAACCATGTTAACCACATTAGTTTCATCTCTCTGGTGTTTATTACTTCTAGCATTAAAGTCTTCCATGTGTAACGTTTATTTATATACGTTGCAAATATATTGGTATTTGGTAAAAGCTGAAAAAGTAAATTTAGATTTTTTTTTGATTAGTATAATTTTTGTTAAAACGTGCAATGAAAGTTAAAATTGTCATTCTTATTTTTTTTTTTTTATCTAATTGGAAATAAAAATTGGAAAGAATAAATGACATGCAGATTACTAATCCAGATAAATTAAAAGAATTCCAAGAGTATAAGCTAAAAGAAAAATATTTTAGCTAATTAAAGATGGAAGAATAATGCTAAAAAAAATTAAGACTTTGTAATTTAAATTTAAGAGAGAGTGTACAAGATTATTATCTTATATGCTGATAAAAAGACAAAAGAGTGCGCAGAAGTTTCATAAACTGGATCGCGATATAAAAAGGAGAGGACAACTTCAATCTGGGTCTTCTCTTTAACTTCTAGTTACGTCTCTGAAAGTTGGAGGTTTCCGCGAGCATAACCTGTAGCAAGAAATATACTTCTACACAGATATGCCCCTTGCTGTACCAAGCTGTCACGCAAGCATGGAAATGGGACTTGTGAAGACCGCTTTTTGCAATAAAAGGGTCACTACAACCATGCCTTTTCTCCAGCTATAGAACGGAACAATAATGGAAGACGCCGGCAGGAGAGATCAATGGAAATTCTCATGATCTGGGATCCCATAAACCTACATGAACTTACCGGTAAGTTAAGAATAAATTTTCCTGATAGTGACTTAAAAGTTTGCAAACAATTATTTATCTAAGCTTAGACTACCATCTTGATATAGACTTTTCGTATTCAAGAGACTTTCTAATAAAGAATTTTATACAAGATCTTGGGACATTATTAAATTGCTTTAATTGCTTAATCTAACTGTTTTTGTTAATCGATTCATTATCTGGATTAGTGTGTGTGTACTTTCCTGTTTAGTTAATTCGTAATTTAACTTATAAATATTTTTAGTTTGATAGAATAAAAGAGATTTTACTTTTATCAACCTTTTCATTGTGTGTTATTAATAATAGTTATTATTTTTTTAGTATTAAATTTATTATTAGTTTAATAAGATTTAAAACGGAATTTACATTGCCAATATGTTTAAACAAGCCCAGGAATAATAATCAAAAAGGAGAAAATAATTCTCGTTACAGTATGATGCAATACCGATTAGTTTAAAAACATATTTTTCTTTTTTGTTCGCCAGATGCTATGTGACGGTTCAGTGGGTTCTTGCAGAACTCTGGCGCCTATCAAATAAATTAAAAGCTGATCTCGTCGATAGCATAATTCTCAACAATTACTAGGCCGAGTTGATCAGGAAATATAGCCATGTTTTTAGGATAGAAATACAACTTTCTTCTTTTTTGACAGAGCTTGATCAACTCGCGCGCAGTTTATATTAGCGTGTAGAGGCCTAACAAAACGGAAAACGTTATACATGACAATTTTAAAATGTTGTTTGGTCTCTTCAAAAATATTTTATATTTACATATAGAAATCCTGTATTTCTTCATCACAATGAGAACTTGTTGGGGCATAAACCTGAATTGTCTGCATTTCATGTTTTCTATGAATTTGAAAAACTAATCTTGCCAACTCTGACATATCATAAATCTTCACAATGTTGTTCCTTCATTTTTTATTTATAATAAACCATATTATATTTGTGCTTCAATATTTGTATCTTTGGGGTAATGCACGTGTTTCACTTTCTGAATCAATTATCTTTTCATCCTTTTTTCTAACTTTTTAAAATGCAACAATTGTCCATTTAATATTAAGATAATTCTGCTTCCAAATTATGTAATTTTGCTTCATTTGAAGCGGATCTGCAACTATAAATTCCTAAATAAAATATTTTCATTGATTGGCAGGCTGAGGTCCATAATTAAAAGATTCCTACCTAGCATCCCCTGCCTTTAGGTGCTAACTGCTGTCTTGGTCGATAACTTTATAGTCTCCTGGGAAATACGTTTTTTATTTTTGTTTTGTTTATCATGTTCATTTACACACATGTTAATTTTGCCTTCAAGAAAAATTAGTTGATTATAAAAAAACATAGTATTTTTTGATCTAAACTCAGAGTTACAAACCAATACATTCACTACATTGGCTTGAAGTGTGTTAATAAAGAGTTCAGCCAATGGTCATTTACTATATGAGTAATTGTACAATAATAACAGTTGCAATGACAAGAGCATGTGGAATAGACATTAGAAATTAGCCATGTTTGATTTCTTTAACATTTTAATGGGGAATTAAAGGAGTTTAGTTCACGGCAAATTTTTTTCAGCAACCCTGTAATATATAGTATCAAATTATTTAATATAACATAATTTTAGATACAAATAATGGAGAAAACTATAAAAGAATCTTCATGTTAAACCAGTTTTTTAATATTTATTATATTTAAAAATTATTTATAATTAAAAATGTAATTTTACTTACAATGCTTCACATATTAACTTTATATTAAGTTTTTGAAAACTTAAAATTGCATAAAGTATATTAAAGGAATATTTTACTTAAAGATTCTGAGGTAAAGTACCAAGAAGTTTTGTAAAGTTATTTGGTGATTTTTTTCGTCCATTACTTACTTTATTTTTTAAAAACTGAATTATTTTGATGTCAAAAATATTATTTGTATTAAAAAAAAGTTAAGGGATAATGGGGGAGGGGGATTTATTTTTTAAAATGTGAATTAGTTTGTATCTAAAATCATTTTTGTGTTATTAGAGATTGTTCATATATTTTGCATTGTGAATTGTTAAAAACAATATGATGAAAATTTTTACATCAGCTAGAATTGTCTTTAATTTGTGGGAATTGCAGTTAAGTTTATTCTATTCAACAGAATAAGAAGCAGACTTGTTATTAAAAATACAATAGTATGCAAAAAAAAAAAAACACAATGAATAGAAAAATCTGAACTTTTACTGTGCAAAAAAGATTATTATTATTTATTTTTTTATGAACTTTCAATAGGCAAAACATTATTTTAAAGATATTAATATATTACTGAGACTTCATCTGTGATAAGCAAAAACCTTATAAAAATGCTATATCTAATAGTTTAGTGATACTAATATATTAGTGATGCTGATGAATCCTTCATCAGAAACCTTTGCTAATGTTAAATGTCTCCAAACTCTCATATATGCAACTTAATTAAAAATATATTAATGATAAAGATGAACAATTTATATTATCAAAACCTGACTGCAGTATATGGCATATCTGCAAAAGTTGGATTTAATGAATTTACAAAAGTTAATACTTTGCATCTTATTTGGTTAGATCTCTATTTTTGTTGATTATTCAAGATGAGAGATCTTTATGTACACCAATTCATTAATGTATGGAAACAATTTGTGTGCATCACAAGTTTTTTTACAAAGTGTTTTTGTTTCAGTTAAAAATTGCAATTTGCTGATGCGATGAATATTAAATTTTTTTTACTCCTAATGCACTGAACCAAATTTCTTTAAATATATGGAGAATTATTTTAAATTAAAAAAAAAATTTGAAAAAAAAAAAAAGTTATACTATTATATAGACTCATTCTGTGACAGATATTAATGATTATTATCTACTTTAAATGTAATAGATTTGTGCACATTATTTGTAACTAATATTAATATCTGTATTTAAGTGTCAAAATTTTGATAAACTTGGTTGTTATTGTAATATAAGCATTGAAAATAACCTCTCTATCCTCAATTGATGTTGGTACTGCAATCAATGACAGAAAACCATCATCAGATTCAAGATTTCTCTTTGAAATGTAAAAATAAAATTACTTCCTTATGAATATTAAAAATAAAATTTAAATAAGTCTCAAAAAACTAATATTGGTCTTTTTTGCTTTCAAAATATGATTATAATAAAATATAGATCTCTATCACAACCATGTTAACTTTGAGTATTGTGTCAAAGAGGATCATATAATTAACAATATACTGTTTTTATAACCACTATCATTAATTTTTATAACAAAATTGGACATAGAATTAACAATTTTTTTAATTTTCTAAAGAATCAATGCAATGACCTTTATATTCTTACTTAGACATAAATTGATTCAATAATCATTCTCACCAAAATAAATTAGTGACCTTTATATTCTTACTTATACATAAATTGATCCAATAATCTTTCTCACCAAAATAAATTAATGACTTTTTCTCAATATAAATCCAACAATAGAATAATGCAGAATATAAAACAGTCCTGATTGTCACAAGTTTTCTTTTGGAAGCAGTATATATTGTAATATCTCATACTTATATCTAATTGTAATTTAATCCATAACTATGCAAAAGACTTGGTTCTATTATTCATAGTATTCTATAAAAAAAAATTGCAAAAAATCTAATATTTGTCCTATTTTAATTATATTTATAGCTATCAATCCCTTCTTTATTTTAGGAAAATTTTCTGCAGCCTATGAAAACAGCAGCTTTAATTCCAGCTCATTAATTTATTTGTTATTATGATAAAAAAAATTGCATTTTGCGATTGTATTGAAATTCACTATTTCATCTGATCATCTTTGTGTTTGCTATGAATGAGTGTAATAATCCTGGCTTTCAGTTTAAATTAACTTAAGAAGAAATAGATATGATCTGATAACATATATATATTACATCTTTTTTCTGTGTACAAATAAACAGATTGTGAAAGCTTTGTGTCATACATACTTCAAAAAAGTTTTTTTCAAAATCATGAAGATGCTGAAAATAATATTCATTAAGCTAATACTGTTGAGCTTTTCAAGATAAAATGTGTTAAGAGTGTGATCTAGTTTAATAAGATGTAGTTAGTTTAACAAAATATATGAATGTACCAGAACAATTAGGATCTTCATCCTTTTTTCTGAAGAAGCTGCTATGTTGAACTTCAGCTGTACTCATGATTCAGTGGTCTTTTGGTGGATATGTATATTCTTTATAATGTCAAACAAAAATTTTAGTTATTATCAGTGAACCATCCAAATTTGAAACTATATGAACATGCCACCTTTTTTTGAATATATAACCAGAGAAAATATTCAAAAAGAATAAGAAGAATTGAGATCATACATAGTGTTATATGATAACTATTTTTATCTTGATACATAAATTATTAGTGTATATCTTGCTTCAGCTCATATGACAATTCTATAACCAAATTATTATCAAAAGAATCAATTGGCATCAGTAAATGTCATATACAAACATTAATCTTATCATATGGTATATGGTCTTAAGCAAAAGAGCAAGCAGTTGGTTCTGCCTGGTTGATCAAAAAAAAAAAAACTGTTATATTCAAATGAAGTCAAATTAGTTTACTATTCAAATTAATTCCAACTTTATTTTTAAGTATGTCAATTAGATTTACTAAATAAAAACACTGGAACAGTTGGAATCTCAGAACTTAGATTTTGAAAATTATGAATTTCATTAGATTTGATTTTACATTAAGATGAAAACTTAAGGTCATTGATCCAGTGCTCTTTCAAAAATCTGATACCCAGTATAAGCTTAATAATCTATGATGTTTCTTAGCAGGCATTTTTTTGTAAACATTTTTGGAACCCCCAAAACTGTCGATTTATCAAAAATACTGGCTGCCATCTTGGTTTACTTGAAAACTCACAAATACCAATAATTATAATTCAGAAATCAAAATATTATTACTTATGTTTGCTATAATATACAAGGATTTTCAAAATGTTTTCACTTTGAACAAATTTCAGAAATTCACATATAATAAATCACTTTCATAAACTAAAAATTCATTCTATTTATGTGCACTTCAAAGCATTTAAAAGTCGTGTTAACTTTGGCCATATCTGGGTCATGTGTCATATGAAAGATGAAATTATTTTATCTTCATAAGAAGTGTAAGCTTTTGTTGAACTGCAATAACACATTTTTAATATTCCATTATAAATTAAATGATTTATATCATGTATTATGTTCTAGTATCAGGTATAAATTTCTATTGACAATAATAAAGTTCCTGAAAAACAGTATTTAGCAGTAAAGTCATTTATAAGTTTCACATTATAGTATTGAGTTTATGAACCAACTTCATATTATTGCAAAAACATCTTTAAAGTAATTAGTGATGTGTGGCTGCCTAACTTTCTAATTATCCATGAAAACTGTAAATTAAAATATGGCTAGCTGATTCAAATTATGTGCCACTACTCTATCCCTTCCATTCATCCAATTTGAATTAATCTACATTCTCTGATATTTTTTGATTTGTTTGTAAAGTTTCTTATATTAATTTCTAAAATCGTAATTTTTTTTTAACTTTTAGTAATTTATAATTTAAACTTTATTTAAATATGTATAAAGATGAATAATCAATATCAATTTATATATGGCATTTTTTAAAAATGTATTCATTCTTATGTCACAATGAAGCCTTTCTTAAAAATAAAGAAAAAAAAGGTTTTTGAATTTGGTATTGAAAATAGTCATATTATTCTCATCTTTAAGTAATGATAACATTTATATTAAATCTATAACTTCTCAAAACCAAAGCATAGTTAATTGATGTAATATTCTAATTGGTTGAAGGCATTGTTAATGAAAGTTGAATTTGCATTGCATAAAGCAAATTTTATTGATAAATTGACCGGTTAAAAAAAGTTGTCTTTGAACATATTTAATCCAGACAAAAATAGTTTAACTACTATTTACCATGTTGTAATTATCAATATGCATAAAATAATTAATAGGGTCTATCAGAAAATTTAATGTAGACCTTAAAAGTTCTCAAAGCATAATTTTATTTTAAAAATGTATTATTGTTTACTCAACCATTTTTATTGTTAGGTTTTCTCTCAAATTAAAAGAAGGAAAGAAAGGGATTACAGAATATAAGTCATTAATAGATGAAATCATAAAATATTTGTTTATATTTTATGTGAAGAATTTATAAAAGTGTCATGAATTCAGATTTATTTTTAATATTAACTAAATAATTGTTTGTGAATGGCAGTAAACAAAATAATATATTTTCAGTTACTACCGTAAATTAGAATATTATTCTTCATTGATAAAAATAAAGTTTACTGGTCTCTCTACCTCAGCTACATTTTATTATGACCAATGTGAAGACAATAATTAACTGTACTATTTTTAACACACATATATATCCAAATCATTTTGAGGATGCTGCAATTAGTGATGAACTACGTTAGAATACGAGTTTAACAAACATAGCACACATCATGTATACATATTGCATATGCACTGTGAACAAATAAATTAAAATGTAGAAAATTAAAATTAATTTTTTATTTTCAATTTTTTTATATTTATTACATGATAATTCTAAATATTGTAGTGCTGCACATATTATATATTTAACAGATAACAAAAGAAAGATGACTATCAACATTTCATACTTCACTCACTCAAGAATATGATGCTATAAAGCATATACCACCGTAAAATATTTATTATATTTATTTGCTTATTTTTAATACTACTTGTGAATAGTGATTACTTCCAAATTAATAAAAATCATTTCATTTAAACTACATATTAATTTGATTTAAGTGTTTATATTGACTAAAACTTTGACTTTACCAAATTTCTATTAAAATTGAAATTATTTATCTATAGTATTAAACTTTCCATGCGTATTAAAGAAAGCTTCAAGAATAGTATTTATGATTTTTACTGCACTTACCATATCAGCTACTATTAACATTTTCTTTTTATATGAAGGATTAAGTGTATCTTTATTATTATTATTATTATTTTCATTAGAAACTCGAGTTTTTTATAATTTCCATTTTTTTTGTTTGTTTTTGTTTATTGTTTTTATCTTATATTGATAATCACTTCTTTTTTATTATAATATTTGGTAATTTTGACTTTTTTTTTAAATTTGCATGTCAAGAATTATAGATTTTTAAATAATTTTATTATTTAAGACATCTGCTTTAGAATTTTTAAATTAATCAGTCATTTGTAATTAGCATGGCTAGTTATTTATTTATTTGTTTTTATATTGTTTAATTAATCTACAGTTTCTCATTATTATTTTTATTTTATTTTTAATTTGAAATTTTTTTTGTGTTTGTAAACTGGTATTTCAGCAGCATAATTTTTTTTGTGTTTGTAAACTGGTATTTCAGCAGCATAATTTTTTTTTTATACCTCTATGCTATCTTTTGTAAGCTTTAATAATTAATAGATGCCAGATGATAGTACTTAATAAATCTCTATCTAGTGTTTTTCTATTCACCATCTCCAGGCTAGTTTCAAACTTATGGCTTTTGTATTGCAATGAGGAGCTTTAGTTCTCTGAAAGTGCATTTGGAGTTTTAAGATCTAATGCACCTACCCTCTAGCAGCCATCATTTATCTCTTTTTTAATTGTCAAACCATCAACTCAAATTGAAAAACATATGCTTGTATAGTCATATAAATCTGAAACCAGTTCATTATCTAAATGTCAGTGTCCTTAATATAAATCTGAAACCAGTTTATTATCTAAATGTTAGTGTCCTTAATTTTTAACAACTATAGACATCTTTGTATTGGGGCCAGATTTGATATACAGTCAATAAAGTAACACATGACTTCAGATTACTCATTTCTGTTTCAGCAAATAATTTTTTTTCACACCTCTGTGACATCTGTTGTAAGCTTTAGTAACTAATAGATGACATAGATATGTAAATTATGCTGTTGAAACAACCCTGGGTAAGCTGCAGTCACAGGATAGAATTATGTGGTATTTTATTGCTTTTTATAATATATAGATTCTGAAACCGATTCCAGATCTATATGATCAGCTATGACTATTCAAGCAAGTTGGCTTAGATTGAAAACATTTATATGTTTTTCAATTTGGGCTGATAACTTGGAAATAAAAAAAAAGAGATAAATGATGGCTGCTATAAGATAAGTACATTAGAACCTAAACATCCAAAGGTAACTTGAAATTAATCTGGGTATATTAGATAGAATAGCACTGGATTGACTTATTAAGCACTATCATCTTGCATCTATTAGTTGCTAAAGCTAGCAGTAGGTGGCATAGAGATGTGAAGAAAGAAATATGTTCTGAAACAGCAATGACTAAGCAGAAGTCATGTGATATTTTATTGGTTTTAAATCCCGTATTTTAAATTTATTTTGAATATAATTATTTGCCATATGCAATTTTTATTTAAATTATTCTCATAAAGATTTGACTTAAATTCTTGACCATTATACATTACTGTATTTTCTAGAAATTCAAAGTTGCTTTATTTTTTCATTTAAATTTACATGAAAATGAAACAATACACACACAGACACACATTCCATATATACCAAAATGGTACAGTACATATATTCTACTTTCACTAAAATTTCATGATGGTAATCTTTTCTTTTTTTTTCTGGCTTAGAAAAATAAATTTTTAGTGAATTCTCATTTAAAACACTATTTTTTTATAAAAAAATTATTTCTAAATAAATGATAGGAAATGAATGAATGAATAAGTCTAAAGAATAGCCTGTAAAGTCAGCAAAGAAGATGTTTGTTTCAATTATGACTTTTTTAAGAATATGCAACAATCTCCAGTAAAGTATTATATACTGTAATTATTATTTTTTAGAAATTGAAAAAACTGCAATATTATTGACATAATAGAAAAAAAAATTTAAATTCAGTTAGCAAACTATTCATTTTGGTTAGATTAATGCAGTATTTTTATCTCTTAAAAAACAAATATACTCTTGGAGGTACCATTTGGGAATTTAAATCTCCAATTATACATTTTCCAGTTAGTATTATAATTATAATTTTAACCCCCCCCCCCCAATTTATTTTTTTGATAAAAAATATATGCTAACAATATGGTTTGTTTACAAGATTTATAAGGGCTTGAGTAACAGTTTGAAAAAGATTTGCTCTGATAGTATTAAAATCAGAATGTCACCATGATTTTATTCCTTTATTATTATTTTTGCATTTTAGTAATATAAAAAATGATAAATATTAAATATTATAGCATCATCCTTATTCACTCATTTGCACACAAGTATAGATGAACATACTTATTTTTTGTATATGTGGGTTTTTTTTTTGTTTTTTTTTAAAAAAAATGTATGGTTACTTTGTGATTGTCTGACCTTTAGAATTTGGATTCTGTTTGTTCCATTCTAAATACATGTATAAAAATGTTATATTATTTAACATATATATTATATATTTTGCTTTGGCTATGTAATTTAGTAAAGTGTGTATGGGGGTGCTGAAATGTTTATCAACAGGGTTTGATTTATTTATCAGGATTGGAGACTACAGGAATCTCTTGATTAGTGCGGTTTTAATTAATGCGCAAAAGTTTTTTGAGACCATCTCTTTAACAATGCGGTATAAAAGTTGATTAGTGCGCTCTTTATTTTGAGCAGCAAATGATTAGAGGTATAATCTGTGTCCATCAGAGACATGAGACTCACACTGACAGTTAGCCTAGACATGTGGCACGCTTATTGCTTACTCTTATCAAAAAAAAATTTTTATTGTTTTTATTTTAAATCACCCTTTATAGCCATGGACACAAAAAAGGGACTAAACAAAAACTCATCACTTTGGATACTAAACTTGATGTTATTAAACGATTTCATAATGGTGAAAGCAAAGCTAACAGCGGCAGAACACTAGACTTAGGTGAGTCAACAATACGCGCCATTTTGAACAAAGCAAGCGAGTACTGGGAAAAAGGCAACATGGCATCTACATCATTAAGTATGCAATGCACTAGAAATAGAAGCTTATTGATGATTAAAATAAAAGATTTGCTTTTCATATGATTGGAAGATTGTAATCAGAAGTGCATTTGCATTGATGGAAATAACATTAGGATTAAAGCTTTAAACCGTTTTTCTTCATTGAAAAAAAAAACATCAAGGGGATACTTCAACGTTTTCAGCTAGTAAAGGCTGGCTACAAAATTTTAAAGCTCGATCTGGTATAAAAAATATAAATTAACAGGGGAAGCAGCCAGTGCTAGATAAACAAATTGATTAATAATTCATTAATTGTGTATTTTAGTATATCTTAATACATTTTGAGCAAATAAAGGATTTTTTTTTACATTTTTTATTTTTTCCAGGATTCATTAACCACACTAATCAAGGGATTCATGTATATATGATGTTGATAATAATGCTGTATTTATTATACATTTAATTCTGAAATTCTGCATATGAGTTAGATTTAATTCCAATAGTTTTAAATTTTTCTTGAAAAAATGTAATTCAATGTAAATAATACATGCAACATGCATACTAAGACAACTTGTTTAATACTTTAAAATAAAAATGTTAAATACATCAACATAGTACTTGCTAAACATCAATTAGTCGAATGCATGCTCAGCATAATATGCTGATGTATTTAACATTTTTATTTTAAAGTATTAAACAAATTTTCTTAGTACACCTGGGTCTCGTTTTACGCGATAGATAGGTTCCTCAGAAAACACGCGCAAACGAAATCGCGCAAAAATAGACATGACTTACATTGAAAAAGGGGGGGGGTGCGGTCTGTGATTTTTCAAAATTCGCGTAAAAGCAAAGCACCAATGTAAAATTACTTTAAAATTCGCGCGCAAAAAAAAATAAGGAAATAAAATATGACTAATAAAAAATTTCAAATTTGAAAAAAATTGATACAAGACAAACTTTTTTTAACTATAATATTTAATTTTATTCAAAATAATATATTTTTATGCATAATTTACAGTACAGTAATTTACATGTTTTAATTATTATCTTTTCTGGTAACAATGTAATTAGTAATTAATCTTTGAGATGATTTTATTAATTGTTTACGAAGCTCGCGATATCCAGACATACAACCATTTAGTTCTCGTTGGAATTTAAGAGCACGTTAATGATTAGTGTCATTAATAAGAAAATAATAATTGATTACGTTCTTTTTTAAAAAGCAAAAACAGAATGTGATTTAAAATGCAAAATTAACACGCACAATGTTTGAACAAATTTACATTATAATCTTGTAAAATTTAATGTGTGTATACATAAAATGTGGAAATCATGATTTTAATTTCATTATTGCATAAAATCTTACTATTATAAAGCACTGAAAATATTGAAATTTTTGTTTCCAAAGAAATTCATTTTTTTGAATGTTTTTTCCTCTCCATTAGGGTAAACTAAAAGTTTAAAATAAAATTAAGAACTTAGACTTACGATAATAAAAAGTCACCGACTCACCACTCTTGGGCAAAATTTAATTAAAAGTAACAATTAAAAATTAAATTCTTATTTTTGTCTTTAATTTTTTAATTTTCAATTCCGTTTAAAAATCAAATTTCATTGTTTCACATCATATTAATTTCAGATCACGTTACGTAATTTTTAAATTGTTAATTACAATTAAAAATCAGATTGTCAAATTTAATTGTGCCCACCGCTGTTACTCACCTTTTAAAAATAAACTTGCAGAAACTAAATGATTAATTGATTACATACTCTTTTTATAAAAAGCGAAAATAGAACGTGATTTAAAATGCAAAAATAACAACATACATACTATAGACATCTATAACGTTTGAACAGATTTACATTATAATCTTGTAAAATTTAATGCGTGTATATAAAATGGGAAAATCTTGATTTTAAGTGAATTATGAACTTCTTTATTGCATAAAATCTATTACAGTACTATTATAAAGTGCTGAAAATATTGAAATTATTAGATGGAAATCGAACTCCAATAGTGTGCTATTACTTTAAATATGATGTGAGTGCACGAAATTTATAATATTTAAAGTAATAGCGGATTATCAGAGCTCGACTTCTGATCTAATAATTTTTATCCCATAAAAGAAAACCGCATACAAAGATATTAAGAAGAAACATGAATCGCATAATTTCAAACTTTAAATAAATCCGCATAAAACGAGACCCGGGTGTATATTATAATATGATTGGGAGATATCAGGTGGTGGTCTCTGGGGTGATAGTAAATCATCTCCAAACAAAATTTTAAAATTAAATATTACATAATGTTATAATATAATAAGAAATTTTATATATTAAAGAACATGAGATCTCACTGAGAGATCAACAGCTAACTATTTTAAGCATGATTAACTAAATTCACCAGCAGTAAAATAAGTGTACGTCATTACTCAAATGTAACATTATTATGAATGACCAACAATCAATAAATCAACAGTCCATCTCGTGACTGGATTTGAAATGGGTCTACTGTAGACCATGCTAACTATTGACCCTTTGCTTTCTTGAAGCATTTATTTAAACAATTTCGATGCACCACCTTAAGTGCTCATCCATCTGGATATATAATAAAAACAATGCTGAAATATTAAAACATGCTGATCATCATCAATGCTCTGACCACTTAGTACTATTAATATACTGACCAACTATAATTTAAATTCTAATAAATGCTAAATTAAATAAAATATAGTGCCTGGCTTTAAAGAATATACTTTTAGCACTGATCAGGACTCCTGGAGTCTATAAATACTAACATAGATCTTTTACATATTAGACCATTATATTTGAATCTATTTCAGAGAATATAAGCTCTATTACTGTTGTTGTGATCAAGAGATGATGTAAACATACAATATTCTAAACTCTTTTTAGAATTAAGTCATTGGAATAATTTTAACACTTGAATACAAGTTTATCTATAAGAATAAAAATAAAAAATTGAAATTAAGGTCTTTAGAATATGGTTATACATCTATAAAACTTCTGATTTTGATTAATTAACAAAAAAGGTATTGCATTGATTTACAATACCTTTTAATGGATTCAAATACTATACATATATATCTGTACAGATGTGCATTTTATAATATATAATGAATCTATTTCAGTTGATTAAATTTTATGTATTTACTTGATATTCATTGATATATATATATGCACACAAACATGTGACAAAATAATTTCTGAACATGTTTGACTTGCCATAAAATAAAAATCTTATTACTTTTAAATGATATGAATGCCTTAATTTAGGTTTACTTAAACATATATCATCTGCACACATGGGTGTGATACAGTAATTGATTTAACATATAATTGAAATTCATTTTTTTTATCATATTTGAATTTATTAAAATTAATAAGAATTATTAAAAATTTCATAATTAATTTTATTTTGAATATATATAAATTTCACTGCTTTAATATTTTTTCCTTTCCTTTTTTAAAAAAAAAAAAAATCAGTCTTGATAGGTTTCTTTTAAAAAGATTTGATTGATTGATTATAATGTCTTTAAACTTAGATTTTAAATGTTTCTTTTTTTTTAAAAGCAAAAAGTACTATATAACAGCATCTATGAATTAAATCTTTATTTTTTGACATTTAATTCAAATAAAATTATTTACTTGTTCTTTAAAATGTGATTTAAAAAAAATTAAAAGAAGTTATTTAAAATTTAGTTCTCTTTGTATATAATGTTATTCACCATCAGTTGTGTATTTGTTTATCTGTGCTTCTCTGCATATAGCTGAAATAGCATATATATATAAAACCACTTCAGCAAGCCAGTCTAGGATTGTCTCATCGGGAAAAGATATAATTAGGTAAATGGAGGCATCGATTTGGTTCCACATAGACTTCAGGTCAGAAAACTATCTTATCCACATTTAAGGCTATAGAGACAGAGAAGTGGATCTTCTATATGCATCTAAACTCCTGCATAGTGAACCAGTAGACTGGTGCTAGATCTACTATCGAATTCAGCTACATCTGATTCATGGTAGCTATCTGTATAGCTCTGGCAACCAATCTAACTCTGCTAAGTGATTCTCAAAATATCATTAGCCAACTCATACAAAAAACTATCAGCCAACTCTTACAAAACGTCACCAGTCAACTCTTCTCAAAAAAAATTACTAGCTAAACTCATTAATTGCTGGTGTGACAAAAACACATTAAATTAAAAACTGTTATCTTTTTATCTTGATTAAAAACAATTTTAATCCTTTAGAAAGCAACAAAGATTTTTAAAAATAAATACTAGACATTTCGACAATTATCAGAAAACATGCTTGTTTTTAATTTCAATCCAAAATTATTTAACCTTTTACTAGGATTATTTTATTTAAGGAAATGTAGAAAAATATTACAAAATTTTGTCTGTGTTTATTTTTATTTTAACTTTATATATATTTGTGCACACACTATGTTACTGTGTGCTATATAACAGAAGTGTTACAATATATTACTATTAATGGATAAATAAATAAACATACATACATTTATGACCTTATATATGTGTCACATAACACAATTAAATTGTTTTCTTTTCTTTCTCTAACTTGTCTATAAAGAGTGAATGCCTATGGTGTATTTACCCACTTCCCATTCTGCATGCTATGAAATAATGAGTCACTATAATCATGTAAAATGATTATATCATATCCTGATCTATCTTATTTGATATTTTAGGCACAATTGATTTTTATTTTCTTTCACACTTAGATAACTGATATTGATACTGACACAGTTAACTAATTCATACTTTCTTATGTTAAGTATAATTATGAAACATTCTTCAAAACCTTTCAATAATTGCCAAGGGCCGATAATATATATATAATCTAATATATATATATTTTAACCAAAATTTTGGATGTTATATGTAACTTTAAATAAAAGCATGGGCCATCCATAAATTAATTAATTGAATTAATTAATATATGGATACCCCTTGTGTTTATTTAAAGTTTTATATAACAAGCAAAGTTGTGGCTCAAGAAAAATATTTTTTTTGTTTTACATCACTCGTCAAATTAAATAAAAGCTTTTTTTTTTTAAAAAAAGAAAAAATCTATATCTATATTAATAGATAATTGTGAAGTTTGTTTATGACTTTATAACTCAACAAATATTGCACCAATCTTGAGTAATCTTGCATGATTTTCTTTTTTTTTTGTATAGAATTTTACTAGCATATAAATTTTGGTTTTAAATTGTTTTGAAAAATTTGTAATTTGCAATATAAAAATGCAGAGAAAATTTATATTGTAATTGTATTTGAATGAATTCTTTAAAAAAAACTCAAAAGAGAGCTGTACTGATTAAAATATTACAGAGTTGGAAAATTTTGAAAAGTATAGTTTTTGGTAAAGCAAAGTACTATGTATTTAATTTTTAATTTGAATAATGACAATTTATTTCAGTTACAATTATGAATTTGTTAAACTTTTATTAATTTAGTTTAAATATATATTTATCATGCATTGAAGTAAAATTTAAAATGGCATGGATACAGCAAGAGAAATATTACTGAATTTGATAAACTTTTATCATTTTCCGTTAACTATATTTTTACATGAAAAAGTAAGTTTTAAACATTAAAAGCCTAAACCTTTAAATATATTTAACATATGAGGAAGAAAATTTTTTAATGATATAGGTATTTGCCTTGTTTTAAAGATATTAACCTTCATTAATTATTTAAAGTGTTAATATAGATATGATAATAAAAAGATAGGGTACATATAAGAAAAAAAAATTATACATGCGAGATAAGCTCCCATTACTTATCTTCTAAAAAGTGTTCTCTTGCAATAAATAAAAAGAAAGGTAACTTCTATAGTATTGAAAAAATATTTTGGCTGTCGTTTATTTATTCATTAGCTTTTTGGAGCTTAGCTTTATTTAAATAATAAATCAGTAAAAAATTAATGGAAATTATAGTCTCACATTATTTATATTTGAAAGGAAAAAAAAGGCTATTTACAATAATTATAAAAAAGCTGATTTTTCTACAGTACTTTATAAATTACTTAAAACAATATTAAAAATTGTCAGTAGAATAAATTATTTTCTTTTAAAAATAATATCAGTGTGAATAATAAATTAATCTTTTATTAACTGCTTTATAAATTATATAGTTTAAACTATATTAAAAATTATTCAATACAATATTTTAAAGAATCGTTAAAATATATTTTTATTATCTTTTATATTTACAATAAATAGTAATATCTTACAATTTTTGTGGTGAATAGGCAAAAAAGATGTTATTAGACAATACATGCATTGATTCACAGATGGCACTTCATGCAGCTTGGAAAGAGTATCAGTTACATTTTTTTTTACTTGAATACACATTACAATTACCATTGTCAATAATATTTATTAATGAAGTTTATTAATCAAATCATACACAAGTATGAATATGAATAAATAATTAGATATTTATAAAGAAGATCAATTATCTCAAATTTACAGTATTTTAGCCAGGACAATGACATCACCAGATAAGACTGGAGAGAAAATCAGTCTTATCTTGCCTCTCTGTATGACATGATGATATCTATTAACTAAATTAGAAAGAGCTGAATAAATATGTATATTGAAAAAACACATAAATACATATGAATTACAAATAGAATGCTAGGAATTGTATCTCTTAAAAGATATGCAATTATTCAAATTAGAAATGCATGATTCTAATCAATAGAATAAAATTTAATAAAACTCTTTGGGAGGGGGGGGGGTGCACATTTAAATAGATTATAAGTTCTAAATAGCATGCCAGTAACAAATTCCATGCAATTTATTATTTATGAATAATTATTATTTGTAATTAATCAACATCATTACTGGTTTTTGTGTTTTGACATGTTTTGGATCCATTATACATTTCAAAATATATGTTTGATAATTAATAATACTAATTACTTTATCATGTCAGAAATATATTTAAAATAAAATAATAAAAGTTGACTATTTAGTAGTATAACTTGGCATAAAAAATTAAATGTTTTGTTATATTGCTGTTGATAAGTCATGTATTTTTTTTTTAATATAGAAACTGTGAAAACGGCTACATATTGCATTATTTTATTCTATTAATGTGAGAAGAGTCACAGGTGCCGCTAGTTTTTTTTATTATTTAGTATTTAAGTCTATATATCACTGTGATTTTTCAAAATCATTTATCATAAACAGAAAAACTATTCATATTCAATTTTAAAAACTGTGAATGCAAGCAGTGTTACCATATTTTTTGTATTTGAAATTAAATTTGTATGCATTAAACCCCAATTTCAAAATTATTGTTTTTAGGAAAGCAGTATAAAAAACCAAGTTTTAGATAATCAAGAGAAATTAATATTCGATCCTTTATTTCTCTTTCTATTTTAATTAACTGTAAATGAAGGCTTATTTTTAAAAGAATATAATGCAATCTATGCATATAACTCAAAAGTTGCTGAACAGATTTCATTAAGGTTTGAAATGTGACCCATCAACACTGATAGGCTACACAGCCCTGAAATATTGTATTGCTATATTGCATCACTTCAGTTTTTCAAAATTCTTTTTTTCAAATTCATTTTTTTCATATAAATAAAAAAACTATTTCAATTCAAATGTTAAAATAAAATAAAGTATGAATCTTAAAAAATGTCCATTCAACAGAAGTTGTTTAAAAATTGGCTGCAAGATTTTTGTTTTTATTAAGTAAGCAGATTTTACAGAAACAATCCAAAGGGAAATTAAGATTTCACCCTTCATTTTTTTTTTTTTTTTTTAGTTCTATTTTAATTAATTGTAAATATCCCTGAAATTTCTTATTCAAATTAAAGCATTTGCTTAAAAAATATTGCACTGTCTATTGCACATGACTTGAAACTTACCAAAACGATTTGAATATGGTTTGATATGTGGCCCATCAACACTGTCAGGTTCAACAATCCTGAAATACTATATTGTCATCCAAACCATACATGTACAAAATTAGAAAAAAAAAAATATTTAATAGAAATAGCCCAAAGAATCAGTGATAAGGTTTGTTTCAAATAAACACAAGTCTCAAGTTAAATAAAGGTATTTACCAAATCTTTAAGGCTATAGTTTTTAACAATGAATGGAAGAGCTGTTGATCACATTGATAGAATTTCAGCCAATAATCCAATTATTAATAGACTAAATGTGCTTATATTTTTTAAAAATAATTTTTTAACTTGCTTGCTAACTGAATCTCTAAAGAATTATACTGTTCTAAACTTCTCTTGTGCGTTCCATGGATTAGTGCAGCATAAAATAGAATACATAGATAGTTGTCTATCACTTCCGGTGCTTATACTTCTTATGAACATTCAATCAATAAACCATTCAATTATTATTATTTTCTCCTTTTTTTTAAAAAGAACATTTAAGGAATTAACAGTTTTTTGATGGGAGAAATGAGGCTGCTTGTAATATTATTATGAAAATTATTTGAATCCACAATATGTAAAAATGTCTTGTTATTTATGAAATTTATTAAGAAAGATATTGTTGAGAATGCCTCTTAAATAAATTTAATCAATATAACTGTCAAATTATCCTCAAACAACAGTTTTTAAAAATAAAAATAAAGTTCTAGGATCAAGGCTATAAACAATAGCAAGTAAATAGTAGATGCCATATTGCCCTTATTTTTATTGAATTTAGATAACTAAACCCCATTTTACAAAAAAAGAAATCTTTGCCAATTCTATATATCTAACATCAAATAAAGATAATGCATTGATAAAATGATTGAAGAACTTTAAGTCAATTGTATCCAAATTTATTTGCCATTACATGGATTTTTAATGTTTTTTTTTTTATAAAAACAATCTGAACTGCCAGGACTAGAGATGAGCATTTATATGGTTACTTTTGTCAGCTATGGTTATATTAAATAAGAGATGCACCAAGATGCCTAGAATACCAATTATCCCTATAAGGATGAACTTCATTATTATAGTTTTTGTCCTCAAGTTATACATGATAGATTCAATTCTGATATTATGTAATAATTTTTTATTTTTCAAATTTGTTATACAAAAATTTAAAAATATGTTAAAAATGTAGAATAAAATATAACAAGATCTATCGTTTAGTATTGTACATCGATGTTTTAAATATTTTTCTATATAAACCTGAATATATATTTGTGTATATAGAAATATTAATGATAATTCATAAATAATGACTCAGTTATTTCATTCATTTAATATATACAGTATTACAATAACAAATTAAACAATCACTTTCTTTAAAATATATATGTTCTCCAACATTATAAATAACTTCACAAACTTCTAACTTCTTTTCAAAAAACTTTATTTCCATATATAAACTATATGAACATGTATATATAAAATCACATATTATACATTTCCAACGTTTCAACTGGTTTTTTTCCCATTACAGTCATTTTCAAGGACCTATAACAAAAAAATACATATCTCTATGTAATACTCTAAATACAAATATCTTCCATATATTAAACTTTAGTACATCAAATTCACAATAATAAAACATATTAACTATACATTATTATATTTTACTTACATCTTCCTCCCTCTTCTCCTTTTATTATAAAACTTCCTTTTTGCATACTAAGTATAAATTTTCAAAAAAGTATTAGAAACCATCTAAAGCACCAGTAAACAAAATAGTATTTAAATCCATTTAACCCACTCTCAATTATAAATTTATTCCTCTTTAACTATTTTATCTAACTTCCATATCAATTTTCTACAATTCCTATCTATACTTTTAAATCTATAGCTTCTCTTTCAAGCGCTTCACATGCTTTTAATTTTACATATTATAATATTGAGAGAGAAGTTTAAAATTCCTAATAATTTAAAACCTAATGTAAATTATTTCTCTATCCTTTAACAATTTATTTAAATACAATTTAAACATTCCATATTAATTACATTTTATTTTATATTCCTATCTAACACCATTAATCCTATTTAAAACAGGTTTATATCTTTTTATGGAAAAATATTCTTTTACCATCCTTTCTCTTTAGCTTCTAATCTTTTCTAACATTCTAATATCAAAATTTTTATATCAAAATTCTTTATAATGTATATATACATTGGAATTTCTAACATTTAAATGTTGTTTAAATCTAGTTTTTAATATATTTTTTGTTGTACCAATATATGAAATATTTTCCCCCTCCCTCTTACAATTCAAACATTCTATAATATAAATTCCATTCATTTTTTCCATTTTTTGAAATTCTGTTTTATTAATTAAATTCTCTAAATTAAATTTCTTTTTATATACTGGTTTAATAATTAATCTATTGTACCCCTTATATTTATTATTTATGTTCTTCATAATTTTTTTAATCTCAAAAAATGTACTTTTTGAAACATTATAACTACTACATATTATATATGATATTCTGCATATCTTTCTTATGTGATAAAAAAAATATTACACAAATAATAAGGAAGAGGAATAATAAAGATATACAGTTGAAATATTGGAAATGTATAATATGTGATTTTATATATATGTTTGTATAGTTTATATATGGAAATAAAGTTTTTTGAAAAGAAATTACAAGAAGTTTATGAAGTTATTTATAATGTTCATTCATTTACTATAATTAACAAAGGAAATATGAAATTAATATGAAAATAATATGTGAAATAGATATAGTAAATGCAATTTCATTATTTTTTATGCAGTAAACTATCATTTCAGTTAGAATTCTTGAAACCTTGTTCAAATTTTTGAAATAGGTAGTTACGAGGATTTTAAGAGGAAAATGAGAAATTGATCAAATGGAGAAATTTAAACTGAAGGTTGTATAGTTTGCACACTTTGAAAGCAAAGCTTGAGTCAAACTAAGCACTTCTATAACAATTATAAAAATATAATAACTAACTAGTCATTACTTTTTCTGTACACTTTAGGATCAGTTAATGTGTTCATCTAAACATTTTTGTATGTGATTAGTAATTCATTTGGATAATATTTATTCTTATGAACTATTAAAACATTTCGTTGAATTGCAAAAATATCAGGGGAAAAACAATTTATTTATGTGACTTTAAAATAGAAAAAAAGTGTGGGTGTATATATTAAACCAATAAACATCACATGATCACTATTTACTATGCTTGCTTGTAACTATTATTAATAAAACAGGCAAAACTCTCCATATAGTATTGCCACTCAATGCAAGCCAGAGCAATCAATGGATGCCGGAAGGCTTGTGCATAAAATTCCCATCTAGTGCCTACTCATCCAATATCCCCAGACTAGTGTTTGGCTTGTGGCCTTCATCAGTGAGGAGCCCTGGATCTGAGAGCACCACCTAGATCCCAGGATCCAATGCAACCCTCCAGCAGCCACCCTCTATCTCCACCTAACTACACAACTACGAGTCTTAAATTGAAAACATAATATTTTCAATCCTATATAGTCTTATAGGTCGAACTCAGTTCAATACCTATACATCTTGGTGCCTTTAGTTCTTCAACAACCATAGTCACCACTATCCTATTAGGCAGGATTGGTTTGAGCTAACAAACATCACATGACCACCATTTCCTATGCTTGCTTATAACTATTATTAATAAAACTCAGGCAAAACTCTTCATACAATATTGCCACGCAGTGCAAGCCAGTTTTGTAGTTAGGTAGAGATAAAGGGTGGCTGCTGGAGGGTTGCATTGGATCCTGGGATCTAGGTGCAGTGCTCTCAGGTCCAGGGCTCCTCACTAACGAAGACCACAAGTCAGAAACTAGTCTGGGGATATCGGATGAATAGGTATTATATGGGGATTTTATGCACAAGCCTTCTGGCATTCATTGATTGCTCTGGCTTGCACTGAGTGGCAATACAGCATAAAAAGTTTTGCCTGTTTTATTAATAACAGTTATAAGTAAGCATAGGAAATGGTGATCATATGATGTTTATTGGTTTAAAATCAATCCTGCCTAATAGGATAGTGGTGGCTATGGCTATTGAAGAACCAAAGACACCAAGATTTATAGGTACTGAACTGAGTTCAGACTTATATGACTATATAAGCTAATGAGCTTGGATTGAAAATATTATTGTTTTCAATTTAAGACTCATAGTTTTGTAGTTAGGTGGAGATAGAGGGTGGCTGCTGGACAGTTGCATTGGATCCTGGGATTTAGGTGCAGTACTTTCAGGTCCAGAGCTCCTCACTGACGAAGGCTACAAGCCAGAAACTAGTCTGGGGATATTGGATGAATAGGTACTAGATGAGGGATTTTATGCACAAACCTTTTGGCATCCATTGATTGCTCTGGCTTGCACTGAGTGGCAATACTGTATGGAGAGTTTTGCCTGTTGTATATATTAAAACAAAGATTTTCGTGAAAAGTGGATATAAAAGATATGTTTAGATATGTGCATTCTCTGAGAATTTTTTTAATTACATTTTTTAATTTATGATACACATGTATTTAAAGACCAACTAATTTTTTTTATTTCTTAGATTGTTTTGCAGTACTACTTCTAAGATTATTTATGTTCTAATAAATTTTTTAATTAAAATTATTTAAACTTAAAGTAACTTAATTTTACAATGTAAGATATTTTTTAAAATTTTTTAATATTTTCTATATTATAAAAAATGAATTTTTATGCCTTTGTGTGTTTTAGACATCGGAATTATTGCTTCAGACTCCTAATCTCCAAAGCATTCCTCCTCCACCACCTCCTTCAGAATCCAGTACTGCCAATGGAAATACATGCAATTGTGAAGCTTGTATTGAGCGCAGGTAAACTATTCTTCTCTATTATCTAAATTTAATAAACAAATTTTATATTGGATTATTATTTATACTAGAAGGAAAGTTTATTTTAAAAAGATAATTTTAATAATCAAAATCTTATTTCATTTTATAAATAAAAAAAAAAACATTAACAAGTGTTTAGTGTGGAATGCAGGTATTAGTGTCTTATAGAATCATGATGCTGAGGAAAATTTAAAGATTAAAATTTCAATTTTTTGAAATATGTAGTTAGGAATGTTAGAAATTGTGTACATAAATATAACGAGGAATGAGATTTATTGAAGATAATAGAAAAAAATAAAAATTATTTGTTGTAAAAAAATTGAAAGGAGTAGAATGATGATAGTGTGTAGAAAATAAAATGGATGGAAAAGTTGGAAGTGATAAATTAAGGGGGGGAAAAAATTAGGAATATTAAATGAGTTAAAATCTATTAAATTATCAAGAAACTGGCTCTAGATCAATTATCTTTGATGTTGAACTATGCTGTTCAACAACTCTTGGATTGAGGAAAGGAAAAAAAAATTACATAAATGTTTTTGCACATTTTATATATATTTAGAAGGGGTTTGAACTCAGACTTTCAAGCTCCCTTCAGCTATCCACTCCATCTTATACAACTGACACATATGACCACATACATGTGAAAAAGATAAATGATCTCCAATATATGTATTTTGTGGTGAACCAGCACTCATCATTTGGTCCAGATCACCCTCCTCCACACACATATATAGTCAGTGCTCAATTTATATTAAGGTAACAAATCTTAACATTTTAATGGACAGGTTTCAATCTTCTCCACTCTCCAACTCTTCAGCCATCCATATAATTGAAAATCTGATGATAGAATGCCAAAGCTCTTGTTGAGACCAATATTATTGTCATA
The DNA here is from genome assembly GCA_028023455.1 of Epiperipatus broadwayi. Classification (NCBI taxonomy): domain Eukaryota; kingdom Metazoa; phylum Onychophora; class Udeonychophora; order Euonychophora; family Peripatidae; genus Epiperipatus; species Epiperipatus broadwayi. The sequence goes on along the minus strand of JAQFVV010006423.1, from coordinate 1,570,704 downwards.
CCTATGTTGACTTTGAGGTTTTCAATGGTATGGATGGCTGAAGAGTTGGAGGGAGGAGAAGATTGAAACCTATTCATTAAAGTTTGAAGATTTGCTATCTTAATATAAATATGGGACTGATTATACATATGTGTGGGAGATGATGATCTGGGCCAACTGATGATCAATTCTTGAATGGGGATCATTTATCTTTTTCACATGTATGTGGTCATATGCATCAATTGTAAAAGGTGGAGTGGATAGCTGTAGGGAGATTGAAAGTCTTGAGTTCAAATTCCTTCTAATTACATTAAGGTCAGTATAGACATTGTACTTGTATTTAAACATTAAAAGCCTAAAGTTAAACTTTCGATAAAATAATCAAAATTATCCCCAATTCATAACTCAATTAGACTAGCCAAAGAAAATAAACTAAAACATAATCAAAATTCACTGCTATAAACAGACTTCTCAGGTGTAAAGAACTGCAAGATAATTTATTATATTGAACATTATCCACAATTCCACTTACATTGCATATACTCTTAAAATTGAAAGAATTTTTAAATAAGTTAATTATTTCAGAATTTATTTTTCTGAATTATATATACACTTCAAATTTTACTTTCCTTGTTAAGCTTTTATTTAAAACCAATTGAATGCCAACTTTCTGCTCATCAATCAAATTACTAGATTCAATAGACATAATGTATATGTAGGTCAGAGTAGTTTGAGTTTAAATGAAAGAATAAAGATACATAAAAATAGGGTTAGAAATAAATATCTCAGATCAGCTTTATATATCCGCAAAGCCACACTATTAATTTTGATGAGACTAAGGTTGTCTTCTTTAAAAAAAAATGAAAGAAGAATTAAAGAATTTTATTATTAAAAATTTATGATTCTGAAGCAATTCTTTTAATATTAAGAGTGTACGAGTGTGTAAGTGGAATTGTGGGTAAAGTTTAGTATAAATATGTTGTTATCTTGCAGTCCTTTTAACTTGAAAAGTCTGCTTGTAGTAGTGAACCCATTGGTTGGGTTTTAGAGTTTATTTTCTTTGACAAGTCTGGTTGAGTTGTGTGGATCATTTTGATTACTTGTATTTAATTATTTATATATATACGCATACTTATACACACACACTTGGAGTCATATACATAAATCTCATTTTTAAATATATGTATGTGCATTTACAAAGTATAAACATTACAAAATATAAATATTTAATAAATTATACATTTTTTTTTTTTCAGTATTAAAATTATATCATGTATGTTATAAATGTCTGTGTGCATATATGTATGTTTTGTAACAGGAAGGAGGGTAAATTGACAATAAATGATAAAGATAAGGAATACTAGAGCTTTTCCCTATTTATACTATCTGTGCATGTTAATCAACTAACACATTTATATATGAGAATATTTTTTTTAAATTGTAAGTTATCCAAAAATTGTAATTTTAATAATTGTGCTTATTTTTTCATTTTATTGAATATATTATTTTACTGAAATCCTTTTTTTTTTTTTTTTTTCAAATTCATTTTTTTTTTTTAAATGGAATGGCATCACTAAATGACTAGACTAAACTTCACTTCTTTCTCAAAATTAATTATAGTAATACAACAAACTTTCTTTTAATATTTAAAATAGATATTCAGATTTCAAATTTTTTTTTTTTAATTCATATTTAATTTTAAGTGTTCATTCACTCATTGAGTTTTATATCCCTCATTATTTTCTTCACATACATTACTCACTATTTCAGAATATCTCTACAATTGTATAACCATAGGTCATTAATTCCAAATAATAGGAATGTTGTTTTGTTTTGTTTTTAATAAAGAGAGAAAAAATAATAAATTTTACAAATTAATAGAACAAATGTTAACCATCCCTTCATAATTCTCTTATATAAATGAATGTTTATTTGGAATAAAGTATTTTTTCTTTTAACATGTAATTATATTATTTTTATTTGTGAAGGTTTTTGAAATAGCCTTTGTAACTTGAAAGGTCAACAATTTTTTTATTTTTTTAATGCATGTCAAAATCAAATCAACAACAACAAAAAGTATAAATATCAAATTTTTTTGCCAGCAAGATTTTCTAAGGTATTGGAATTCCCAGTAATCAATATATTTATCATTTAGAAATAAATAATTTTTTTCTTTATGTCAGAGTGATAGGTCTCCTTTTTGATATATTAATGTCGTGCATTTTTGATAGTGAAAAATTCACTAAATATATATTTTTTAATATAATACAATATTAGACATGAATTTCTAATATAAAGTAGAAAATATGTTTCATAATAACTTTATTTAATAAAATTGAACAAATATATAACAATAATCAAGTTATTTCTTCTTCCATTTCCAAATATCATTTTCTCTAACATAAAGAATAATGGTTTTTTTTTTTTTAAATAAAAAATAGCACATCTCAAATTTTGTTTAAGCCAATAATGTAAATAATTGATTCAATTTGTTTTTTACTTTTTATATAAAACAATAAGGCAATTAGTACTATTTTTAAAGGTTATTGTTCAGACAGCAAACGAAAATAAACGTATACTCTGAAACATCCAGTTTTGTATTTCTCTTTCTGAATTTATTGAATAAATAATTAAATATTAAAAATAAATTAGGCTAGCACTATATTTTGTTATAATAAAAAGATTTTTATAAATTTAAATTTATATATACATGCTATGATATATTAATGTCTTTATCATGACTTAGATTTAATTTATCAAGTGATTCTGTTTCTTTCTTTTCAAAAAAATTGGTAGCTAATTATAATGTTAATTAAATGTAGTAATATATATTTTAGCTTCATATAAATAACAATATTAGCATTGTTATTGACCATTAAAAAGGATTTTTTGGCACATATGTATTCTGCAACGTAGAGGAGATGGTACACCTTTTCACATCCTTCATAAATGTGTAACCTTGCGATCACGTTAAATAAATCATGCAAGCTGATCCGATCTCATTTAGTAATTTATTTATTTTTTGTTATAATTTTACACTTTCAGTTATTGTCTAGATTTTGTTCTGACAAGATATTCAGTATTGTTAATTGTGTTTTTAAACTATTTTTTACTTCATTTGTATTCATACTTTTGATTCAATGATTTTTGCTTTCATTTCTATTCGTAGTTTTGATTCAAAAATTTTTTAGCCGTACTGAAATATAAAACAAAATTGGAGACCGTAACAAAATTGGCGAGAGCCTTTTCAAAACCAGGCTGACGAAATATGAAAGAAGGATCGATGATTTATTTCGACTGATGGAAGGCCCGTAAAAGTCTGAATTAAGAAGTGCTGACAAGTGTTTTATCATGACAATTAATGATAGAATAGTAGCAATTCTTATGGAAGCCGTCAAACAAAATGTGGAAGAGGGATCGATGATTTTTTCCGACTGCTGAAAGGCCTATAAAAGTGCTGAATTATGAAGTGCCGATTTCATTTTCATATGAACCACAAATACAATCACGTGTTAAATAAGTGTACATTTTGGGGGGAAAATAAAAATTATACTTTTAGTCTTGCTTTTGGGGGAAAAAATTATCCACTTAAAATAAAGTAGAACTGGCAAATTCATTATTTGATTGTGACATGGTTTTTTGTAATATTTTAGGGTATATTCTGATTGTCTGAAGGCCTCTAAAATTGCTGAATTACTGTCAGTTACAATCATTTTTATGTGAACCACCAAGTATGCATTTTGGGAAAAATAAAAATTTTACATTTAGAACTGGCAAATTGGTTGTTTCATCTCAACAATTCCTATTATATATTACACTAAGAACCGTGTGTATATTTTGGGTTTTTTGATATTTTAGACTATTTTTGTAATTTAGTGATTGTTTTGTCCATATTTTTGGATGAAATTCATATTTTTGGTATATTGTTAGAAATTAATATTCCGCGTCATATTAATTTTATTTCTTTATTCTAATGTATCCTGTATTATTATTTTAGCCGCGTGTATGTATTTGTGTGGGTATGTATTGTAGCTCATATCACCCAGGAGCGAAGCTCCGCCTGTGTCCGGCCACTGTTTTCCATAAAGATCAATTGTAGTTTTCCAATTTAAAAATAAACATTGTAAGTTTCACAATTATGAATTAATGTTAAAAAGTACATATTTTTAATAAAATAAACATCGTGAGTTTCACAATTATGAATTAATGTTAAAAAGTACAGTTTTTAAATATTATTTAAAAAATGTACTTTTTAACATTAATAATTGTGAAACTCACGATGTTTATTTTTAAATTGGAAAACTACAATTGATCTGTACCGAAAACGGTGCCTGGACACAGGCAGAACTTCGCTCTTGGGCGACCTGAGCTACAATACATACGCATACATATATACCCACGCTGCTAAGATAGTAACACAGGATACAACATTGGTTTTTTGGTAAAATTTTAGAATATTTTTATAATTTAGTAATTGTTTTAGTATTAGACCTGCAACACATATTAGACTTGCAATACATATTAGGTCTGCAATGTCTTTTCACATAAGTAGTATTCAGGCTGTTGATCATGAAATCTTGCGAAAATATCATGTAGACGTGATCTGTTTTGACAAATTTATTATTTTAAGTTTGTAGAAGATCCAAGTGTACACATTATTTTGATCAGATCAAAAAATTAGAAAGTTATCAGTGAATTGATACAAATGTGAAAAGGTGCTGTAGGTCTAATACATAAGTATCAATTTTTTTAAGATTAAGTAATAATTTTCGAATATAATATATTCATTTATCATTTAAGATCACGAAGATCAAATAAAAATGACCAATTTTTATTTGATTGATGTTAATATGTGGTAGGGTATTGTTTGTATATTGTTATAATGATTCTTTGGGAATCTGAGTTGTGCACAAATTATAGTAATCTATTCAGGCTTAGTTGGTGTGCAAATAAATTTATATATTTTCAATTTTACATATTTAATAGTCATGATTTATTTGTGGTCTTATTAAAATTATTAGAATTTTACTTATTTGTAGTGCAACAAATATTGTAACTACAATTTGAAATATAATTGACTGATAAAAAGTAGTTGGGAGAGTGGGGGGATGGATAAAAATCAAAATAAATCATAGTTTATAAAGCAAAAGCAAATTGATATTTAGTTTTAGCAGAAAGTTCATATTTTATTTTTCACATTCATATTTTCAGAATATTTAATGAAAAATAAAAATTAAATAATTACTTTAAGAAAATTTTAGAACTTTTTGAAATAACTCAAATTTCCTCATCAAAGAAATTTATTATATGTAACAAATCTGGAGTTCTTATGCATTTTTTCTTTTTTAAAAAAAGATTAATAATTGGATAGTAATTCATAAATATTAAATGGGCATTAATAGAAAATACTCTTGCAGGTCCCCCCCCCTCTTCTCCACTTTTCATAGTTATATTTGCAGCAAAAAGTTATTTTAAATTGTCAGAAGTGTGTGGGGTTTTTTTTTTTTTTTGCTGAATTACTCTGAACATCATAATAATATTTAAGTAATAACAATAATGATACTTATTTAAGAGTAATAATAAAAATAATATAGATGAGAAGGTATGTTAAATTATCTGCTTGAAGGAAAGATTGTATATCTAGACAATAAAGTGTATTAACAAAGCAATAATCTTTGTTGCTGATAGATTGCTGTTGCTTGCTATATCTTTAATATACTGCAATTTTTATTTAGCGTATATATTTAGTTATAGAAATATATCTATAATAAGTTGGGCGATTTCTAACATCTTGAGAATTTGTGTCACACATGCACAAAAATGTATGCAAATATAATTTGAGTAGCTTGTGTGCTGCATTGAAAGCACACCATTTACATTAATGTTTGATTACAGTTGTTGATAATATTATATTGCATTAGAGCTTGACTGATATTAAACAAGGCAAAACTCTCCATACAGTAGTGCCACCCTGTGCCAACCAGAGTATAAGAGATGGTGATCATGTGATGCTTAATGGTTGACTGATATTCTAACTGAGGCTACGAATATCACACTTGAGCGCTAATATGAAGAGTTTTGATTGTTGAAAAAATTGAATCAGAGAAATATTTCATATCAGTATTTATAATTCATTTAAAATAAATATTTCAACATGATTTTTAGTACAATAATAAATATATATTTCTATTTATTTATTTTTTAATGTTATTTTTTTAATAATATTTTTTATTAAACATTTATTAATATTATATGTTTATGTATTAGTGAGGATTTTTAAACACGTAAACTTTTGTTTATTACTTCATAATCAAAAACAATATTGTGAATATTGATACATTATTTTTGTTTCTAATGTTTCAACTATTTATTAGGATCTTTTTCAAGGTGTAAATAGGATAAATTTTAATACAAACATATTGTTACATGTCTGAAAAAATTGGAAATATATATATTACTAACATAAATAAAATTAAGAATAAACTAAATTTCTTTTTTAATTTTTGTTGTATTGTTTATATTTTTGAAAAATTTCATGTTATTTTTGATATTTTTAAATGAAGTAGTTTTTATCTTCCCTCCCATCCTTTTTTTAGACATATTATGGTACACTTGTACTAATATTTTTATTATTTACAACCTTGAAAGTGGTCAAAAGTTTGGAACAATAAATTATGTATAAAATTCATGTTTTTGATTATGAAATGATAAGATATTTAAAGAATTTTTATATAAATGTTTATTTTCTGCTACATAATACAAGTAGATAAATCTAAATGTCAAAAAATTAATACTTTATGCAAGAAAAATTATATCAGGAAAGAGCACAACATTCTTAATGAAATGCTTAACGGAAAAATAAAAAATTTTGGTATTTACGTATTAGACCTGCAGTGCCTTTTCACATTCATATCAGTCTGCTAACTTTCTAATCTTTTGATCTGACCAAAATAATGTGTACACTTGGGTCTTCTACAAACTTAAAATGATAAATTTGTTGAAACAGACCACATATACATATTTTTTTGTCAGATTTACAAAATTATCAGCAACCAGAATATGTGTGTGAAAAGGCGCTGCAAGTCTAATACTAAAACAATTACAAAAGTACTATAAAATATTACCCAAAAACACTAAAAAATACACATACGGGACTTACCGTGTAATATATAAAAATATGAAGTGGAATGTGAATTTCAAAAAAATTGATCTTAAAAAACAAATTATGCAATTCCCAAATTTTACTTTAAATATGGACAAAACAGTCACTGTATTACAAAAAGTATTCCAAAATATTATCAAAAAACCTTAAAATTCCCCCATCCCCAAAATGGACATTTACTTAGCACGTGTTTTTGCAATAAAAAAAAATCGATCTTAAAAAGTAAATTATGCATTACTAAAAATATGAATTTGATCAAAAAAATAAAATCTTAAAAAGTACATTTTTATTTCAACAATAAAAATATTGATTTGCCATACAAAAATATATAATCAATGACAAGTCATTACGCAATTCCCAAATGTTAATTAAAATATGGACAAAACAAACACTGAATTACAAAATTTTTCTCAAATATTATCAAAAAAACAGAAAATATACACATTACTTACTGTGTAATATATAAGAGGAATTGTTGCAATGAAACAATGAATTTGGCTTTTCTACTTTATTTCTAATGGATCAAATTTAAATGGAGAAATATGGTAAAATTGGAAAAGTTTTATTAATTGTTCATTCTGGCAGAGATATTTTTTTGATTTTGTTCGGTATAGAAATGAATGCATCATCATCTTTATGAAGTCTCCACCACATAAATTTGGACAAATATGAATCTAGGTGTTGCTGTGCTGTTCCTTGCTGGTGCTTATTACGTCATTTCGCTGAACCCCAAAGTCTTTCAATGTTTTGTGTGTGAACGCCAGTTTTTGGATTTACGAAATTATATTTGTGGTCCACATGAAAATAATCATAACCGGAATTTCTCAATTCATCACTTTTATAGGCCTTCCAACAATCCGAATAGATGGTAGAACCCTCTTCTATATTTTCTTTGATAGCTTCGATCCGAGTTGCTGCTGTCCTATCATTAATTCTAATGATAACGTAAAACAAATCAAAAGAAAAAAGGAAAACTACATATACTTACTTAAAATCAAACAAATTAAGCAAAAATGCAATTGAAATCTTGAAGTAAAACTATGGAATGCATAAAAGCTATTGTCAGAATGAAATCTGAACAATAACTGAGATTCAAAAAATATCACAAAATAAAAACACATTTTGGTACCACATTGGATTACTTCGCAGGGTTTATTTGACATTATCACAAGATTAAACACTTATTGCGGATGTGAAAAGAGACCTACCACTTTTTTCTACATTGCAGTTCTAATATGTTTTTTTTTTTTAATTAATATTTTTTTAAGTAGCATTCTTTAATAAATTCCTGATTAATATTTATTTAATTAATCCTGTACTTTACAGAAATAGTTTTAATTTTTGAAAATTTATTTTAGTTATTATTATGATTATTGGTATTGTACTTATGTTATCTAATTTAGAACACCAAATAATAAGTAATTATCTGTGAAAATCCTATTTATCTCTTCTGTTTTGAAAATAATAATAAATTGTATAGAAAATTTCTATATTATGTATCTAGACACATATATACATAGGCGTACTCATTTATATGTATAATAATAAAAGTGTTTATTTTATTGAAACTTCTAATTTACATTTAAGTAAAAGTTTTGGAATTTTATTTTTTCCAATATTAGAGAAAAAAATATAAAATATTTTTCTTTATAAAACATTATTTAGAATTATCTAATAATGGATATATTGAGAGCATGATTTGATAATTAGATTTAGTATAAGAAAAATGATTACTTACAATTGTTAAATAAATTGTCAAAACTATTTGGGGAATGCTTTATTAATATTTTGCTGTGTACATTCAAATCAAATTTTTTTTAAAAAAGATTTATATGACAAAATTTTTTGAAAGAAACATTTTTTAAAAAACAAAGAATAAATAATTTTTATTTATATTTTGAAAAAACTGGTACAAAAACAATAAAATAGTGATAAACTAATATCATATTTATTGTAAAAATGTAATAGCCTTCAAATAAAATTCAGATTTTAAAACTTATTGTTTACACACAGTTTTTACTATATATATATTCCTAGTATCATTTTCATCATATTTTTAAAAAATTATTTATTTAATCTTTCTCTATGATAGATGTACATTGACTTAATGAAAAGGTTACTTATTCTCTTTCCTAGAGCCATTTCTGAATCAATGTGTGTATTATGTAGTAATATAGTTTAATTATTCATTACTAAAAATTTTTAATGAAAAGGTTACTTATTCTCTTTCCTAGAGCCATTTCTGAATCAATGTGTGTATTATGTAGTAATATAGTTTAATTATTCATTACTAAAATTTTAGAGCTCTAGTTTATCTAGATCACAAATTATAACATGAAAATTTGGGAAAACTATCACTGAAACATTTTAAAGGATTCAAACTGTATATGATACTGAAGCCATGAGTTGCAAGAATATTTTCAAGTGGTTTGCAAGATTGCAGGGAGCAGAGAGAGCATTGAAGATGGTTGACAAAAGATATGATTTACTCTGTCATATTTATGTGGTAATTTATGATCCACTAAAGTTTTTGTGGTGATTAATTAAACTATGTTGCTATGTAACACATGGATTGATTCAGAGATAGTGATGCAAGAAGCCTGAAAAAAGAATCTGTCATCTTTTCATTGGAACACCCTGTGTAATTAGAAAGGTTTTTTTATTCAACGCTTTCCTCAATTCTATTTAATTATTTTTAAGATTTAAAATTATTTGTGTTATTATTTTGGTACTGATATAGATGTACTATATAAAATTAGAGTTTTACATATGAAATGGAGCCACCAGAAGCCTGTTGAAGATACTAATTGATAAATAGAAAAATTCAAACAAACAATTTCAGTTATTTAGAATTTGTAATTAAAAAAAAAAAGCCCACAATTTTCATTATTTACGATTTTTTTTTTAAAAAAGGACAATTCAATCAAAACAAGTTTCACTATTTATAATTATTTTCAAAAGAATCATTTTCAATGTGAATTAAAATTGACAATTTCTATTCAAAATGAATGTTTACAACTAATGTGTGGACATTATATTTTCACAAAATTTGGCTATGTAGTTCATTGCAAAAAAAAAAAAAAGACTTTGTGATCATATTTACATAGAAAAATATAATTAAACAATTTTTACTATTTATAATTTATATTTAAAAAAAGGCAATTCAATCAAACAAGTTTTACTATTTATTGTCATTTTCAACACAGTTTTTATTCAAAAAGAATACATATAAGTAAATAATATTTGGATGAATGGACATTGTATTAATAAGTCACAATAATTTTAAATATGTGCAGAAGTAACTAAATTTAAAAGAACTTTTTAGAATTATCTCTTCATTCTCACTGTTAATGAAGATTGCCAGAAAGTTTATGTGTGTTTGAAGTGAGTAAATCCTATATATTTATTTAAAATTATAAGACTTAAGGCTTAATTTTTCATAGTTATTTTATTATTATTACTTTTTACAGTTACTATTTGTGATTTGTTAAATAGTTTTATTTAGTCCTCTTATAAAAATTATAAAAAATAATATAACAAATGTTCTAAGAATTGAAAATTGTATTATGTTTTTTTTTTTTTTAAGTTTTAAATATTTTAATAAAGTTCATAATATTGTAATGTGTTTTACATAATTATTGTTTTATATTTATCAAAATAATGATTGTATTTTATTTTAAATTTTCAGAGAAATTGAAGCAGAGCATGAACATATTACTCAGCAGTTACAATCACATTGGATGGAAGTGCGGCAGGCCGTCCGAACTATTTATAGGGAATCATCTTCCAGTTCTTTAGGTAGAATATATAATTATATTTGATGGTACAAATTATTTCAGCATAAATCTTGTCAAATATTTTTTGGAGAAAGGGGGGGGGGGATTCCTTAATGTAAAGACAAACAAGGGATCATTTGCACAGAAAAACGAAGTCTATAGAGACAATCCCGAAAGTATTTTTTATAATTATTATCATTAAACATATTGTCAAGATTGCTTACTGATGTTCCAATAATATAATCATTATTTTCTTCATTGCAGGAGCCAGAAGTTTCCAAAGGTGAATGTAAGTTTATACAGTGTCTACTATATATATATTTAAAAACCCACTATTAGCTTATTATTTAAGTAAGATATGTTTTATAGCAGCCAAATTTTAAATTGTGAAATATGGCAATATAAAACTCATAGGACAGATTTTAATAAAACTTTGTCAGCTAAATCAAGCTCTCAACATCACTAACCACAAGTCAGAATAGGCTTGAATCTTTTTTATTTCTATTAAATCTTGAACTGTCATAATTCACAATTCAGAATTTGAGTTATATTTTAATTAAATAATAAGAAAATAGAGCTAAAATGATCTAATAATATATATGCATATAAACTGTGCTGCTTATTAATTAATATCTCATAATGTGAATACATGGAAAATATTTTTATCATAAAGTTATTGAAATATAAAATGTACTTTTTAGCAATGCTAAAATTAACTCCCAAAAATACTTTTAACTGACATTATAAAAACATTATATAATATGTATTTTTAAAATCAAGGTATACCTAATACATAGTTTTAATACGATTAGATATATTAGAAATAGCTTACATATGATTTCTCTTTATAGTAGTTTGTTTTCTATTAATAAGATATGGCACCTCTGTAGACAAATTTTTAGAGATGATGTATTTTGGTAACATTATTGTTGGAAAAAGGTTGGGATACCCTTACATTCACCTTTGGAAACCTGACTCCTGCACTGGAGAAAATAATTATTATATTATTGGGAGTGAATTCATTATAAATATTTTTTATATCTATTATTTAAGTGTAAATGCTTTTATATCATCTTGTCCTGTCTGTGTATGTTTCTATATGTATATCCAGATTTTTGACACTTCTCAATAAAACTCCTTAGTAACTGAGCCAATGGGAATTTAACTTATACTTAATTAATTAAATTAATTAAAATAAAATATATATACATTATATTTATAAAATAAAATTTTGTTAATATTGATTTAACTCATAATTAATTTAATTAATTAATATATATATATATCTGTTTAACGTTTATAGAAAAATAACTGCAATCCATGTATTGATAATATTGCACATAAACAAAGATAATTAAAAGAGACTGTTGAATAAAATTATTGTATTTAAATTGAAATTATATGTTGTATTTATAAAAAATAAAAAATAGTATTAAAAAAATATAATGTTTTTATATAAACAGCTGACTAAAAAGTAGAAAAATAACCAAGTAATTAGACTAAAAAATATGTTGCATTTGAGGCCTTAAAAATCAAAAAGACCTCAAATTGCTTTTATGAAATGGCACATGTTTTTTAGTCAGATTACTTTATTTTTCTACTTTTTAGTCAGCTGTTTTCATAAAGCATTATTTAAAAAAAAAAAAAAATTAATATTTATTAATATATTTGTTTTTAAAATGAGTTAATATCTTTTAAAGCATTTTAGCATGTATTTTTAATGATATTCTTTTAAAATAAATATAATTCATATTTGTGCTTTTCATTTCAAATCATAAGTTTTCAAAAATTAGAAAATAAAAGCCTAATATAATCATTAAACAATATCAATCAATTTCGAACTGTTGTCAAGGTAACCTTTTTACAATAAAGATGGAATCCCATCTTTATTTATAGTCCAATATATTTATATAGACACTAAAGATTGCAACTTGTCCACAGAGATTGAAATTATTCATACAAAAAAGCTTAAATAAACTTCCTTAAACAGGTAAATATAACCTGTTCAAAATGCAGACTAATAAATAGTCAGTTATAACATTATCAACCGCAATTATAATTTTAAAATTGCATCCAAAGTATTATTTAAATAATAAGTGTAATAGTGCTCAAGATTAAATGAGTTTGTAAGTAATCGTTAAAATTCAGTCAACACATAGACAGTCCCAATATCAATAACAATCAACAATTGCAAACTTGTCAAGGCAACCTTTTTTACAATAAAGGTGAAATCCCACCTTTAGTATTTAAAATATTTTGTAATCAGAAAATAATTATAATATATTGCATATTAAAAATATATAAGTAAAAAAAAAAACTATTTGCTTATTTACTGTCCATCTAATTATCCAATCATAATTTTTTCTTCAATTGTAAATGTCAATTTTTTTTTTTTTTTTACTACTTAGAACTTTCATTTATTGATGAAAACTACAATTATAGTGTAGAAGTATTTTATGGTCAAAGAGACAAACTGCAAAATGGATATACCTTAAGAAAGTATGGAATGTGATTGTGGGAAAAGAGAAATTTAAATTATGCTTAGGGTTAAAAAAGAAAAAATGAACTTATTAATTTTTCTTCTATAATATAAAACACTAACAACATATACTGCATGAAGCAATTCTATAAAGAAATATAAAATAAGTATGCATGATAATACTTGCTAAAAAGAATAATTCTGTTTATAAATATGCTATTTGCTTACTATGTGTATGAAAAACATTTTTTTTAATCATAAAGTTTTTGAAGAATGCAATTTGACTATTTTTAACTGACAATTTTTACTAAACCAAGTCTTATTTAAAAACGTTTTTTAATATGACTAGATAAACTGGAAATAGATCATATGTTTATATTTCTCATTTATTTTTAATATGACAATGTACTAAATTCTCTTATTCTTCTCTTTCACTTTCTTTGCATATCTTCATATAATCATATATATTGCTTATAACTCTTCTTTCATATACACTTTAATGCAACAAATTTTCTTAAAAACTTCTTTATTTTCCTTACAATTTCGACTGTCCAGCAGTCTTCATCAGAGCTACAAGATTTGAATAATGATGGTTATGCATTTATATTATTCAAATTTTGTAGCTCTAATGAAGACTGCTGGACAGTCGAAACTGTAAGGAAAATAAAGAAGTTTTTAAGAAAATTTGTTGCATTAAAGTGTATACGAAAGAAGAGTTATAAGCAATATATAATGTATTAAATTCCAAGTTGTTTTTATTTGCAGTAATAGAAATATCTTCAAACTTAGACAGATATCTGTTATAAAAGTTTTGTTAGATTTTTACAAAATTAACATATCATAAATTATTATTATTATGATTTATGTAAAACATGGTGATATACAGAATTAATTATATTTGTATTAGAATTTTTATTTTGCAAATTGACTTTTGAATAGTTGTTTTTTAAAACAATTAGCTGTCAGAAGTTCAGTCTTTAGAGATAAATTCTTGCCTTTGATATAATAACTACAGGGACTTTGATAATACATCTAATGTTAAAACATTCTGTAGCATTTCAATCTAACCAATGTAAAAAAAAAAGTTATAATATTGTTGAAGGAAATATAATAAAAACCTCTAATTATTAGATAATTTTAAAGTATCATTTTTTATTTAATTTATCATCTCACTGGGCAGTTATAATTAATTTTTATGGATTATTAACAATTTTCATATAACTTTGTATATGATATAAAAATAAAATACATGTTGCTATAAAATGTACATACTATGTAGAGCAATAAAGCTGAATAAATAAATCATTATCATACAGTAAAAAAAATTTTTTAAACATTTTTAAAGTTATTTTTTATTTATTAAAAAATTAAGAATTTTGATAGATAAGTTTTAAAATATTTTTGGAATAGTCATTATATTCTCATAATATTATAATTAAAATGACCTATAAATAAATCTTATTTATCATAGTTCATGATGTTAGTAATCAAAAAATGAAAATGCTTGTATTTTTCATTTATTTAAATAAATCATACGATATAATATAAAATAAAATATCTTTACATGACAGCCATAATTGTTATATATATATATTAACAATAATAATACAGAAAGGCTTTTTTTGGCAAATATTGGTTTTTGCCTTTTTCGTAACTATTTTACTATTTCAAATCCATGTTGCATACATACCAACATTTATCTCTTTTATATAAAATTAATTAGAATCTATTATAGCAATAATATAATATGTACAAGGATGAGAAAAAAACTTATATAAATGTATACTATATAATTTTCCATACATTTATCATTAGTCAAATATGAGTTAAAGTAATTGATGTTTTATATAAATTTATACAGTTATGTTTGTTATAATTAATATAATTGGTTCCATATATCTTCCTTCTATTAGGTTCTTTAAAGGTTTTATATTTTTTACACAATGTTTTATGTCCATATGTTAAATAATGAATATATGACATTCGTCATCTCTCTATTAATTGCATTAGTATGTTCTTTTGCTTTTTCATTTGATTGTTTCCCTGTATGTCTATAGTAAATAATACTGCAATTTCCACAAATAATTTTATATGCAATTCCTTTTTTATATTTCATATCTCTTATTTTATAATTACCTATTAATTTAAATACAATAATGAATATTGTGATACATAAAGGATGGGTAATGGGTTTTGCAATTAGTGGGTTAATGTCATTAATATTTATTAATGAATTCAAAATTTAATTATTAAAAAAAAGAATAATAAATCAAGAAATAATGCATTATTCTAGACATGTTGATGATATCTTAATAATTGGTAACAAAAGAGCTATAAATAATGATTTATAAAGAATTTAATAATATATAATATTAAATTTACAAAAATGGAATTTGGTGTAAAAATAAAGTATTCAGATATAGAAATTAATATAGATAATGATAACAAATTATATTAAAACATTTCATTAAAGGAGATAAATTAAAAAAGATAATTTCTATAGATTCAAAACAAGCATGGATACAAAAGATAACAGTTATTAAAAATTTTAAACATAAAAAGATAGATATAATACAGAAAAAAGTATAGCTACTTTACAAAATGAAGTTTATTGAATTATACAAAAATTATGGATATAATTCTAAGAATACTGAAAAAAAATTTTTTATTTATAAACCATTAAATTTAAATAATAAAAAACAAAACTTTTATACTATCCTAAAATTAATCATACATTGCTGAAAAATGAAAATTATATAGATAAAAGTATTAACATAAGATAATCAAATAGTAAAAATTTGTAAATTAATACATAATTATAAAATAAGAGATGATGTCAAATATAAAAAAAGGAATTGTATATAAAATTACTTGTGGAAATTGCAGTATGATTTACTATGGACATATGGGGAAACAATTAAAGAAAAATTAAAAAAAAAAACATAATGCAATTAATAGAAGAGGTGATAAACCTGTCATATGTTCTTTATTTATAATATGTACATAAAATACATTGTGTAAATAAATATAAAACCTTTAAACTATATCAAATAATCTAATAGAAGGAAAATATATGAAATCAATTATATTAATTACAACAAACATAATTGTATGAATAAATATAAAATATCACTTACTTTAATTAATACTTGGCTAACGATAAATGAGTGGAAAATTATATAGTATACATTTATACAGGTTTTTTTTCTTCTCTTGTATATACACCTTTACCCCCCTTAGCGATGTCAATTGGTTCTCCAAAACTCATCGTTAAGCAAGAATATCGTATACAGAATACGTATTTATAATGGAGGTCTATGGGAAAAAAATTGGTCGGTTCCTAAAGCTAAAAAATTACACTAACTTAGGAATAAAGTACATATTAAAAAAATTATTCATTAACATTTATTTTAAATGCAATCTGTTTTTCTTTTTAAACTTTTTTCTAATTCAACATTCACATTTTAAAGTGTTGGCTTTTTTTTTTATTTGAAACCACTTAGGTATAAACAATAGTTTTAACGAAGTTACAAAATCAATAACTATTTTTACATAATTACCCGGTGTTCTAAAAATAATATACAGTAATTAAGGAAGACACACACACTCGTATTTAGTACTTTCCTGAAAGTTTGTGATGTGATGGTATTTTAGTTGTACTGTACCATATTTATATATTGGATTATTTCATCATCTAATATGTGTTGAATGTCTTTAGAAAAATTAAACTTTATTTAAATTTCCAAGTACTGTACATTATATTTAAATAAAGTTTAATTTTTCTAAAGACATTCAACACTTATATGTACAGTATATAGTACACCTGGGTCTTTTTTTACGCGGACTTATTTAACACGATATTGAAGTTACACGATTCATGTTTCACTGGAAGTCGAACTCCGATAATGCGCTATTACTTTAAATAATAAATTTCGCGCACTTACGTTATATTGAAAGTAATAGCACATTATTGGAATTCGACTTTCATCTTAGTAATTTCAATATTTTCAGTGCTTTATAATAGTAAGATTTTATGCAATAATGAAATTAAAATCATGATTTCCACATTTTATGTATATACACATTAAATTTTACAAAATTATAATGTAAATTTGTTCAAACATTGTGCGTGTTAATTTTGCATTTTAAATCACATTCTGTTTTTGCTTTTTAAAAAAGAACGTAATCAATTATTAATTATTTAATGTCCGCAAGTTTATTTTTAAAAGATGAGTAATAGTAGTGGGCACAATTAAATTTGACAATTAAAAACTGATTTTTAATTGTAATTAACAATTTAAAAATTACTTACGGCGACTTGAAATTAATGTGATGTAAAATGAAATCTGATTTTTAAACGGAATTGAAAATTAAAAAATTAAAGACAAAAATAAGAATTTAATTTTTAGTTGTTAGTTTTAATTAAATTTTTCCCAGCAGTGGTGAATAAATGTCTTTTTATTATCATAAGTCTAAGTTCATAAACAATTAATAAAATCATCGTCTTAAAGATTAATTACTAATTACGTTGTCAACAGAAAACCATTAACACAACATGAGAGTGAACTTGGCGCTAGTTGTATTTCCTCTTGTGAGAATCTGATTTTTTACCAGTTTGCAAACGAATGTGTTTTTCGGCAAATAGCGATAATAATTAAAACATGTATAAAAAAATGTAAATTACTGTACTGTAAATTATGCATAAAAATATATTATTTTGAATAAAATGAAATATTATAGTTAAAAAAAGTTTGTCTTGTATCAATTTTTTTCAAATTTGAAATTTTTTATTAGTCATATTTTATTTCCTTTTTTTTTTTTTTTTTGCGCGAATTTTGAAAAATCACAGATCGCATCCCCCCTTTTTCAATGTAAGTTACGTCTATTTTTGCGTGATTTCGTTTGCGCGTGTTTTCTGAGGAACCTATCTATCGTGTAAAACGATACCCAGGTGTATTATAGATACATTAATTATATATTGTACCTATACTGATATAGGCACATATAATTTTATCTAAAATTATATTATTAAAATAATCTTTAGTTAAAGAAAAACATAAAATTAAATGTTGAAGAGTTTATTCAGTTTGTTTTTGAAAAAGATAAAAATCAAATAGTTTTCTAGCGTTAGTTTTGAAATAAAAAGCTACAATTAATTAATCAAAAGGGGGGAGGGGAGTCTTGGTTTGAGAAATTAAACTAAGGGTTATAAAAGGAAGTAAAGAGTTTTTATTAGTATTCGTAAAAATATAATTTAAAAAGTTAAAACATATCAATCTCTTTTCATTCAAGAAAAAATAATGTTAAAACTAATATATGTGCGAGTGTCAACAATAGAATAAATGTTATTATAAATAAATGAAAGTTAAAGAAGATTATTATTAAAAAACACGGCAATGGTTATTAATTAAAATATAAAACAACATCTCTGCATGGCTATTACTAATTAAGCAATCTTCCAAAACACGTTTATCAAAGGATTAATTAATAAAGAATTTTGACAACAGATATTTGCCGGAGGATATTGAAAAGAAAACACTTCATTGGTATAAATACTGAATATTTTATCGGACAATCAGTTGAGACAAGTCAGTTCACAAATTAATTGAGTGAGTGCAGTTCACCAATTAATTGAATCAGTTAAGTTAATGGTATTCAGAAACAAAATGCAGTGCTGAGAAGATTTTGGGAACGCACGTTTATCTCCAGCCCAGATGTCCTAGAAAACAGCAGATCTGCCCGTGAAATAATGTCAACGTAACAACTTAGAAAATCTCCGTCAGTATCTAATTGTCTCCAATAGTAATAATCGTGAATAATAAGGAAACTCATCAAGGAAACGTCCCAGCCGGCTGGAAGCATTCATACTGGAACCATTCATACTGGAAGAAACAACAAACAAGAAGAAAACAAAGTGTTAAAATCTACGTTCAAAATCCTAGGTAAAACATTTGCTTATTTTCGTTTATACTGTAATAGCCATTGCATTTCATTAATTCGTGTGAATCCTCCAAGAGTCTAATTATATGAACTCGATATCATACATAAATGAACTATTGATATGTGTATTTAAATTTCAAATGCGATGTAATACTTTATTATTATTATTATGTGTGTGCATGAGTTAATATGTGCGTGATCCTTATATCAATATTATTGGTTAAATTAGATAAATACCAGTGTTCGGTTATGAAAATATACAAGAATATTTAAACTAGTTTAGAAATGTTAATTTAAAAATATGCGTGTGTTTTTATTAGAATTATAAAATGTTTAAATTTAGTAAATAAATGTTAGTTAATAAATTGTCTTTAGAATTAAACTTTATTTGTCGGTCAATTCTTTTTATCAATTCTTTTACCAAATTCTTTTATCAATCTCTTTTATAAATTCCTTTTACAATTCTTTTATCAATTCTTTTAACCACTAATGAAGTATAATCTATTAGTGATTACAAACAGCTGAGCTAGTCGTGGATTTAGGTGTTGAGTTAGTGGCCACTGTTCAAAGTGCGTTGTCTATTCTTTTAGTATTCTTTTAGAATAAACAGCTGGCGCCCGTGTTTATACACAAACAAAAAAGTGCTTTGGTGTTGAACTCAACAGCCGAGAAGAAGCTATGTCCTGGAAATGTAACGCTAGTTATATACTTTATAGCTATCGTTTGGGCATACATACTCTCCGAGTATGTTCTTCTCTGCCTAAGAGACCGGTGTTTCGAATCCACACATTCGAACACAGTTCAATATATTTAAGTTTATACGTTCTAAATTAAAAAAAAAAAAATTCCCGATCGTTATAGTGAATAATTGATTGTAAATCGAAGTAGTAAATACAAATTGATGATGATCGCTATTGTGAAATATCGCTAAGTGAGGTTTAGGTGTATTGTATTATTGTTATAATAAGTTCTAGTTAATTTTATAATAAAGAGATAGATGTCACTATGTGTGCAATGTCGATTGAAGTAGTAGACTATAAAATAGTTCCAACTCATTGAAAAGAGCTTTTCGGTATTATTATTACTACTACTACTACTACTGCTGCTGCTGCTGCTATGATGATGATTTTCATTTATTTATGCATGTCCATTTATTCCCTAACAAAATAGATTCAACATTATTTCATGCAAAAATTTGTTTTCACATTATATATTAAAAATAACGTTGATGTTCTGTGTATACAAATATATATTATGAATGTGTGCGTGTGTGTGATTTATATGCACACACACATACAGGCAATTACTTTGACAAATTGCCAACTTTTTTTTTAAAGTTAATAATAATTATAAAAATTCATCAATTTTTACAAATATTTCTATACTAGTCCATAAAAATTACTTTAATTAATAAAAAGCAGGGAAATTTGAATATTTACAATAATCTAAAACTGACATTTGCTTATGAATGATCACACAGTTTCTCAAATACTTCAATTTTTGGAGAAAAAGTATTTTAAAAATAAAAATTATTTAACTTAATAATATTACAAAAACATGATTATCACCATTGGAAAACTTATTAAATACTATAAAATATTCAGTGTCAAATCCATGTGTAGTATTGTATATTAATGTAAATGAAAAGCTTTTTTTTTCTACCAATGTAAACAAAAAAAAAACCACAAAAAGGCTTATTAATTTGAATGAAATTGTCTGTTGTATTAGTCACCAGTTAAATAGTCAATCCTTTTTCTGCATTTTTATTATTTTTTCCTTTAAATGTGTCGTTTAATCCATTTCATATGAAAAAAAAATTCATTTTAAGAAAAGGTATAATGTATCCAGTGGTAATCACATAAATTACATGGGTGAAAGAAATGGTTATTTACTTAGTAATCTTATATTATCTCTTTATATATTCACTTTTATTGGTCTGGTTAATGGAAGATGTGGAACACTACTACTGATTAATCCCATAAAAGTATAGCTGTGCAAGGCCAAAAACATAAGAAATATTGACAAATAGAATTTTTTTTTCTCTAGCTATTCTTGAAGGTAATGCTGGTTATATTATAAATTTTGATGAAACAAAAATTTTTTTTCATTAATTTGTTAAACTTATTAGATAAGGCACTGAAATGTAAAGGCCCAGCTATTTAGGTTAGATGACATACAGAAATAAAACAAATGGTTAAACTCCTTTTTTAAAACTTGCTTTTTATAGGACTATAATGATGATAAAGAAATCCAATGTTTCGACTATTTCATATAGTCTTTTTCAAGATATACTAAAATAAAATATATATAAATAATAAATATCACATATTCCAAAATAAAATAAAATAAAAATTAAATTACAAAATATATTCATAACCAAAGTAGTTATGAATACTTTGTAATTTTTAATTTAATATTTTTTATTTTTTTTATTTTTTATTTTGGAATATGTGATATTTATTATTATATATATTTTATTTTAGTGTATTTTGAAAAAGACTATTTGAAATAGTCGAAACGTTGCATTTCTTTATCATCATTATAGTCATATAAAAAGCAAGTTTTAAAAAAGAACGAGTTTGTTTGTTTTATTTCTATATTTGATATTTATGAACTATTTTGGAAAGAAGAACTGTGTGATTGATATATTAAATTATTAGATGACATCTTAAAGTTATCTAATGCAATAGCATCTTAAAATAATAGCACGTTAGGGATTGGATTCTTGATATTAAGTGAATTATGATTTTTATTAAAAGAAATTTTATCTAATAAAATATAAGAATTTATAATATCCTGATGGATTATTATTTTAAAATCTTCTAGAAGATGGAATTATTATATTACTATTTTTTTAAGAGCTTTTATTTAAGGTACAATCTGCTTGTTTGTTTGTAAATATTTTTATTTAAGTTAGAATAAAATTTTAAAATCAAGGTTTAATCTATTTATATTGTACCGGTCATAAATGTATATTCATCTAACAAGACTTAGGATCTGGACAAAAGTACCTCAAATCCAACCATGCACAAGATACACAGGTCAGGGGCATTCATGGATTCTAACCTATTTGCCCATGCTCCAATTCTATAACATTATGGATAACACTTACGGTGATATCATGTAAATTAATTATTTCGCGGCCCAGACATTGAGTGAACCAAAAGATAGCTTAATTAGGATCTAAAAACTATATTAACTAAAATGATGGGATTTGACTACGAGATAATATTTAATGACAAAGATTTATTAAATGATTAAAACACTTATACCTTCCGATTTCATGCTATGGATTTGATTTACTAAAGAATATAAAAAAAAAAAATTTAATATTGGTATTTTTAACACAGATATATATATAGTGCGGAAGCGTATGTAAAAATATTCAATAGTTTATATGATTTACAAGTGAAAAATAAAATAACATTTAATACTGATTTTGTTTTAATACAGCTATATATTGCGGGAGCGCACATATGGAAAAACATTCAAGTGTATACTTTATTCAAGTTAAGACAGTGTATTTGTCTGGTGGTAGATGAAACTCATATATAGTAGCCTTGAGGCAGAAATATAATTTCAAAGGTTTCGCTAATTTGTAAAACAATAACTTAACCGTGATATTACGTAAAGATATTTTCCATTAAGATTATTTTAAACAAAGTGATTTATAACTCCTTTTAAAGAAACCAATGGTTTTGAAATACATTGAATTAAATATTTTTTTCATATAATATATCTAAATTACACATGTAAAGCAAACCTTTGCTTGAGGACAACTTAAAATAATTGGATCAAACTCTTATCAAAATTACTTTAAGATATAAATGGTTAGTAAGTATATTGCCACCATAGATTTTACTAACTAGGCATATGATAAAACCCAAAGAAGGGGATAGCGGTGCATGCATATATGTTAGGAAGGAAGATATGGCATCTTGGCTGATTTACACTCTATAAATCAATAACGAAGATGATGAAAGTATGCCGCTCCAGGCAGACCAATACTTAAAAGAACCTGCTAGGTGTGAAGTTGCAATGGTCTGGTGTACGGCTATCCAAGCAGAGCTCCAACAACGCTAGCTTAGCATGTCCAGGAGATAGGTCATACTCCTAATTTGGACATACGACGAAGATAATTCAGGATTCCCTGGAATGAGATACAGGCGAATTAAGAATGATGAGATTCCCCGGGCAATGTACGGGCGAATTGGAAGAGAATCACTTAACCCAACCTATGCAAGCAACACGGCGATCATAAGAATCTTTTGGACATTTTAGGATAATAATTATGGCCTACAAATGGTTTAGTAAATCTACAGTGCAAATACTTCCATATAAAAATATAAGAATGACTCTTCAATAGAATTTTAATCATTTTAGTAGAGCTTAAATCTCTCCCTCCCTCTTCTCATTTAGAGAGGAAATCATATTAGTGCAAATTAACGCTAAGAAGAAATAATTACTCGCCAGCTTTGGCGAACTTGGACACATCAATAAAGAAAACCAATATATCTATAGTCTACCCCAGAGAAAAATAAAAATTGTATTTTAAATATGTAATCAAAACCTAACTACTACTAGTAGAAAGCCTTTGACTATTCATTAAAACTCAATCCTACGAGCCTAGTGAAACATTAATAAAATAAATGATTTAATTAAATCTACCCCCCCCCCCCTTACTATAGAAATAGAAGTGCAGCTCGTATGATCGGAATTAATCAATATTCTATATTTCATATACATATCACATCAAAATAATTATTAATATCAAAAATTTTACCGCACTAAAGAAACAAATATAAAAGCAAGCGTGAGTCGGATGATTATAATTGTAGTTAGACAATTATTGTAATTATAGTTAGATAATTTAGGGTTAAAAATCGATAGATATAATGCTTTGGGTCTGGCGAGTTATTAAAAGTTTAAATAGATGATTAAAAAAATTCTCGTTTATAAAAGTTAGACAGGCATAAGGCCAGCAGTAATAAGCGTTTTAAATATGGACACCTACATGTTTAAATATAGCAATGATGCCTTCGAGGCAGGCAGGAACACGTTCTTATTTGGAGGGCATCAACTCAGGCACTGGCAGCAAGATGTAACTAAGGCTCAGCATGGTAGGGAGATCGTCTTAGAACAAGGGAAATGGTGGCTTGAAGTCCCTTTCTACTCAGACATTCTGGGAATAACTGACGTGGAATAGGTTAGCAGCAGTCATGCAAATTCAGCTCATCTTTTCTTTTTTGATTAAAAATCTGCCCTTTTTATATCTTAAATTGTGTACTTGCTCAGTAATGCATTTAGCAACATTCCAATCTACAACTTTATCTTTACTTCTTACAACCTTTACAACTTCAATGGTTATTGCAGATGTAAACGTAAGATAACTATCTCAAATCCAGTAGTATTGTTTGATTTGCTTTTATCTAAGAATTTTAATTAAAGTTTTACTTTTTACCTTTTCTGAACAATACACTATTTCATCCCCTTCTACTATTTTTGGACAATTATTGATCACAACTTCCATCTTGAATTTTAAATAATCTTTTTTTTTTTAGAAGAAAATTTAAAGAAAAAAAATACAATAATATTTTTAGTGTTTATATAAAAAAAATTATAACTATTTTTTCAACATTGTATATACATACTACCGTGATATATGCACACATACGAGATGCATTGTTTATGTTATAAAATTTAATAAAATACGAAAATAAAATCCTATTTATTCCACAATTGATTTAATAAGTTATATATTTATACCTCTCAGATAAATACACCTACCATTTTATTAAGGAACGGGATCAAACATAGGGTTTTTAACAGGCATCTTGGTGAGCTTGATAGGACGCAATGAACCTCGATCTAGAACTTAGATTGATTTGTTCAATATACAATAAAATTTGGTAGATTTGATATAAATCGCCGGCAATGCAATATGACATTTAAAATATTTTAAGTAGTTTACTTAGGTTCTTAAATCCAGAGCAGTGTATGATGAAATTTAAAATATTTTAATATCAAGTTTAAAAAAGTTTCACTTAAATGCTCTTATTGAAGTTAAAATAAAATTTTTAAATTGAGGTTTAATATATTAATATTCAATATAATTTGTTCAAATTTGGTACATTTTTATAAATCACTGGCAATGAATATGATACTAAAATATTTTACGTAGTTTACTTAGTTTTCTAAATCCAGAGCAGTAGATGTATACACAGAAATATATTGTACACAAGATTAATTTAATACTTACGATTTTATTTTCACCCTTAAAAGTATTTTTGCATCATTAAAAATTGAAATAAAAATAAGTCTTTGGTTACAATTTTAATGCTAAAAACTAAGTAATAATAGATATAAAAAATATTTTTAAATAAATACGTTTGTTTAGTAGGGGACTAAAAACCAAGACAATAATTGTTTCATCAACCACAATTTAGAGTTTTATATTTAACTTGAAATAAAAGTGTTGGTGGTTGGGTGGTGGGGAGAGACCAGAAATTAATTAAGTTAATTCCTATTTTTTATAATAGGATTGATTTAATTAATTCCTGAATCTGCCAAGCTTTTATTTCAAGTTAAATATAAAACTCCAAATGTGGTTGAGGGAACAATTATTTTCTTGGTTTTTAGTTCCCATACTAAATAAAAGCTTTATTATAAATATTTTTATATCTATTATTTTTGTAATATTTTAAACAGCATTAAACTGTTGCACATGCGCTTTGGATTTTAACTATAAAATGAATGAATACAGACACTTCAACACATGATAAAGTCTTGGGAAAAGATAGAATGGCCATCTATCTTTTCGAACCCAAATGCTTTTGTATGGGCGAATCTTGAGTGTTTGAAAGTGAAAGCATGAAGATATTAAATAATCACTCATACAAAAGCATTTGGGTTCGAAAAGATAGATGGCCATTCTATCTTTTCCAAAGACTTTATCATGTGTTTGAAGTGTTTGTATTCATTCATTTTATAGTTAAAATCCAAAGCGCATGTGCAACAGTTTAATGCTGTTTAAAATATTACAGTTTGTAAAAAACATTGCGCTATATAAAATAATTGACTTATCTATTATTTTTAAAAAATGAAAAGTTAGTCAGCAATATATAAATATGCAATTACATCTCTGTATGTGTATATAAATTACACATAATAGAATATTTCAAATTATAATTTATCAATGAATTTTTTAAATACACATTTGACAATAAATTATAGTATAGCATAATTTATTTACTTTGTAAAAAATAATGTCCTATACATATTATTTGTGAATATGTGGTTGTGACATAAATTTTAAGAATATAGAAGTTTCATTTTTTAATTGTTGGCAGTACAGAATATAAATACGACTTTTTATATCATTTTAATTATTATTTTATTGAAAATATATTAAAATTGTTTCTAAAACATCAATATTACGAGTCATTTATCCACATTTATAATTTATTGATTAAATATAAATTATCCAGATCTACTAGGTCTTTTGAAAGGCCGGCATTTTGACATGTTTAATTTATCTTTACTTCATTTGTATTAAATTCTTCGTAATAAAAATTATATATTAAATGTAGTATTTTTATTTTTTTTAATTGATTGCTTTAACAAAATTTTTTTAAGATTTAATGTAAATATATGTTAATTGTTTTTTTACTAAATATTGCTTATGTCATTCATCTGAACTAAATTAGGGGATTGACAGATCATGAAAGCATTTTAATAATGCTAAATATACCTGTTATATTTGACACCCTTGCAACACAACTATATTTACTGGAGTGCCCTTTGAACAAAAAAAAAATTTTTTTCCCAATTATTTGACAGTGTCACTGACAAGCATAATAAATTTTTTAGCTTTATTAACAGTTATTGTTTATTAATACAAAAGAGCTGTATTTATAATATTTTTTTATTAAATATAATATTTGTAAATTTTTTTTTTAATTGATTGCTTTAACAAATTTTTTTCAACATTTAATGTAAATATATGTTTTTTTACTAAATATTGTTGAGTTTATTGTTCATTTGAACTATATTAGGGGATTCATAAACCATGAAAGCACGAAACACATTAACGCTGAATTACAAATAGGCATTTGTGGCTGTTTCTGCAGCTGGCTGGCAACCTTTATCACGAAATATACAACAGTAACTGAGTTAACTTAATCACTGTTATCCATTCTATTTGTTATGTGAATTTGACAGCATTATTATGGAGGAACAAATAATAATTTTTTTTTTGTTGAAAAATACACCTTGTTATGAATTTGACATGTGACATTGGACAAACATTATAACATTCACCGATCTGACAACAGAGAAAATAGGGATTTTATATGTTTATAGTTTTAAATGTTTTCAAATTCTTTTCTATTACTATTTTATTTACATTTACTCAGCTGATTAGTTTTTATGCTTTGCTAATTTTACGGTATTATATTATGCTTTAGTTTTGTATGATATAAACTGAAATTAATGTGAAAATTGAATCTTGAACCAAAATTGCCAAGAACAAAAGGAAAAAGGAAAATAAAAAAAGAATGGGTAATTTAAGGATTTTGCCATTAAGCAAGTAATGATTATTGTGAGATGCTACTGTATTTGGAAATTTCTATCATTATAGAACTACATCATGATTTCCTTTGATATTTTTTGTCTTTTTTTTTTTTTTGGTTAATTGTAAATACAATAAAATCTATTAACACTCACTCTATAAAATTATAGTGAAACTTTTTCTTTGGAATCCAGTTACTCTTGTTTGGAGAAACTGTGATGTTACTAAATCATCATTCTTAGATATTATGTGTAACTACAATTTGCAGAGTTATTCACTCACTGTTTTTCTTTGCATAAATGCCTTTTATCTGTTCTTATACATGGAATAACTTTAAAAAAAATTAACATATGCATATCTATTTTCAATTTTGAAATTTCATTTCTCATATTATAAATTTGAAGTAAAAAAAAAATTTTTTTTAAATTCCATTTATGTATACACAGTCACATTAGAATATTTAAGGAGATTAATTAAAATGATATTCTAATTAATTTGTGTTTAATTTTAGGTTCAAAATTTAATTTTTGATATTTAGCAATAAAATATAATTTGTAATTTTTTTTTTTTAAAAAAAAATGCATCAGATATTACAAATGATAAATTGACATATAATAATGAAATACTTTTGGCCATTCTGCAAAATATTGAATTAAATAATACTCTGTGATAATGCTTTGCAATTATTATCACAGAACACTTTTAGAACAAATACTTAATTTGAGAAAGCTGGATAATTCAAACTGAATATGTCATCATTCTTATAGTAGGATAATAAAGTGATAATGTAGCAATGAATGGTGACATATCTTTCAATAATATTTTAAAAATTTGTTTCTCATTATAAAGAATGTTGCATAAATGTTTTTAGATCATAGCAATTTAAAACCATAAAAAAAATTCCATGATGTAATTATACTATTGATTGTTATTTTTATCTAACAATAAATAATTAGACACTAGTAAAATTATTTGATTTGTTTATACTGCAGTTGGTAAAACAAAATTGCCTCAGCTTTTATAATTTTTTTGTTTAATAAACCTGATAGTGTTTTTAAATGATAAATTTCACATGATCACTATTTCTTATGCTTGCTTATAACGGTTATTAAAACAGGCAAAACTCTCCATACGTATTGCCACTTAGTGCAAGCCAGAGTAATCAATGGATGCCAGAAGGCTTGTGCATAAAATCCCCGTCTAGTGCCTACTCATCCAATATCCCCAGACTAGTTTTATGCACAAGTTTTCTGGCATCCATTGATTACTCTGGCTTGCATTGATTGGCAATATGTATGGAGAGTTTTGCCTGTTTTAATAACCATTATAAAAAAGCATAAGAAATGGTGATCATGGGATGTTTATTGGCTCAAAACCAATAGGATAGTGGTGGCTGTGGTTATTAAAGAATCAAAGACACCAAAATGTATAGGTAGTGAACTGAGTTCAGATCTATATGTCTATATAAGCTAATGAGCTTGAATTGAAAATATTATAGTGTTTTCAATTTAAGACTCATAGTTTTGTAAGTAAGTAGAGATAAAGGGTGGGTGCTGGAGGGTTGCATTAGATTCTAAGATCTAGGTGCAGTGCTCTCAGATCCAAGGCTCCTCATTGATGAAGGCCACAAGCTAGAAACTAGTCTGTGGATATTGGATGAGTAGGCACTAGATGGGGATTTTATGCAAACCTACTGACATCCATTGATTACTCTAACTTGCACTGAGTGGCAATACATATGGAGAGTTTTGCCTATTTTAATTAAATGATAAATTGTTAGAATGGTACTATTTTCAACTTAAAAAGTATAATTTAACAAACTTCCTAATATTAGTTTGTTTTAAAAAAATATTATATGAAAAGTAGTTACTGCTTAAGAAGCATAGCTCACACAAATGGAAATGGAAGTTTTACATGGTGATAGGTCTTTTAAAAAGTTATACAACTTCAAATGTTAGCTGCAAACAGAAATTCAATTTTGACTTAATTCATTATTACAGAAAAAAATGTAATTGATAAATTTTAAAGGTTTGATGATATTCATCCCCCCCCCCCCTATTTTCAATTATAATAATAGAATTTTGAAATAATTAAAAAAAAGTTGAAAAAAATACATTTGTGTTCTTGCTATAGTTATCTAACAACAGTGTTTTTTATTTAGAAAAAAAAAAAACTGTTTCAAAATAACATTTTTCTAATTTATTTTCTAATAATTCGTGTAATATTAATTTTTTTTTAGAATTTCAATGTTAAATTGATTTGACTTGTTTAAGATGCTTTTAAAACAGTAGCTTGATGATATATAGATATATTTGTTAATTAATTTTATTGTGTATATTTAAAAGTTAAAAAAAAAAAAAAATTCAGATGTTATTGTAAAGTGGGGCTTTTACTTTTTTAATAAATCATTTAATACATATTTCCAAAAAAATTAGTCTTATGTAAATGTTTATAACATGTTTGTAAATATATTTGCATTAAGTTGGTAATTAATAAATTGATAATAATGATTCAATATCATTGAAACATTATAAAATAAAATCTATTTAAAAAGATAAAATCATTTCATATTAGAAATATTATATATTGTATATTTATACAACACACTTTTAGTAAAATGAATGTTTGCAATAGATATAGTATTAATTTAAAAGTAATTATAGGCGATTTGAACACAGACTTTCAAACTCCCTTCAGCTATTTACTCTGTTTCATACAATCAATACACATGACCATGAAAAAGATAAATGATCTCCAATATACATATTTAGTGCTGAACTAACACCCATCAGTCTGTCCAGATCATCTCCCATACATTTATATAGTCAGTGCTCGGTTGAAGATTGTTATTTTAATACAAACCAAGCACTGATTACATATGTATATGTGGGAGATGATAATCTGGACCAACTGATGATGAATGCTGGTTTAACATGAAATACATAGAATATTGGAGATCATTTATCTTTTTCACGTGTTGTGTAGTCATGTGTATTGGTGATATGAGATAGAGTGGATGGCTGAAGGAAGCTTGAAAGTCTGTGTTCAAATCCCTTATAATTACATTTAAATTCCAAGTATATGAATGAATGCACATACTATGTGTGTAAGTTGAAATTATATAAATGTTTTTTATTGTCAAAATTGTTTTCATTAATAATATTTTTATAAATGCTCAAAAGTATGTAACCTTAACATAACTGATTTTCAGCTCATTTTAAAATTAATTTATTCCTCAATCATTTTTATCTCAACTTTTAAAACTATTAAATAAATTCATTACTCTGGGTTGCTTAGCACAATGATATAATGACATATTCAAGAACTACAAGTTTTCTGGTTTAATTCTTAGGCTGAATAAAGTAAAAAAACAATCTGAGATTGGTCAATGTCCTAAATTAAATAAATAAACGTTTATCAAAAACTTTAAGATTAAATAAGAAATTATGAGCTTTAAGAAAAATTATTGAAAACTAAATGCTTTTGTGTGTGCTTTTATGTGTACATCTGGGTCTCGTTTTATGCGGTAGATAGGTTCCTCAGAAACGCGCACAAAAATAAACAATAACTTACCTTGAAAAATGGGGGATATGTTCCAGTAATTTTCAGAAGTCTCATAAAAGCAAAGCAGCAAGGAAAAATTACTTTAAAATTCGCATTAAAAAAATAAGGAAATAAAGTATGACTAATAAAAAATTTCAAATATTTGAAAAAAATTAATACAAGACAAACTTTTTTTATTAACTACAGTATTTAATTTTACATTTTTTCATACATATTTAATCATTATCGCTGTTTGACAATATGCGTTCATTTGTGAGCTAGTAAGAAATCAGATTCGTGACATGATGTACAACTAGCGCCACTTTCAATCTTGAGCTGTGTTAATGGTTTTCTGTTTCTATATTTAAAAAATTGAGATCACAATCAAAACAAAAAAATTATACATTATCATTAGAAAGATTATTTTCAGTTTATAAAATCAATAACATCTTCGTTATTATTTATTTTAAAAACCTAAAAAAATATTTATTTCTGTTAATATCTAACAAAATATGTTTTAAAAGTTTAAAATTTTTGAATATTTATTGTGATATTTTTATATGTACGTATAAATCTATTATTATTATTTACTCATTACTATAAGTAGGTTATTTACATAGAAGCTAAGATTCTAAATACATCTTCAGGCCATATTCACGTTAGCTGCTAATATAATGTTATATTTTTGAGAGAAAAAAAAGTATTTCAAGTCAAAATAAGTTATTAATAATTTAAATTTTTTGATATCTAATAAATATAGTGAAATATGAAAAATATTAAGAAGAAACATGAATCGCATTAAAATAATCCGCATAAAACGAGACCCAGGTGTATTTTCTTTTTTTTTTTAAAAAATAATTTCTTCCATTAATACAAATTATGAGTATTGAAAAACTGATTGATATGATCATTTAAAAAAAGAGTCGTGATAGTTATCACGAAAAATTTGATTATTACCATGTTAAATATGTCTATAATTTTATTATTATTTTTTCCAAGAGTATCACAAATAGCATATTTTATACTATTCATATTATTTTTGTTATAATGCATCAACATGATAAAGAGTTTTAATTTATAAAATTTTCTATTGGAAATAGAAATTTTATTCCTTTATTTTGTTGGAAATTTCAAATGATAAGTATTAAACTTATAGTGTTAACTATTGATAATTCAGTTATGGACACAAGTGAATGTTTGAAAATGTTGTAGTGATATCTTTATGTAATATTATAATTGTATAAATGGCTTCTGATATATAGATTTATACTATGTGGACTTACTTCTTAATCTGATTTTCTTATGCATTTAATGTAATAATAATGTATTAGAGGCCCTAGATTCAGTGTGATATTGAATAAAAATTATTAAAAAAAAAAATTTACATAAATATTTGTGGCTTAATTCATATATTGTGTGTATGTGCGTTTATATATATATAATAATTGAAATAATAAACTTTCAAGCATTAGCTATATTGATGCATCATTTTATAGTATTACATTAATCTGCCTTACAATGTTGATTAATGCTTAAAAATTTATAGCTCAAATTATAACTTCTTAATATTGTATAATTTGATATTTATATATATGCTATATCTTTATCATAAATATATATCATATTGGAAAGTTTTTTAAATCTTAGCCATAATTTCCTATATACTGAACATATATATTTGTTTTGTTTTTTTTAAGAAAATTCTGAAAATTCTTCTAAAGCAGATATTGTCAGGTTGCAAGAATTAGTCCATAAGTAAGTAAATTTGATGATAATTTGATCCATAAAGTCATTTGATAATCTCACACACCAATAAATTTTAGTCATTCATCTCAGTAGTGCTAAATCTCAAACAATCATACATGACTACATTTTTTTTTTTACCAAGCCGAAATATATTGTAAAGAGAACAAACCAAATTCTCATAAGACACATATTTACCAAGAGAAAACACTTTTTCATTAATCATGCAAAGTTCATAAATATATATTTCATCTAGTAATATAATGATTTAATTATTTAAGTTGTTGCTATTATATTTTCTATATGGAACATATTTATGATGTTAGCATAATTAATAAGCCAATTGTTTGGCTCTGGCAAAAAATCTTATTAAAGTTTGAGTTGCTTTTTGCAGAGTAATTCTGGTTAGAAACATGAGATATAATTATGTGTGAAAGAAGTTTGAGATTTAACTTATTGAGACTGGTGAGTAAAACTTTCGTATTTGTAGCACATACCATAGTGCAAAAAAAAAAAAACCCAATGCATTATATATATGTATAATATAGAACACTAAGGTTCCTCCTTCTTAAATAAACATGAAACTAAAATTAAATACAAAGTACCTTAAGATTTTATATTATGTACTCAAAAATTTAATAGCTTTTTATTAAATAATTCTAATTTATTTATAATATATATATAGTTGTTTTTTTTTCTTTTAAAAAATGTAAATATATTATCTATTTTATTAAAAAATAGTGAAGCTTAATACTTTTTAACATGTGAATTGCTGATCAAACTTATGAAGATTGCTTTTTATTTAAAAAACAGAATATGTTAATACATGGTTTATCTTTAAATAATAATTATATTGTATCATTGGTTTTTAATTAAGCTTTCTCTTGTCAAAAAGTTCATTATACCAAGTGTGATTATTTTTTATTCAACAAATGTCATCCAAAATGGCTCAATTCCTGAGTATTTAAATTTGTCTTAAATTTATTGGCCATTTTAAGTTTATGTCCTGTGTTTGTGTATATAAATAGTTTTCTTCATGTGGGCTATCATTTTTAATTATGTTAATTAAAAGCTTTTGCAATGATCCAGTAAACTTTTTTTTTTAGGATTGATTTTTTTTTTTTTGAGTTACTTTTTTAAATCTTTTGCTAATGAATCATGATTGCTGAAATTAATATTTTGTATAGCTTATTTTGCCATTATTTGAGTTTATTTTTTTTGCGAGTTAGGTTTTTTTTAAAATTCTCTTTGTATATGCTATGTCCAGACTTCTATACAGTTGGACACCTTGTCTGCAAAGTTAACTGTTCCAGACTTATTTAATGATAATAATTCCCTCAATAATGACACAACTCTATTAAGTTGAGATTAAATGCAATTTAATAATAAATATTCTTAGCAATATCTAACTGCTTTACAAATTATATATATATAAGCCTGTAGGCATACATAAATCATATTATAGATCAGTATGACCGTCTTCTAGCTGACTGTTCATATGTTCAGAGGCCAGTTCTCCACACTTGAAGTCCCTGTGCATATGGTGACGTTCTGCAGCCATTTATAAGTCCGTGTGCACAGAGGAAGCTCCAAGAATCAAATGTTGTTTTCTTAATCCAATTTGCACTGAGTTTATTCATTGTTTCAATCCCTGAAGTTGATTGGCTTGTATTCCCGTCCATCCGCTCAGGTGATTCTTCCTTTCACTGCTTCATACTGGATACAAGAATTTAAATCATTATTTCTCTAACTTTAATTAATGAATTATTTTTTAGCTTATAGTTTATCTTCATGAAGGAAATCTAAACTCGAACTCCTTTAATTGTTTTATATCTCATTATCAACTGTATTCTACTTTCATTAATTAAACTGTTTTTACTTTTAAAAATAAAGTCTTTTCTAATCTTAAAAGTTATAAATAACTTATTTCCTATTTTAAAAGAATCAGTCTTTTAAAATTCTTTAATTTACTTAAACTTATTACTTATTTTCATTAGTAATTTATACCTATATATGTATGTGCATTTAAGCATACACATACATATCAGTATATAAATTTTGCTTTATTTTTAGGGTCTTTAATTAATACATTCAGTTTTAATTTTTTAAAAGACGATTCAAAAGGTTTAATTCTGTATTTTTATAATGTCTCTTATAAAAAGAAATAGCTGATTATATTGTAATTGTTAAATTAGACAACATTTATATTATTCAATGAAATATTCTTTTTGTATTTTTTTTTTTTATGGGTACTAATGTATTATACTCGCTTATCATGCACTTTTTTTTTGTTTAATAAAGAGAGTCTTAATCTTTTACTCTTGTTTTGACAGAATTCATTATTAATGTGGTCCAAATTCCCACAGGAATGGTATTTATAATTAATTAGTACCATAATATAATAAAAATGGACTATTTACTTTTACATATTATTAGTTATACATATATGCAATATATGATGAATATTAATATTTTATTATATATATAGTAGATGCTATATTTTGTAAAAAAAAATATTATATTTACATTAGTATAAGTTTGTACACTCCAGAAAAAATAGAAAATATTAGAGAAATATATTTAGATTGCGAACTGATAAGCAAAGCGTAAATTTAATTAAATAATTTACATTAAATGCAATCAATAAATGCCAAGAAATATTTGCTGATTACAAATATTTCTTGATAAGAGACTAATTAATTAATGGAGTAGACTATAAATTACCTTATATGGAAATGAATTCATAAGATACTAATTAATTAGTTATAGATCTAAAAACATTGCCGTATGTCAAAGAAAGTAATTAATTGTGTGAGTAATTAAAAAGTATAAGTAAGCAACAAGGTGCGTTGTTCATTTTCCGGTTCATGTTGGAGAGAGATGTGACAGTAGTTATCAGTGAGTGTGCAGAGCTAAATGAAAATGTGTTCACCAGCAGCAGCTGAACAGGCCCAAAGAGTTTGGAAAACTGGCGCCGGAGGAGACCATCTGGATAGCAGCTAGATGTGAAGAATTGATTTTCCAGCAGATTTCCAGTGAGTTTATAAGTGGACTGCTCAAGAGAGAAAGTAATTGCATCTAAAAGAAGCTCATAGTGATGGTCGCATTACTCTACAACAAAGCCATAGGAAGAATAGCGCATGCTGTGTATTCGAAATGCAAGCATTCTGAATACCAACAAACAAAATAATAAATAATAAGAATAGCAAACATTCTGCTACACTCGCAACACAAATATATATATAGTTCTATTTGGTTCACTTCCCTCAACACACTTTAAGACTGACTGCTTTCAAGACAGTTACCACTTGCCTCAGTTTCCCAAACACTTTGGCCCCCAGTCCAGTTCAGCTGTACACAAATACATCTAGCTTCATTGTAGAGCACAACAACCTTCACTATGAGCTTTTTTTAGCTGCAATTACTTCTCTCTGCAAAAATCCACTGGAAAAGCAACTCTTCACATCTAGCTGCTTCAGACGGTTTCCTCCAGCTTTGGTTTCACAAATTCTTTGGGGCCTATTCAGCTGCTTCCCATAAACACATTTTCACTGAGCCCTGCATACTCACTGATAACTAGTGTCACATCTCTTTCCAACATGAACCAGAAAATAAACAATGCACCTTGTTGCTTACTCTATTTATATTTTTTAATTACTCACACAATTAATTACTTTCTTTCATATAAGGTAATTTATAATCTATTCCATTAATTAATTAGTCTCTTATCAAGAAATATTTGTAATCAGCAAATATTTCTTGGAATTTATCGATCGCAATTAACGTAAATTACTTATTTAAATTTACCGCTTATCAGTTCGTGATCTAAATATATTTCTCTAATATTTTCTACTTTTTCTGGAGTGCACAAACTTATACTAATGTAAATATAATATTTTTACAAAATATAGTAGTAGATATTTATTTGGCAATATTTTTCAGGATTTTCATGTTTAAAAATTGAAAATGGCTACTTTTTTTTTTGGCACAGTACAGTTTGCTTCATAAGTGTTGAAAATTTATTTTACAATATAATCCCTATAGCAAATAGAAATTTATTTTATCTTGATCAACTTTTGCTAATTTTTTATTTGCACTATACTTTTTATTTAAATTTTTATTTATTATAAGTGCTATGGTAAAAAATATGATGGTCTTAGTACCACCATATTTTTGAATTGCAGACCATATTTACATTTTATTCACATATGATTAAGTTCCAATATCAAATTTAAGCTATAAATAAAACATTATTTTTTTAAAATTTAGGAAGTATGGTTGTCATACTATACTAAGATAATGTAAAGGAATATTTATATATGTTACATTTAAATTTTTTTTTGTAGATATCTAATAACGAGTTAAATGCACAGATGTTCAAAATGCACAAATAATGAGTTATTAATTTATTAATAAGTATCATTTAAATATTGAAAATAAAATAAGCTTAAAGAATTTATAGAATCGAAGCAAAGATTCTAATTTTAAAATAAAACAATAATAAAAACCTTTTAATCTTAAAAATAACGAAGAGTTTTTAACAAAAATAAAATTACAAACAGATCCTTAGGGCAAAATGATCATTAGATAGATTACTACGAAATAGATAAGAGTCAAGAGATAGAAACAAAAGACTTGCCTTTTCTGCCCAAGATATATACTCAGACCACAGAGGAAAAAATCTACTTAACCATAGAAACAATGAAATAAATATATGAAATATGTCAGATGGATCCAAGCATTTCTAGATAAGACGCTTCAGCACTATAAACGAAAAAATTCAAAGGAAATAATTGATTAGAAGTTTTGAACTTGTTTGTCGTTGCTGAAAAAAAAAGAAACTTAAAGAGTTATTATCGTCGTTACCAAAAATGTAATCTGTTTAATCGCGCTTCTCTCTGTTCGGCTGACCGAAGGCAGCTTTCATCTCCACGTATCCCAGGATCGAACCACTGGAACTGTCATCATAAATTGTTATAAATCTTCATAAATTGTCATCGTCCGCAAGAAATGGCCCTTGTGTAAACTCAGATCTTCATCGCGAAGGAACGAGCCCGGAGAAAGGAAAGTATAAATTATAAATGATAAAAAATGAACTATAAACTCTCTTTAATTTAAAATCTCCGAACTTTATTTTCCTTTAAATATGAAATATAGATTTTCTCTCCTGATCAAATCTGAACTTTATTTTTATAAAATTTGCAATTTTAAAAGTTTTATCTAAAATTTAAATGTAATCTTTTAAAATATGTATCAAATTTTTTTTATTTATGCTTAGTATAAGATCTGTTTGTAATAGGGCAGGAGTTTGCAACTGCAAATATAAATTTAAAGATAAAATCAAACACGTATCATTATTTGTGCATTATTAGATTTTAAAAATAGAATATAAGTTAAATACAATATG
The DNA here is from genome assembly GCA_028023455.1 of Epiperipatus broadwayi. NCBI lineage: Eukaryota > Metazoa > Onychophora > Udeonychophora > Euonychophora > Peripatidae > Epiperipatus > Epiperipatus broadwayi. The sequence continues at coordinate 1,532,106 of JAQFVV010006423.1, read as the reverse complement.
TGATTTTAAAATAAGTTAATACCTGAAACTAAATATTTTTTTTAAAGAATAAATTAAATTATTAAATTGATTTAAATATAAATTGGGTGTAGATGTCTGCTTAGACTTGTTGAAGTGTATGTTAGTTTAAAGGGATTTTTGATTTCAGACTATTTGTTTCGTAATGGTGTCAATGCTGGTGAAGGGATATATGGATGTTTATATCAGTGAAATGTGAAGTGTGTTAGCATACAATGCAATGTCCCCAACTGAATGCATAACCCCAAAGGTGTAGTCATTGCATTGAAATGGATGTGGAGTATGTCCCACATCATTGACCTCTTTTAGCTCTATGGATTGGGACTATAAGTCAGCAAAATAGACCGCTCTCCCATCCATATGTAGCATTTCTTTTTAATATTTTATATACATGATTCCTTCGCCAGACAGACGCACATTCTTGTACTGGACGAGGATCATGTCTTTTAAATAATATCATGCTGTAGACGCTCCTGTCAACATGGTTTTATGCTAACATGTTCACATTGCTTTGCTTGCATCTATATATCTGGAAGCAAGCATTGGTGTGGCTGCAAACCTTTGACCTGGAATCAAATGTTTTGAAAATCTTTTAAGTGCTTAGTCTGGATAGCCTATCTATGCTCAACTTTCTAATATTAAAATTTAAAGTTAAAACAAAAAAAATCATGAAACCTAAAGCATTTTTTTTTCAATAATTTATTTTTCAAATTTGTTGTTATATATACGTAAATAAAATCTTTTGTGTGATTAGTACTGGCAGCAATTTAGTTTTTTTTTTTTTGTTATCTTTATTAAAAATATATGACAGTTTACCAAAAAAATTGCTGACAAAAAGAAACGTACTGAATTTGAACCAAAGTATGACAATATTAAGAGCATCTCTGTCATTTCCCATGTTAGAATATATAAAAAAAGCTTCTTAATGAAATATATCGGAATTTATTCCCTTTTTTAAATTTAACAATCAACTTATTAATTTTGTTTTAATTTAGTAACAAGCACATCTTCATTAAATTATAGGCCCTCAAAACTACATTTATCAAAAATATGGGCTTCATTTTGGTTTACCTGAAAATTCACAAGCACCCCCCCCCCCCCAATAGAATGAGTTGGTTTTGGATGTTCTATTTTTTGACCAAGAGTTTTTATTATTAGAAATTAATATTATTTTAGTAATTATTCTTATATATATTATAACGATCGAAATGAAAGTGAAGATCGAATCTAACCGCAAACTACGATATCTGCTCTACAAGGCGCGATCTAGGCATTTAAACCTAGAAAAATTTATAGAGTATGCAGATACGCGCTGTTAAGATTCCACTTTATTTAAATATTCCGATCGTTAGCCCAAGTCACTAGCTCAGTGGAGTAGCAGAGATAATAAAATATAAATTTTATATCTTAAATATAAAAGAGTAAAAGCCACTGCCAGAAATTAACACATAAAAATATTTATTTACTCACATATAAAATAACATTTAAATTTTGAGGAATAAATTCAACATTTTAGATTTTTCTATTAATCTTTTAAATTTACATTTAACTAAGTTTCAATGAGTTTAATATTTTATTTAGATAGTCAAGTATGATTAGACTACATAGATCTGCATTTGAAAAGAAAATATTCTTCCCTGATTTAACCTTAGGCAACAAATTTCGCAATCAAACTGGTGCCAATCCATCTGATACATTCATGTATTCAATGTAGCATGATACAACAACACAAAATACTATACTGTCAGGAATGTACATCTGATCAGTAAGTAGATTAGAGAAGACATTGTCTCTCCACCAACAGGAATGTGACATCTGTTGGCGAGTAGAACAATAAACATAAAATTCCATAGGAATGGACTGCGGTCCTTTGCCGTCTTACAAATCCATCCATAGGCAAACAGAGGGTGTGTGGCATATATCTATAATCCTGCCCGTAGCGGACCTCATACTACATCTACAATTACACAAATATATCCAATCCATTGAACCAATTCAACTACGAAATGAATAACCTAAGATTACCCTCCCTTAATATAACTTTACAAAACTATGTAGCCATTCACGCCCGACTTAAATTTAACATTTAAATACGTTCGCACAGATTTGTTTAAAAATGTTGGGTATAGATCGATTACATAGATTCCACGGTCAAAAACATTTCAAAATAAACATAAACGATCAAAATACAAAATTATTGATACCGACAATCGCAGAGGGAAATTTATAAGTAACCCAATAGTATTCACCATAAGATACTTGCCTTGTCACCAATAACTTAAAAGACATCCGAATAAATACATTTTAGATACCGTACGGTATCATTATTTATCGAATGTCTATATTTTGATCAAATATGAAAACCAAAATATAATTAACCGCAAACGAATCCATGCAAGCGTCTATAAACAACTTAAATTTCATGCATTTAAATAATCTTTACAATAAGAAAAAAAAATGGAAATGATGTTTATCAATCGGGAAACATATAAAATTAAACATTATTAATTTGATTTAAAAACTTACAAAAGTCAGATAAGAGTCCGTTTTAACATTTAAGTTGGCTTGTTTATCAATTTGTAAAACTTGACGAAAGTTCTTAATTGATTTTAATAATTGTTCATTTCATATAGCTTATGGTAGAAGAGTCCAGGTTTCTGCTTTTAATTCCCGTGACGCCTCCATTGGAAGATAATGTTCTGGAGATGGCAATAGCTGGTTCAAGGTATCACAGTCTTTTCATTTTTCTTTTTAAATAGAGAGTGTGGTATGTGCGTCCTACCGCATCTCTCAAACACACAACGCTGGAACTGTCAGAAAAAACTGTATTTCCCTTTTTATATTATCCACACTGATTCAATCAACAAAACGTCACTAATCCATCACTTTCGTTAGGGTCCGAGCCAAGGCTTAGTGCTTCCATTGGTCAAGCTAATTTCTTTTTATTTTCTTATCTATCTTTCATCAGATCATTTTAATTATACTAGAGCCCAAGGGCCAGTTTGGTTTTCGATAATTCATAAACAATCATTTCCATTTACAGATTACGAGAATTAATTAATACCTGTTTTTATTTTTATATCTTGTACTTTTTTTATAAAAAAAGTACATTCAAATACTTATTTATTTGTTTTTTTAAAAAAAAAATATTTTTAAAGTTTGGCATCTGTGCGAATGTACAAACATTTTACTTTTAGCGTTTAGTTTTTTTTTTATTTTTATTTGCGAACTTTTAAGTTTTTATTTTAAATTAATGTAACGACATATTTATATATCGTTACAATATAAAAAAAATGATGAAAATAATGATCAATTAATATGTTATAAAAAGTCTCACAATTCACAGTAGTACTTTGGGTTAATCACTTAACCTTTTTTAACTGTCATTTAATTTTAAAATACACCTAATTCTCTTTCTACACAATTTTTTTTTTTGCACAATTTTTAAAATCCCCTTTTTGGCAATATTTCTGCAAGTGGGGAAATGTTCTTGTCTGCAATGTAATGTTTTTGAGGTTTTGTTTTGAAAGACAAATACTTTTTGGATATTAATGCTTTGTTTGCATTTTGTCATTTTTGACATTAGGTTTAAGAAAAAAAGTGTTCCTTGTTTGTGTTGATGTTAAAAAAATTTAATTGATTAATTTGTTTATATTTAATTTATTAATTTTGCCAAAAATCAATGGGTGGTCAGTTATACACTGGATACATATTTTTGAATGTACGTTTTGTTAATTAAATCTGAAATATTTTTTTGTAGCCTCATAATAATTCACCTACGAAAAAGATGAGGAAAGCGATTTCTTTAGACACTAAAATTTGAATTTTAGATCATCTACCAATCTGAGAAGGATCAACATCTGTAGCAAAGCATTTGTTTTACATGAAGCTGCTTAATATTAGAAAGTTGGTATGTTCTGGAACAAAAGCACTAATCATCATTTTATAGAAGAGATATTGTTTAGAAGAAAACGGAAAAAGCTTTAGTAATGTGGATAGAAGAAATGTCAGAAAAAAGAGTATCAGTAGATGGAAATGCCATCAAGCAAACAGCACTAAAAATTTACAAACAAAATAAAGAAATCAAACCAGGCACATTATCTGTGTTAAACAAGGAATGTTGCACATCACAACATTAAAATAAAAGATGAAACTGATCTTGCAAATGAAATAGCTACCAAAGAATTTCCAAAAAAAAAATGTTAAAATTATTGAAGATGGAGTATACACTCCTGATCAAGTTTGGAATGTTGATGAAAGTAGGGTTTTTTGGAAGAGAATGCTAAGTGAAAATCTATATAGCAAAATCACAGAAAACTGCTGGTTGTTTTAAAGTAGCAAAAGATCATATCACTAACATTCTGCTCCAGTGTTTTACATCACATATTGAAGCCTCTGCTTGTTAATTGAGCCCAAAGGCTACGTTCAGTGAAAAGTGTAGATTTGAATAAATTGCCAATTCACTGGATGGCAAAATAAAAAGGCTTGTGTCACCACCAAAATTTTTATGGAATGGTTCAACAAATGTTTGATTCCTGAAGTTAGACAATTTATGAATGCCAAAGATCTAGAATTTAAAGTTCTATTGATTCTAGATAATGCCCATGATCATCTGGTCTTGGAACACCCAAATGTACAATTTTGTTTTCTGCTGCCTAATACCATTTCCTTGCTTCAACTACTAGACCAAGGAATTATCGCAACATTTAAAACTTATTATGTAAAATGAACATTTTAATACGTTTTGGACAAACTAAATGATAAAACATTAAGCATCATAGATGTGTGGAAAAAATTTGTGATTATGGATTGTGTGAATCAAATTGGATTAACATTACCTGAATTATGATCTTCAATTTTGTATGGATGTTGGAAAGCTATTTGGCCAGAATGTGTAAAAATCAAAAATCCTGTTGTCTCTAATATGACTGAATTTCTCAATATCATAATAATGGCCCACTTATTTGGTGGAGATGATTTCGATATGTCATCTTAAGATATCGATGAATTGTTAATTGATAAAGCTTTAAGTGCGAAAGAAATCATAGATTGTTCTTAAAACTCCTGATGCTAAAGAAGACAGTGATAATGAAGGTGATGATCCAGTGTTAAATGCTAATTTATGTAAACAAGATCTTGATCTTGCTAACCAATTAGGTAATTATTTTGGCAAGTATGATCCTAATGAGGAATGAGCTTCAAAGTTTCAATGAGATCTGAAATCGCTAATGTCATCTTATAGAGAACTATATAAACACCTAGCTACTATATGATCCTAGCCATTAATTAGTGACTTCATTCATAAAACTGTAACATCAGCACCACAGGACATTACTGCTAGTGTTGTTTATGAGTTTTCAGAGAGAACTTCAGTGAAAGGAGAACATGATGCATGATGACCAAAGTATTGTTAGTGATAGCAGTAATGTTGCAAATTTTAGCGATAGCAATATATTTCGATCATTCACAAATGTGTTTATTGTCAGAAAATGACAGTGAATAAAATTTTGCTATGTATAACTCAAATGACAAATTCTGCCTCATTGATTCATTACATTTTTTTTATTTTTCAAATGAAATTTGTTTCTATAATTTATTTTTATTTATGTGCAATGTTTATGAAATAAAAGTTGATAGCATACATAAAAATATAACATTCTAACGAAATTTTTTGTATGGTTTATTTAATTACTTTCATTGATTGCTTACATCTGGAATCAATCTCCTTATTTTCCATATATACACTATATTTTTTACATGTAATTTTCAGGAACCAATCTTTCGTGTAAAAAGAAAATTATGTGTATAACAAACAGAAGCAAATGTCAACAAGTCATATCCCAAAGATTTCCAAATTTTAACATTAGTGGCTTGTTGATTAATTTATAGATTATTCTATTTCTTATGAAAATTGCCTTTAATTTTTTTTTTATTACAGTTTCTGTTTTCATGAAGAATCTTAACATTTTCAAGATCAAAATTAAAAATATGTTTACATGTCTTTTCATGATCAAAGAAAATCGAAGCTGTTAATAAATCATTAAAATTTTATTTTTTATATGATTATAATTGATGCTCTTTTAATCTTTTATCCATACTGCATCTCAATTATATGAAGCCATGCAATTTACATAAAATTTGATAAAAATATTACTTTTTTGTTTGAAAGATATTCACCAATCTACTAATGTTATGTGGAACATAAAATGAAACATTGAATAAATCTTTATATATGTTTTTAAAAAATTTAACCAACATCAAGCAACTTTGTAAATATTTCAATATTTTGTGATTTTTTTATTTCGTAATAACATAATTTTTCATTACAAAATAAAAATCTAAAACTTGGCATCTTATGCATAATTGGTACTTTTGACTAACAATTATATTTCCCCATTTTTGCAATGGTTTGATTACTAATTTATAGCTTAATAAACTATCATCTCTTGTAATATATATAAATAAAAATATTTAATAGTTTTCTTCTGTTCTTTTTCAATAGTTCATTTTAAACCATTTAACTTATATTCATTATTATATTTCATTACAATATTTATTGCATAGCAGACATTTTATATATATAATTATATGATATGTAAATTAATTGAACTACATCTGGGTCTCTTTTTGTGCAGCTTTTTTAAGTGAGATTCATGTTTCTTCTTAATATTTTTTTATGCGATAAAGAAGTTCATATTTCATTTAAAATTTGGAATTTTCCCGTTTTATATACATGCATTAAATTTTACATATTTTAAATGCCTGTTGGAAAAAAGGTTTGACAGTAAATTTAGATACCGTAGAAGATTTAGAAAAAGATAATGAAACAGAAAAATGATTCGAGAAAGTCTTCAACTTTCTAATCAATTGGAAAATCATTTTTTTTGTTACTGACATGAATTATGAACTAAATTCCAACGAGAGCTAAATAATTGTATTTCTGTGTTATGTATGTATATGTTTAGATTTTTTTTATATACATGGAGAAACTTTTAGACAGAAAAAAGTTACAAGTAAAAATATTTAAGAACTTTTAATTTCTACTTAAAAAGAATGTCTTTAAAGAGACTAAAAACATCTAGAAATTTATCTCTTTGGTTTCCCAAACGGTAGCACTAGGGTTCCAGCTTACTACAACCTTACCCAGATCAAGTTATAACCAAACATAGTTCAAGAAACATAAGATTCCTGTGAACAAATACACTAGAAAATTGATGACATTAAATGAAATTGATAAGATATTTTATTTTATATAACCACAATTTATTTAAATAACACTATTTGGATAACACTTTTTCTAATAGTTCATTGCAGTTCAGGTTCCATAGATCAGTTAGTCCATTTCATCAGTAACTTCTCTAATGCTTGCTCCCATTGTTGATGATCATACAATGTCCATCATTTATATTCCATAATCCTGTTCCACCAGCATTCACATAGTAGGGATTTATTTAGATATCTGTGTGTACATCACGGATACCTACCTTGTCATTTCTCAAGTTTAAATTCTTCTGTGAGTTTATATTCTCGTATGCACATATTCGTAGACATGTCTATTAATTCCCTATTGCCATATACTCTTAGGTAAGTTTGATTTATATTTGGATTAATCCTTTTCATCTAATCATTCAATAGCCAACAATTCGAATATATTCACATTTAATTCATGTATATAGATGCATATTTAATTCCTATATGTAGACACATATTTAATTCATGTATATAAATGCATGTTTAATTCCTGTATGTAGATGCATATTCAATTCATGTATATAGACGCATGTTTAATTTATGTATATAGACCCATTTAATTCATATATATAGATACTTGTTTAATTCATGTATATAGATGCATATTTGAGTCATGTACATAGATGCATATTCAATTCATGTATATCGACTCATTTAATTCCTGTAGGTAAATGCATATTTAATTCATGTATATAAAATAGTAACTCTTTCATGGTTACACATAATGCATTTATACAAATCAGGATATTTCTATTTTAAATTACATGCTTACATTATAATTTCTATATTTCATTTAGCAAGGTGAACTTTAAGAATTTGACATATATTTCTTATACTCTTTATTATAAAGCTTAACTTCGAATCAATGTTATAAGTTTTATCACTTAAAAAAAAAGTAATCAGTGAATTCATTATTGCGTCACCATTTGTGTCAACATATTTCAATTTACCCTTTTTTTTTAAATTTTAATAACAGTAATGACAATTATATTATTCTATAAGAAATTATTTTGGTACATAACATTTTATCAATTTGTTGAATTAAATAACTACGTTTCATTTTATCTTTCCAATATGCTTTTCTTACAGCATTTTTGGAAATATCTTTAAATATTTTAAATGTTATCTAGAGTTTCCTTACCTTTAAATTTATCTGTTGGTTAAATCTTCACATTTAAAAGGGATTGGTCTTAGGTGAATGGTATATATTTTCTTTCGTGGTCACTTAGGCATGTTTCTTTATCTTTATGACTTTTTCATGGTATGGGAAGGAAGAGCGAGCTATTCTTTCTAGTCAAACATTTTAGCATTTTCCATGTTGATAATTTGCTTCTTCATATTGCAGTTTTACAGTAATCATGGGTTTCACCTACTAACTGCTGCACTTCTTTAATTACTGGTCACGGTGGTTCCAAATTTAGTTGGTCTGATTATTTAAACTTTTCCCTGTAGAATGACTAAATACTGAACTGTTATTTACTGCAAAGCAACTGTTACAATCAATCAACTGCAACTCCTGGAATTGATTGATTGCTTGCTTTATATACTCCAACTTCCCACGATTTTTTTATCATTTTTTTTATCTCGTCCACTTTTACCAATATGTTTTTCAAAAACATGTTGACTTCTATTGCCTAAGGCAAGAAAGTGATGCTATCTTTTTTTTAATGAACTAATTACAGCATGTCTATATTGTAATTCGTAAACATTCAGCTCTAACAAAAATATACTATATTGATTACATTTGAAACCACAGATTTTTAATGATAAAAATTTTTTAATTAAATGTGTCATTTAATTTTTAATTGTACATTTTAAATATTGATTTTTCTCTTCTTTTTTTTTTTTTCAGAAAACTTAAATTTACGCATTCTGTTTTTATAACTGTGTCAGCTTTCTTTTTTTAAATCAAATCATTTTAAAATGGGAAGGGGGGGGGGTAACTTCAGGATATGAAACAATGTGTTTGTTTTAATATATATAATATAAGAAAAGTATTTCCTTTTTATAAAGCAATTTACATATATATATATTATTATTTTTTATTCCAAGCTACATTTTTTAAAACAAAATCTTCAAAAATTATTTGTTTGCATGTGCTTGTACTTTTTGGGTAAGCTCCAACATTTCTTTTAGTTGTTGATATATATACATTGTTGTTGTAATAGTATTACTATTATTATTTAATAAATCAATTATTATTATTATTATTGACAATCTTAATATTTTTTTTACTTTAATTCATTGTACTCTCCTCTTTAAAAGTTTTGCTTCTAATAATTTTCTTATAATGTTATTATAAATAATTATTATATCTATTTATTTAATTTTTGTAGAGACTGTTATATACTTTTAGTATTGATTTTTGTTATTGAATTTGAATTTACTTGAGAAGTTATTTTGTATCTCTAAATTGTGAATAAGTTAATTCAAACACAAAACATTTGCTATGGTTGCTGAAAGGAGTTTGCTGTTATTTGAAAGAAGTTCATTTGATTTTTCTTTAAGATCTTAAAAGAATCAACAGGACAAATTTCTAATGTTGACTTTATTATGTTCTTATCATTGCATCCATTATTACTGTGTGATTATTTATATAGTAAATGAATGTAGATGGGCAGCTCACCAACCTGCATCATTCAGCATGGTGAATTTACTGGGTTTTATAGAGTTTAAGATTAAGAAACAATATGGTTTTTCTTCTCAGTTCCCACTTAGTTCTTAATTTTAATATTAGTTGAGGCTATTTGTGAATGATTTTTTTATTATTATTAGATAGATATTTATAATCGTGACAAGCAAAACTAAATTTCCTTATTCCTAGAAAGCTGCAAAAACATTAACCAAAACAACAGTTAATGGCCAACGGTGGATGGATGGACTAAGAATTCCCTAATTTTGGAACCAAATTGTTATTCGATAATGATTTTTTTATTTAGTTACTACAATGACAGATTCCTTTCAACTGCAGGAAGATTACATGAATTGTGGAGTTAGAAGAAAAGATGAAGAACAATTGATTTAAAAGGTCGGCATGTACTTTATTATAAAGCTGCAAATATTGGAATCATAAATAGAATGAGGATTAAGAAGCATTAAAAAGACATGACTTTTATTGTCAGATAAATGCAAAAAATGTAATAGGAACTAAGGAGTGATTTATATGTTGCTTTTATTGATTTGATCAAGAATTTGATTCAGTTAATAAGACAGGTCTAGGGCATTGTTTGAAATTAGTTTATTGTTCATTAGAATTTATTCATATTAAATAGCTTCTACATGATGGAATGAGAGGAAGTATTATTACTTTAGCTAGAAAATTGAGACATTTAAAATGAAAACTAGTGTTAAACAAGGATGCGTACTTGCTCCAACATTGTTTTTAATTATATTATACTCTATATGATAATGTGAGAAGTGCATTTGAAATTAAAACTGGTGTTAAACATGGATGTATACTTATTCAAACATTGTTTTCAATTTTTATGATAGTGATCTTTGGAATTGTTTATAGGCATCTTAATCATATAGGATCAAAATACAATAAAGGTTTGATGGTGGAAATTTTATCTTGAATTGATAAAAAATAAAAATAAAAACTTCATTTTCTTGGATTGCTATTTTTGCCAGTTCAAAAGATGATTTGCAGAATGTTTTAATGCAGCATATAAAGACTTTGATTTATTAATTAATGTTCAAAAAACTCTAGCTCGTGACAGAAAAAAAATCCTGAGCAACTTTTAATTTGAATGATTATCAAACTTGAGAATGTAAACCAATTTAAATACCTTTATAGTTTTATGAGTAGAAGAATGGACTTAGATATTGAGATAGAATACAGATTATGTGCTGTTCCTGCTTTTAACAAGTTAAAAAATGGTTTTTATTACCCGGAAATCACAGCTAAGTTTGTTGTATATAGAACTGTTATTTTATCTCATTTATTGTATGGAAGTGAATCTTGGACACACTATTGATGCATTATAAAAGCATTAGAAAAGTTTTATTTAAGAGTGCTTCATAAAATTTTAAAAATATAATGGCAAGATTATAAACCAACCAATATGTTTTTCAATTTGCTGAATGTGATATTATTGAATTCACTATTATAGTAAAATCACCCTTTCATTAGATTGGATATGTAAAATGAATGAAAAATGGATGACTGTAACAGAATGGTTTATGGTTGACTTGCTTTATGGGAAAAATATAACTCATCTCCATTATAAGGATTATTTCAAAGATTTTAAAGAAATGCAGTGTCAATTGTTTCCATTTGGGAGATATTGCAAAGAATAGAATACATTGGAGAGTTGTAATCAAACATGATGTTGAAGTATTTCAAAAAGAAAAGATTTCTGCGGAAGAAATTAAAGACAACATCATAAAATACCAAATTATCATCAGTATTTTGTCAATGGACAAGTTCAGAGATTAGTCATGTCATCAGTTCATCCATTTTTCCATTCCATTCTCTTCATTACTCAGTTCTTCAATTCCACTTAACTCTTCTCATATCCTATATCATCCCACAGTATCAATCTGTTTCATCTTTTCTTACTTCCATTCACATTCTCACCAAAACATCTTTCATTAAATTATAATTTTTTCTTAATATATGTCCAATCTAGTTCTTTCACTCAGATTTCCTTGATCAATCTTCTTTTTTTATTTAGTCTTTTCAAAACTTCATTTGTTATTGTATTAAAATATCAAATAAACAAAAACATGGACCAGTATGTTTTACCTGTAAACATATTTTTGAATTCATTTCTAGAGTTTTTTTTTTTGTTGTTGTTGTTGTTTTTTTGGCGGGTGGTGGTGGGGAGGGAGTTGGAATGGCCAAATAATGGAAAAGCAACTTTGTGAATATGGATGATATGTCAGACAGGGTGGCAAGGATTTGTTATTCAATTTATTAGAAAATACCAAACTCAAATAATTCAGATTTCTGCCCAAACAAGTTGTCATTGTGATGAAGTAGAGGATTTTTATATAGATATACAAAATGTTTTTGATCATATTGAATATTTTAAAATTGTCATGGAGGACTAAATATATTAGAATTGGAAAACTAAAGATGAAAATTGCTCTGGGTAAATTTGGATATGATAATAGAAATGAGAAAAGAAAATGAACAATTGTATATTATGAATTCTTTGAGGAAAATGCTAAACCAAAATGCACATGAAAACATCTAAATGAAGATGCAGCAGTAATTGAATTATATTTTGATTAACAAAAAATATTATTAGGTTTACCACAGATTCACATGATCACTATCTCTTATACTAGCACATATTTGTTTATAAACAAAGCAAAACTCTCCATACAGTATTGCCACCCTGTGCCAACCAGAGTAATCAATGAATGCCAGAAGGCTTGTGCATAAAATCCCTATCTAATGCCTACTCATCCAATATCCCCAGACTAGTTTCTGGCTTGTGGCCATCGTCAGTGAGGAGCTTTGGATCTGAGAGCACTGCACCTAGATCTTAGGATGAGTAGGCATTAGATAGGGATTTTATGCACAATCCTTCTGGCATTCATTGATTACTCTGGTTGGCACAGGGTGGCAATACTGTATGGAGAGTTTTGCTTTGTTTATAAACAAATATGTGCTAGTATAAGAGATAGTGATCATGTGATGCTTAATGGTTTAACACCAGTCCTGCCTAATAGGATAGTGGTGGCTATGGTTGTTAAAGGGCCAAAGACACGAAAAAGGAAGGGTACTGAACTGAGTTCAGACCCAAATGACTATATAAGCTATTGTGCTTAGATTGAAAACATTTTTGTGTTTTTCAATTTCATTCTCATAGTTTTGTAGTTAAGTAGAGATAAAAGGTGGGTGCTGGAGGGTTGCATTAGATCCTAAGATCTAGGTGCAGTGCTCTCAGATCCAAAGCTCCTCACTGACGATGGCCACAAGCCAGAAACTAGTCTGGGGATATTGGATGAGTAGGCATTAGATAGGGATTTTATGCACAAGCCTTCTGACATTCATTGATTACTCTGGTTGGCACAGGGTGGCAATACTGTATGGAGAGTTTTGCTTTGTTTATAAACAAATATGTGCTAGTATAAGAGATAGTGATCATGTGATGCTTAATGGTTTAACACCAGTCCTGCTTAATAGGATAGTGGTGGCTATGGTTGTTAAAGGGCCAAAGACACCAAAATGTATGGGTGCTGAACTGAGTTCAGACCCAAATGACTATATAAGCTATTGTGCTTAGATTGAAAACATTTTTGTGTTTTTCAATTTCATTCTCATAGTTTTGTAGTTAAGTAGAGATAAAAGGTGGGTGCTGGAGGGTTGCATTAGATCCTAAGATCTAGGTGCAGCGCTCTCAGATCCAAAGCTCCTCACTGACGATGGCCACAAGCCAGAAACTAGTCTGGGGATATTGGATGAGTAGGCATTAGATAGGGATTTTATGCACAAGCCTTCTGACATTCATTGATTACTCTGGTTGGCACAGGGTGGCAATACTGTATGGAGAGTTTTGCTTTGTTTTTACCACAGATTAATCATTTATTAGTGAAATGCAAAACTAGAGTGCAACTATTCAGTATTAACAGTTGATATTTCTTTCCTTCAGATTTCACTAATAAATTTAAACTAGAAGCTGCTAATCCTTTTAAAACAATGACACACTTTGAAGTTGATTCAAATTTAACTGAGATCAATAAAAAGATAACTGATATACTAACTCTTAAGATAGATGGGCACAAAAAAGCAGCAATTTACTGATAAATTTTTAATTTAGACAATGCAATATATGAAGAAAAGAAGAAATATTAAAGTATTTAAAAGTGATTCATTATGAAGAGTTAAATATCTGGAGTTTTTTAAAACAACAACAAAAAAAGGAGTTAATAATGTTATAAGAAACTATATCTGTGAATAGGTAAGAAAAATTATAGAAGAGAATAAATGTTAAAAGTTTTAAAATTATAAAATAGCATCTTGACATTAAGCAAATTATTTCAGCAATAAGAAGAAAAGATGAAAGTATTACTGAAAAAGAAAGGTGAATCATGAAATGTGTATAAGAGTTCTATAAAGAATTATATAATAATGAAGAAATTAAGTATTTTCTATAGTTAGTACATTTTTTGAATTGCCCAGCATTTTAAATGAGTGAATCATGCAATTAAATCTGTGAAAAAGAAAAAATCTTAAGTAAATGATAAAATTATTGATATTTTAAAAGAAGTAGGTGAAGAAATAGAAAACTTGTTGGCTAAGTTATATACCAAATGTTATTATAAAAGTGATAAAGAAGATTTTAAAAATAACAGAGTTAGCAGTTTTCTATCAGTTCTATATAAAATCTTTATGTTTTATATATTTGTCTTCTTTTTGGATCTTTGATGAAAATATTTAATACTTTTTGTAGCATTTATCTCTTCTTTTAATAGCATTGTTATGTTCTTTGGCTCTTACCTCTAATTGTTTTGCAGTTTGTCCAAAGTAAATCATTTTACAAATTTCGATGTAATTCTATATACAATTCTTTTTTTTTTAACTGTAAATCATCCCTTAACCTATAATTACCTATTAATTGATCAAGATTTTTACTATTTGACCAGCCAATATTTATATTCTCATCAATATAATTTTTATTATACCTTAAATTATTATAAATCCTAGGATAATATGAAAGTTTAATCCGTTTCTTACTTGATTCATTATTACCATTATCATGATATACTATCATTATTCTCAAAAATTTTATCATCTACCATAGATTTTTTAGAAGTAAAAAATATATTGCTAATAGTTTTATGATTATATCCATAATCTTTATATAATTTAATAAATTGATTCTTTTGCAATTGAACTACACTTTTATCTATATTGTAATTATCATTCTTATATTTAAAAATTTTAATTACTGCTAATTTTTGTACCCATGCTTGTTGTAAATCTGCATGAATATTTTTTCTTAATTTATGTTCTTTAATAAAATGTTTTAAAGTAATTTTATTATCATTATCTATATTAATTTCTATATCTAAATATTTAATCTTATCTTCAAATTCTACTTTAGTAAATTTAATTTTATATATATATTATTATTAAACTCATTATAAATATTATTCATTACTCTTTTATTACCAATAATTAAAATATCATCAACATATCTAGAATGATATATTATTTCTTGATTGATTATCCTTTTTTTAATTACAATATTTTCTAATTCATTTATAAATATTGATGATATTAAGCCATGAATTGCACAACACATCTCTCATTTGGATTCCAAAATTCATTATTATATTTAAAATATAAACTATTGTGTATTAATTTTAAACCCTCTTCAATAATATTTATTATGTTTATATCATTTATATACTTACTTAAATTTTTTATTAATATATCTATACTTTTAAAGTCTTGGAATAATTGGATACATTCTTTCAATATCCATTGTAAAAGTACTGTGAGGGTAACTTAGAATCGTACCCACACAAACCTTAGCCATCTGAAATATTGGATTGTTTTTTTCCCATTAAGATATTAATATAAAGTAAATAAGTTTTGCTAGAACACTCTTAAAAAATATAAATGTATAAGTAGTTATGACAGTGTATTAATTGTATATTAAATAGTGGGAATGATAGGTCGTTTACAATAAAATCACACATATATATTAGTAATAAAATTAATTCTAGTGTTTAATAAAAAAATATAAACATTGGAAAAGTTCATACAAATTTATTTACATTAATAATTGTATTGTGTTGAATATCTTGTCTGTCTATTATAAATATAAACAATGACTTGAATGATGAAAGAAACAGTCATAGTTATGGAAAAAGGATCAAGTATTGTACTAGGTAACTGAATGTAAGAAGGAGATGATAATATTATTAGTATTATATATATATTTTAAATGAATCATAGATAATCACAATATTTTTATAATGCAACAAGAGGCACACGCTGTGAATAAACAATGCAAATGACACCGGGTATAAAAAGAAAAACAATTACAAATCCTTCTTTAATAATTTTGTGTTTGACATGAAAAGTCAACTTTATTGAAGCAGTTATTTTAATAACATTTTTTTGCAAAATGGACATTTTTTGAATCAGCGTCTCTACAAATGCCAATTTTTTTATTTATTTGCCATGTAAAAAAAATAAGGAAGCAAATGGAAGATTTTCATACAATTTAAATGATCAGATAAGTTTAAAATAACTTACATATTTTAAAAAAAAAGTATTATGATTTTTTTCTTTTTAAAAAAATAAAACAGAAATTAGAATGATTTTTTCAATTAAAATTTTAATGACAGGAATATGTTATATAGCCAATATCACAAATAAGAAATAACTATTCTATATATATATTTTTAAATGTGAACCGCATATATATATAAACCTGTATATATATTGAAAAATATATATTTTGGCTAGAACAATTGGCGTCAGGTGGAGCATTTGCCCTCCACTATGGCCATGTGAAGTTAATATCTATCTGTCTACATTGAAGTACCTGATAAGCTGGATCCACACATGATGGAAATCTACATGAGGAATAAAACAAAACCACCCACTGCTAATATAAATATGTTCAGAATGTGCTATTCAGAATCAATTAGGAGTCATCAACATTTATAATAAAAAAAGAAATGCATAAATTGTAAGAACTGTTATGTAAGAAGGATTCTGATGAATAATTGTGCCTGGTCATATCGATTCATGAAATGTAAATATTATGATTTTTTCTTTTGTATAGATATATATATATTTTTATTTTATTATCTTAGTCTTATATTTCAGAAGTACTAATGGTCTAAGTTCAACAGTTTGGGACAGACCAACATAAGAAAATGTGAAGAGAGGGTGGGTGGGTGAAAAGTCAGAATTTGTTCTTTTAATAAAATTTAGGTAATTTTCTTCCAAAGTGCTTGATTTTTCATCCATGACTGTAAAATTGAATGCTTAAACTGAATACTTAAATGGTAAGAGTTTTTCTCTTTTAAATTCATTAAAATAACCAATGCCACAACATGACATAACAATTTATAGTATATGTTATATGTTTTACTAATAGTATTTCTAAGATCTTTTTAATGAATAAATGATTAATCCTTTTAATTAATATTCTTTACTATTTTCTTTGCTATCATATCATGTATTGTTTCATTATTATATTTCTTTCATGATATATAAATATGCAAAGTGATTATTTTAGATCAACCAACTTCCACACCTAGAACTGCATACTGCATCTGAAGTTGCACTTAAATTTCTAATTTAGTTAGCAATCTCACTTTTATCTAATAAATTTTTCATTACTTTTGGATATATAAATGTCTATATTATGTATATCTATCATGGGAAATATGGGATAAGTAATTTTAAATTGCTTAATTAACAATATGATAGATACTCATCATGGACATAGAAGTTATAAGTATAGAAGAATATACCCAAATAATTCCTTTGCACTTATAAATATATCTATTTTATTTTTTTTACATTGATTGATAATTTGTTCTATGTTTTTAATATATTTTGTTTTGTAAATAAATATTATGAAGTTTTGTTTAATTGACAAAGTCTCTCTAGTTTGTTGATCCAGCATTTACATTCAATCATATAACCAATATTTTATATATGCACATACACATTATTGTTTGATGAGTACGAGAAAGAAATATTAAATCAAGGTTATTGCTTATTAATAAATAGGATAAGCTAATTCAGTTATTGATTAATAGTCTGCATATGTACATCCCTGTCAAGAGAGTCGTGCGAATTCTTCCTGAGTTCGAATACTGAGACAACGGATCCAATAGAGAATGGGGAGATGTTAGATGAACTGACAAATTGCATGTAAATTTGATAGATAAGTCTTAGGCTAGTCTATTAAAGATAGATGTAATCATGAGTCGTGTACTTCATCGTGTCATCTCCAGCATCCTACATGAAGTCCCTGGGTCCGACCATAGTCAGATGCAACCTTTTTTTGTCACGTTATCGATCGGACCATTACAGTACTTTGATTCCTATTTAATTTTATACTATTTAATTTATCAATAATACAATCTGCATTCTTTATAGAATATTCACCATATCCTAAAATACTTATTATCCATTTATTTCTATACTTAGAAAACTTCTGTAAAATAAAATTGCTAAAGTTAAACAACAGCTTCAATGGGTTATTATTTTTACGAGTTTTAACCTTTGTAAAAATATATGGATTTTCATAAGAAGGAAGGATACAATAATTTATAGTCATTTATATCTATAATTTTATAATCTTTCATTTTATTAAATAATTTTAAATATTTGTTTTTTATTCCTGTAATAGGATCTTTTAATTTATTATATCCTTCTATATTTATTTCATCTATTCTATCAATATAATCCTTATAAATAGAAGATGGATACAATAATTTATATTCATTTATATCTATAATTTTATAATCTTTCATTTTATTAAATAATTTTAAATATTTGTTTTTTATTCCTGTAATAGGATCTTTTAATAATTTATTATATCCTTCTATTTATATATAATATTTAGTGAATTAAATGTGAAGGTATTTAAGCTTCACACTCTTAGTTCAAAAAGCTTGAGTCTGACTTATTTATATATAAATTGAGGCATAGAAGAAGGTGGGCCCCATCTTTTTCTTATAGTTCTGACTTGTGTTTGAGAATTGAGAGGTCCATGTGCTGCCATTATTGCATCTGATTGGCTGTCACATAAGCATGTTTAAAGCGTATCTATTGAAGGTTTTAGCTTTTATGTTATTACAATGTTATCTGTTTGCGCTTAATAAATTTGATATATTTATATCCTATATTTATTTCATCTTCTGTTCTATCAATATAATCATTATAAATAAAGAAGGATATAGTAATTAATAAAAAAATCCTACTACAGGGATAAAAAAACAAATATTTAAAATTACTTAATAAAATGAAAGATTATAAAATTATAGATATAAATGAATATAAATTATTATATCCTTCTTATGAAAATCCATATATTTGTACAAAGGTTAAAACTCATAAAAATAATAACCCATTGAGACTGTTGTTTAACTTTAGCAATTTTATTTTACAGAAGTTTTGTAAGTATATAAATAAATGGATAACAAGTATTTTAGGATATGGTGAATATTCTATAAAGAATGCAGATTGTATTATTGATAAATTAAATAGTATAAAATGAAATATGAATCAAAGTATTTTTACAATGGATATTGAAAAAATGTATCCAAGTATTCCAAGACTTAAAAGTATAGATATTGTAACCAGTTGGCTTACATCACACACACTAATATAGTGTATGTGAATATATATATAAAATAAAGGAAAATTAGAAATAAACACAGACAAATATTATAGTAGATATTTTCTACATTCATTGAAATAAAATAATAATAAAAATAAATAATAACTCTGATTTAAAATAAAAATTGTTTTATAAATTAAACTTTTAAAAGGTCTGAATAAATATAAATATTGTATTATTATCATTATTATTCTGATTTTGAAATGTAAAAACACCATACTTATTTTTGGAATTTTTTAATTAATTAAACAAATTTTTTATCTATTAAAAATCCCCTAAGTAAAAAACATGTATATAGATTCCAAGGGGTTAGAGAGATAAAAATAAAATTCTGTTTTTAATCAAGGTGTTGTTATAACACCTCAGATGATTTTATAAAAAGAGCTGATAAAAAATATCAGCCAGTTTGGATAATGATTTTGAAGAAAGCAGTATGTTGTTGGCTGTAGCAGAGAGTTGGCAGAATAGCTACCATGAAATGATACAGCTGAAGGCAGAACATTAGATTTAGAAGCTACTAATATTTCCTTCTCAGGAGTTTGAATTCACATGGAGAAAATGACCCACTTTTTATGCTGAAATTCATAGCCTTAAACAGAGAGGTTAGTTGCTTGTCTAAATTTATTAAATCAAAACAGTTGCTTGACTGGAACAATCCTAGACTGAAAGGAAGACCAACATTTTACATGGATTACATTTTTCCTGATTATGACAGTCACTAAAAAACAAACTCACCAAGAAAAAAAATCTTCTAGCTTGCTGACGAGTTAATTACGCGTATGCTGCATCAGATATATGCAGAAAAGCACAGATAAATGTATATATAGCTGGTGAGTTATTTTAAAATAAGTCATATAAAAACAGACATATATAGAACAATATTATTTTTAAGTCTGTTAAAAATCTATATATTTTAAAAGAATATAAAGTAATTTTGCTGGAATTATAATTAAGAGTCAAGAATAATTCATTGACCATCTCGTTTTAAAGGCAAAATAGATGTTTTTGAACAATAATTCTCTGGACATTATTTTGAAAAAAATTATTTATATAAAAAAGTAAAGAATCGATGATTCAATAATTTAATTTAAAAACGTTGATAATTAATCAACAAATACCTGTCAAAAATTGACTATACTTTTTTTTAAGGAAAAAAAAAAGAGAACTTATAAGTTGAAACTAATTTTAAATTACAGTATATCTATATTTTGTTTATACACGCACGTATATGTATGAAATTTGTGCATATTTTCCAAAAAATTTAATAATGAATATATAATATTGTTGCTGTTAAGTTAAAATATGATGTAAACATCAGCGTGTGCACACACATATGTAAAATTACATTTTGAAAGTGATGCGTGAATTTGTACTTTTTATGCTTTTGGTGAGTGTATAGTTGAGCGGGACTGTTTGGATGCAGAGTATTCATGATGCTCCAAAGTATATGCTCGGCACTGTCTAGACCTAGATATTGAGCTCCCAGAGGGGTCCAGCAGTGTGTAAGTAGGCCTCATGAATAGGCCCTGGATCTCATGAATAGACCTCATCTATACCCTAAGTCTCACAGAGATGAGCAGGGTTGGCGCAATGCCTTTTATTTTTTTTTTCTGGATACTACTCTTTGAGGATGATCTGTTTGGGTACTTAGAAGGGCAATGCTTAAAAATGAGGTATTTTCTCGCGACATCATGGAGGTTTGTGTACTGGTAGTCCAACTTGGCTCTGCTTATCATGGCATGGAGAGCTGCAGTTCATGTATTCATTTTTACTATCTCACCTTGCCTACTTAATCAGCATTAACTAATCAAGCAAAAAGACATTTCAAAATTTATATATTTTTTTGGATTCTGTAAAACGATATTATCTTTCATTTATTAAAAAGAGAAAAAGATACATTTTTAAAGTAAAGCAAACAAGCAAATAACTTCATGTATTAAAAGAAAGAAAAAAGTTGATAGAAACTAATTGATAAAGAGTGGAACTTACTATAAAATAAGAAAAGCAATTTATACATTTTCAACAACGAGTAATTGTGAAAATAACCTTTATTGTCATAACAAGTATGTAAATTTTATGAAATTATTAATTATAAAAGTATTGTGTGACAAAATTAAATGTTAATAATCTGTGCAATTCTATATAAGTGTTGTAGTAAACCTAGCATAAGTATTTGTATTACTTAAAACATAATTTAAAAGCTTAATCATGTATTATTTTACGTAAAAATTAAATATGTTCAGAAATCACACGATGTATGTATGCATATATCTGTCAATTGTATTGCAGATACCAATGCTTGTCATTTGTAACACATATGTAAATTTTAATCATTTTTTTTTTATAATTATTTTATGTTTAATTGAAATGTATTCCTTGTATATTATAAAACGCACGTCTGTGTATGGATATATATATATGCTTTTGTAGAAACTTATTAAGAAATAGTGTAAATCATATTGTATATCATATTGTATATTTTTCAAAATCAGAGCTTTTATGCTATAAGACCTTAAATAT
Organism: Epiperipatus broadwayi; assembly: GCA_028023455.1. Lineage (NCBI taxonomy): Eukaryota > Metazoa > Onychophora > Udeonychophora > Euonychophora > Peripatidae > Epiperipatus > Epiperipatus broadwayi. Next base: position 1,509,982 of record JAQFVV010006423.1, on the reverse strand, counting down.
CTTTTTTTTGTTGTTTGTTATTAATAAATGTATTTAATTGTTAAAATTGTATTCCATCATCTCTTGGTCACGTACAGTAATAGATCTTGTGTTCTCTGGGCTAGATTCGGATACGGATAAATGGGGATGTGTTTAGTGCTTTGGGCATCCAGAGATGATCAATCATCATCCTGGTTGGTGCAAAAGAGGATACTCTTTAAAGCTCATGCACTATTATTTTTTATTTTACTTTAGTCTTGTTAAAAATTTAAGTTTTAGTTGGCCAGTATATTAATGGTACTAAGTGGCCAGAACATTGATGATGATCAGCATGTTTTAAATGTCCCAGCATTATTAATTTGATTTCTGATTCTTGTGTATTTTAATGGATGGGCACTAAGCGGGTGCATCCAAGTTATGTTTAAATAATTGCCCAAGCTGGCAAAGGCTTAATAGTTGGCCTAGTCTACAGAAGACCCATTTTCCAATCCAGTCACAAGGTTGACTGTTGATTTACTGTACTGATGTATTATATTGTGGATCATTCATGATGATTGATTATTTATCTCAAGTATTTACTTGTCCTTATAATTACTTTATAATGCTGGTTGATATATGATGGATGTATATTTTAGTTGCTCTTCTGAGTTAGGTGGCTGATCTCTCAATGATTTCCCAGAGATTTTCTAATCTCATACTTTTATTATTAAATATTTTATTACTGATATACTTTCCTTCCACTTCTCACCCACCCCATCCCGTTACAATATATTAATAAAAAATTTAAGTAAGTACATGAATGATATAAACATAAGAAATATTATTGAAGAGGGTTTACAATTAATGCACAATAGTACAATAATGAATTTTGGAATATAAATGATAAATGGGTTGTGCAATTAGTGGCTTAGTCAAGAAATAATACATTATTCTAGATATGTTGATGATATTTTAATTATTGGTAATAAAAGAGTAATGAATAATATTTATAATGAGTTTAATAATAATATATATGAAATTAAATTTACTAAAGTAGAATTTGAAGATAAGATTAAATATTTAGATATAGAAATTAATATAGATAACGATAATAAAATTACTTGAAAACATTTTATTAAAGAACATAAATTAAGAAAAATTATTCATGTAGATTCACAACAAGCATGGGTACAAAAATTAGCAGTAATTAAAAATTTTAAATATAGGAATGATAAATACAATATAGATAAAAGTGTAGCTCAATTGCAAAAGAAATCAGTTTATTTAATTATATAAAGATTATGGATATAATCATAAAACTATTAGCATTGTATTTTTTACTTCTAAAAAATCTATGGTAAATGATAAAATTTTTGAGAATAATGATAGATAATGGTAATAATAAATCAAGTAAGAAATGGATTAAACTTTCATATTATCCTAGAATTTATAATATTTTAAAGTATAATAAAAATTATATTGATGAGAATATAAATATTGGCTGGTCAAGTAGTAAAAATCTTGATCAATTAATAGATAATTATAGGTTAAGGGATGATTTACAGCTCAAAAAAGGAATTGTATATAAAATTACATGTGAAATCGTAAAATAATTTACTTTGGGCATACTGGAAAACAATTAGAGGTAAGAGCCAAAGAATATAACAATGCTATTAAAATAAAAGATGATAGATGCTACAAAAAGTATTAAATATTTAAATTTCATCAAAGATCCAAAAAGGAGACAAATATATGAAACATATATTAAAAATAATTTGACTAATTGTATGAATATTTATAAGACTTCTACAAATTTAGTTAATAATTGTTTGATTAAAAAAGAATGGAAAATTATATAAAATGATATATATATATAATTGTATAAAAAAATGCATGTAACATTGTTATGACATAGTCAATTATTTTGAAATTATTTATATTATTATTGTTTGTTTTATTTCCATTATTGGACACTGGATGGTTTTATGTCAGGTGATTCGTTAACGTTAAATAGATTAGTAACATTTGAAAAGGGCACCAAAGCAGGTGTTGACAAAAGCTTTTTATATATAAAATTATTGTTTGATTATATAACTGTTATAAATAATTATTATTTTCTGATTATTAGTCAGTTGTTAAGATGGTTGTGTGAAGCTAATCATAGAATTAAACTAGGATGGGATGTTTTTAGTAGAAAGAATTTAATATTAAAAGAAATATGTCTTATGTGTTTGAACAAAAAAAATAGTTTTTAATAGAAGTAGTTTATATTTTTTATTTGTTAATCTTAGACTTGGACAGTTAATAGAAAAACATTTAGAGATTTCAGCCATTCACCCGTATATGGAGAGATGCATCTTAGGAAGAAGGGATCAAAAGTGAAATATTTATTGTTAGAACAAACAGGTATTAGTGATACCATTGAAAGAATTAAGAGACTGAATTTGTAGCTGGGAAGGCCGTAACATTAGAAGAGATGATATGGAATGGATAGTTTAAGTCCTAAATCAGATCTGAAGAGATTGTAAAAGACTTAGAAAAACCCTGCATAAAATGGAGTGATGAAATGGGCAAGAGTGGTGTCGAAAAGATATTAATCGAAAAATTAGATTAAACTTTGAAATCTTCATCTTACAGTAGATTGATAAGGATTGAAAATGATTTATGATATTTAATACTACATTGTGCTTATTTTGCATTTAGTTGTTAAATATTTATTTATTTAAAAAATATTAAATAGCTACTTTTATTAATTGATGCTTGTTTTATTAATTGTTGATTTAGATACCAATATAACTGCTAAAAATACATTTATTGCAAAAAACAGAAAAATGCTTATTACTGTTAAACTGTAGATTATAGCAAGAAATGAATAAATTAGGAAATGAAGATGTGCAAAACAAAGAATGTTTTTTTTCATAGTTTATTAATAAATTACCCATATTAATTTTGATTAGACCAAAATTTTAAAAATTATTTAATGTTTGACTTTTGTTGATCAAATTTTAGAAAATTATTTGTTAATGTGACACATATTTGTATATAATTATTTATATTGTAGTTGAAAATAAAATTTAGTACAGAACATTGTCAAAAAAAATTTTTTTTTTTTTTTTCTGATAAAGAAATGCACTTTTGTTACTAAGAAAATATGGGGATAATGATTTTTTCTGTGTGAATGAAGTAATCACTTGTTAAAAAAAAAAATAGATTCATCACTACAAATTTTTTTCCCAATTTTTGATTTTGCAATGCAATAAATAAAATAAAATTAATTTTACATTTCTAGCAATTAAAAAAAAACCTGTAAAACTAAAATAGAATAGAATTCTTAAAAAAAAAATTTACTTGCTGTGAAATTTCCCATGAAATTTCCTCTTCTTTTAATATTAATTCTTTAAAGAAATTTTATATATATATATAGATTATGTAGCAGGGATCCACACCAGCTCTACCAAAGACTGGAGACTCAGGGCAGGGATTATGTTATGGAAGTAAAAATGCGGCTTCTGAAGCAGTTAAATGCAATAAGTCAAAAGACTGCTCAACGGCAGCACAAACAATTTGTAGCATTACTTCTTGATGAATATGCTATTTTATGTACAGCTTCAAGGGAGCTCACAACCTTTCTTCAAGAATTGGTATATATTTTTTAAGTTGTTTTTTTTTTTATGCAATAAAAATGATGGTATTATTAATTAAATAACCATGATGTTTATTTTTTTGAAAAAGGAATCTGAACATTTAAAGAGGTTTAATTTAACTTGGGAACTCGTAAATCGGCACTTATTCCAGAGTATCATTTATTCGGATAATATTATTCAAGATAATATATGGTAAGCAGAAAAAAAGCTCTCTTTAGTATTATCTTTTTACTAACATTAAGTTTTTCTTTTGGTTTTATATTTATTGAAATATTTGTTTTCTAATGTAAAATTATCTTTTATACTATTAATAATTATGGATTTTATAAAATTATTAATAGTAATAATGAAATGGCTTTATTGCTCGGGAGTTCATGAGAAAGTTTGTGCATTGGAAGAAGCAGAACTGGAATTGATCTAACGCGCCACAGTCTGGCACTCTACACTGCAGTATACCTGTAGAGCTATAAAATTATTTAAAAATTCTCAACAACAATAAATAAGAGTAGGCTATTCATTTTGAATTTATCACATTTCAATCTATGGAATCTTTTCTATAGTGCAAAAATAACAATTGTTAGAAAATCTATTGCCAGTTTTTTGCATCATAGTGCATTACAAAAACGTCATCTATTTTTTAAACACATATTATCTACAATTTTTAAAAATATTTCTTACCTATTCATTCGTGTAAGTAATTGACCATGATTTCCAGAAAATCTTTATGCTGTGCCATTCTTAATTTTTTCTTTCACTTTTGTATAGCCTCTTTCATTTATTCTATTTCACTTATATAAATCCTTTTTTATTCTGATTTTGCTATATATCTTTTTTTATTTTTCTAGAAGGTTCTTCCATCCTCCAATCCGCTTTATTAAGAATCTAGCCTTTTTTTTTAATGCTTAAATAATTGCTTCATTTCTTTTAATTTGCTTTTCCCAACTAAACTATTTTTCTCTACCATATATATATATATTTCACAATTCCTTTATTTTTAAAAATTCTTCCAGCCAGTAATCGTCTGTCTTAATTTTTTTTTTGTCAATTTCTTGTTAACTTTTCTATACATATCTATCCAATAATTGTCTCATAATCTCTCTTTTTTCATTTCATTTTTAATTTTTCTATACATATCTCTAAACTCTTGCTAGTTTTCTGATCAAAAAAAGTCTTGTACTTCAAACCAGATCAACTTCTTTTGTTTTCCTGTCTTTGGGTAAAACCTTCAAATATTAATTACTTTTTTTTTTAGATTTTTTTTTTTTTCAAATTTGTTTTTCTATTCTCCCCTAATCCAATTGTCTATACAGTATTTATTTAACAAATTATTTTTTTAAAATTCATATCATGGCAGAAACTTAACTGAACCCGAAGCTAAATCAAGATTAACCTGTATTTAGCAATCTGCATAGAAGTAAATAAAAGGCTAAATAGATAAATAAACCCCCCATGGTATATAAAAAGGGATCCTTTATATGTATGCACACACAAGCAGAACAATCTTTTTTCTTTCAAACATGTATAATATAAACATAAGAACAAGTGCCATATAAAAATTATACACATCAGAGTACATCAAGTAAGAAATGTATTTGTCAAGTTCTGAGACTATTAATTAAAACATATTTAAAAAAATTAATCCAGAGTTTTTTTAAAAATCTAACATAGAAAACTCTTTACTTTTGCTCAGAAAATCTAGGTTTAAACAATGATGAAATTGGAGGAGAGTGAAGAATCTATTTTAAGATTCTTGCTAAATAACACTGGCTACACATGGCTTCAGTTGTAGCAACTGGAGTGATTCTGAGTTCATTTTCTAGATGGGCACATATAACACGGCAAAATCAAAACTCAAGCAGAATAAAAGTCTCAAATATTGTAAGCAGGATAGAGTAGTCTTTTGAAGTCAGCAAAACAGAATAGAATAGAATAGAATAATTAATAATTTTTAGTTGGTTTTATATAGACACACTCCTCATTGTTTGTCCCATTCAGAAATTTAAAGAATCTCTTCAATCAGTAACCTAGTGATGCTTAATGGAAATAAAATATTTTTGTTCAACTCTTAATTAATGGAAGGGATTAGAGTCAATAAAGAAAATTTTACAGATTAAACATTGTTTCTAGTCTATATAAAAATATTTTACTAAAAGATAATAAAATTTGTTACAAAGTTCACCTTTTTGAATAAAAATTGTTACATATAAAAATTTTTTTTTATTATTAGTGTGTGCACATATATACATAATACTGCACTCACTAAAACACAAATGTTAAAGAAACACAACTTGAATTAAATTTAAGCTTGCTTCGCCAACCGATGCTAAATTTTGAGATCAGTCAAGCATCTTGTTTTATTTTATTTTTTCTCATGATGGAATACTCATTTGACATTGAAATCACAATTAAGAAATTTTTACGTACTATTTTAATTCATGAAAATTTCAAGTATAATATATATGTATATAACATTTTTTATGTGTTTATAATGGTAAAATATTTTTTTAATGTGGTTTAATTTTTTTTTCTTTTTAATTTAAATCTTATATTAGTATATGTTTAAATAAATTCATAATGCTAGTGTGTTTGTAGCTATTTGTTTCTTCATTCATTTAAACTCCTACATTCTTACATATTAGATTTTTTTTTTTATTGTTTTTAAAATTGAAAAAGATTTGTGATGATCTTAAATAATTGAAGATAGGAATTAACTATGCTATTTTTTTTATAGAAGTGTTTAGAGCTTTCATCTTTAACTTTTTTTTTCTATTCTCATAACTGACTTTAAAGTAATATTTGTTAGTAACTTTGATTTTTTTAAGTATTACTGTTGTGTTAAGTATTAGCTACATTTAGTTTTGAAATGCAATATTTATTGACTGTTTCAATATATTGGAAAATAGGAAAGAAAATTATTGTTCAGTAATTTTTTTTTTGCCTTGATAAAATTACAGTTTTTTTTTCACATTATCTTCAGCTATTTATAATGTATTTACTTCTCTTTTCCTTCTTTATCTCTCCATTGTTTCATTAATTCTGTCATTACTAACAGTTTTTTTTTTTTCATTGTTTTAATCCTTTCTCATCATAGACCATTCTTTTAAATATAATTTCAATATCTTAAAATTTGTTTTTTTTCTCTGTTATTCTGAAATTTTTTACCAAATATCTTAATTTATGAGTTTACTTCCCTCCCCCTCTTAAAATGTTTTTAAAAAGATTTTTAATTTTTTTTAGAATTAAAATTGATTTTTTAAAAGTGTTTAAACACCTCTTAATTTATAGTTTTGCAGAGATAAATTTAAGAGTTGATGTTTCTAATTATTTTTTTTATAAAAAAATATTTTGTGTAATATTTTAATGTTTCAAGAAATATTTTAATATTTCAATTGATCTAAATTTATAATCATTTGTTTTAGTTTTTTAAATATAAATTATAAATATGAATTGGTAAAAAGAAATTATTATATTAAGAGATTGACCCAATAAGCATTGACTCTCTATCACCAGAGATCAAGTATATTTTTCACTTGCTAATTCTGTTTTTTTTTTTTTATATTTTTTCTCAGGCAAAATCCTTTACCCCGAGATTCATTTTCACCAGATGGACCATCTAGTTTGCCATATAGGTATACTAAATTTACTGATGAAATGACTGTGATAGCAGTTATGTGGAAAGAATCGCAGCAGCTGTTAGAAAGTTATAATGATACACAGGTATAGAATAAATTTTTTTTTAATAAATTTTTTATAAATTATAAGAAAATAATTGTTACAATTTTTTAATAATTATTATTGTTGCTTTAGTTACAATGTCAGTATAGAGTTGAAAACTGTATTGTTTTTATAGAATTAATAGTAAAAATCTAATAGAAGTTACGTTATTTTATCCCAGGTTTAAGATTTTTTTTAAAGTAACTATCGGAGTATAGGAACTGATTTATTAAAGAAATCAAATTTATTGAGCGAGAACTATATTAAACATTGTTAATCAAATAATCTAGATGAAATATTAATTTCATTTTGAACAATTTCAAAAATAATAGTGCTGATATCAAAATTATGAATATATTCTTTAAATTTTTTATATCTTCTCTTTTCATGAAATTGTTGAATTTTTTCCACTAGTTTATAACATTTCTTCAAGCATATGATTAACTTTTGTTAATTCTTCTATCAATCAGCATTAGTTTGCATTTTTTCCAAATTTTCATCTATCTTCTTAATCAAAAGTATCTTCTGAATTAAGTTTTATTTTCTGTCTTTGTGTTCATCAAATATTATTAGAAGTCAGTACAAATTTTAAGATTATCCATATTATTTTTTTATGGATTGCAATGAATGGTGTGCTTTTTGAATTTACATTATTTCTAACAAATGCACTATAGATATAATTGGCCAAATAGCTTGTGCAATGTATGATCTTTAATTTAAAGTATGCAGCATTCTACTACATGATAATAAATGAAGAATTTTTATGTCGAACAGTTTAATGACATTATGCTATATTAGGAAAGGGAGGAAGTTGTTTTTTTTTTAATTTAAATGTTAAGATAGTATGTATATATTTTAAAAAATAAGTTATATTAATGTCATCCTGGTCATTTAATACAGATTTATTGGATGCATTTTTTTTGACTTGAAGAGATTGTGTGATATCAAAGAAGGATTTCATGTATTGGTCTTGGGTTTTAAAAAGTGGTATCAATATTCAAGTTTAGAAAATTAGCAATCTTAATTCCCTGTATGGAAGAATGATTGAAATAATAATATTTATGTAGATTTCTTATGATGGTTATGAGATAAAATGGTTTTTTTATTAATTAAGAAAAATTATAGATGAATTGGATAATTATCATAAATAGAGACACTCATTCAAGTATAATTTATTTAGTTAAAAGTTTTTTGATAGAAAGAATATTTTTGATTAATTAACAGAAAGTCCCAATATTAATGATCAGTAGTTCATCAAATGAAGTCTTATGTTTAATTTTTATTAACATTTAGATATACTTCAATTATTTTTGTAAATCATTCTCAATCTTTACAAAAACATTTATATGTATATATTATAGTCATAAATAAAAATAATATCCAAAATATATTGTCTGTTATGCAAAATATACTCATTTATTATGCAATTATGAATTTTGAATGATAATCATTTTTATTATAATTATCTGTAGTAAAAAGTAACATTTGCTCATTAAATATTTACAATTACAAGTTTATTTAATGTTACTGTTTTATATATATTAAATTTTTTATTTTATTTGTAGAAGATAAAATCTATATTTATTTAGTGAAATCAATAATTATTGTGATTAGTAAGCTATCTGGTTCATGAAAATGCAAAATGTCTCTTCTCTGGTCATATAAATCTATTTTTCATCAACATGACTCCATCATAACTCTGATAGAATAAATTATGTTCTTTATATCTAATTAGAAGCATTCATATATGCTTTATTAGAAGCATAAATTTTACATTGTAATATAAACACAAATCCTATTAGATTAATTGATTTTGAATACACAAATTATAAAGTGTTGAAAGTAGAAATCTTTTAAATCTTAGCTATTAAACAATATATAATAAACTTAACATGTTTATAATAATATAAACAATGCATCATCAGTATGTTTAAATTAAAATCAATACTTATGTGATTAGCAAGCTACTAATTTCATAAAAATGTAGAACCCACTCCAATAAATCTATTTTCCGTCAACTTGACATTTTTTTAACATGTTTGAACAATTTACAAGGCCTTGGGCATGTAATTGTATTGATTCTTATATGTAATCGGAAATGCCCATGCATATTTTAGAAGCCTAAATTCTTCATTAATAATAGAAACACAAAGTACTATGTTTGTATTATTAGTGTAATTTTCATGCTTAATAAACACATATTGGAATTTCTGATTGTATAGAAGAAATCATAACTTTGTTCTGCACACAGCTTGGTTCTACTGATGATTAACATTGCTAGCAAAATAAATGCATTCATGATTTTGCCATCATTTTTGTATTAACTGGAAATGACTGTCCAAGAGCATTCAAAACACATGTAAATAATAAAAAAATGTAAGCATGAGAATTTCAAGATGAATAATTATTAAATACATTATGTATGTTTTAGAGATTTTTTTTTTTTTTTTTTTAAGTGTTACTACTATAAATTATCCTTAAACATTAAATAAATAGTTTAATATTTAGAATTATCATTACAAGACATTAGCAGAAATGTTTAAATTGTTTAATCAATTGATATAAAGCTATCTCATCATAATTATTTACTTAAGTATATCAGAATTCTTTACATCCTTATTAGTATATAATTTTATGGTTTTAGTTTTTAAAAAACATTTTCAAGTCATTTGTTTTTAATAATTTTTTTAGTATGTTTTTTTTTTTTTTTTTGTAGACTGCCATGAAAACAAAGCAGAGAATGTTAAAGGAGGATCTGGAATTTTTTAAAACTCAAAGAAAAATATTAGAACAGCAAGTTCGTAGGAAAACAAGCAATGTATCCCAGAGGTAAAAATATTTTATTGTAATCTAGAACAAGGGTTCTTGACTTGTAATTTATAGGATTCCAGGATTCTGCAATAAAATTATTTTTTGAGCTTTAATTAATAATTTAAAATATATATGCCCAGTTCACATTTATGGAAAATAATATTTGTTGAATCTAATGGATAATTAATGAATTGAATATTTATATTTTACTAATCAAATCATATCCTCTGACAAAGTCATCTGTAAAGAGGATGGATTCAATAATTCAGTGTACAAATAGCTGGATCAATTTTAAATTGTTGGTATTTTGCACTTGTAATGACTTACAAATTTTTACATAAAAATAAAGTGTTTGTTAATATGAAAGTCATAAAAAATATAAATATGATCCAAATTATTTATTAGTCAGATTTATGATGACAGAAAATCCTGGGATTACTGATGCATTATGTATATTATGCAGTTATATTTTATCAGACAGTTCATTAACACTAACGAAATTATGCAGACATTTTGAAACAGCCATTCAAAATATAAAAATGTCAAATATTTTGAAGAAAACTCTAGTTTCTTGACAAAATTAAACTTTTTATGTAGAAAATATTGTCTATAATAAAAATCAATAATGGCTACTTACTAAGTAAGCTTCTATATAGCATTCACAATTGAAGTATATATTCTGAAATTTGCATAAAATCCAGTGAGAAATTTTGTCAATAATTAAAATTTCTTTCTTCTTTAATAATTTTAAATAAAATTCTTGATATAGCTAAAGATATTGAGACACACAGTAGTACCTTCTCCGTAAAATATTGCCATCTAGTGCAAGCCATAGTAATCAATGGATGCTAGAAGGTTAGTGCATTAAAATGTCTATCAAGTGCCTACTCATCTCCAGCCTAGTTTCTAGCTTATGTTTTTCATTAGTAAAGAGCTTTGGATCTGAGAATATTGCACCTAGATTTTTGAATCTAAAGCATCCCTCCAGCAGACAACTTTTACCTTTTTAGTTAACTATAAATCTATGAGCCCAAACTAAAAGCACAATAATGTTTTTAGTCCAAGCTAATCCACTTGTGCAGTCTTTCAGATCCCCGAACCCAGCTCAGTATTTATATATTTGGTGTCTCTTCACTTTTTTTATTAACCATAATCACCAACATCTTTTAGCTAGGATTGATATTAAACTACTATAACATTACATGATCACCATTTCTTTTGCTTACCCAATCTGTTAACACAATAGCAACTTTCTCCATATAATATGTTATAGCGATTTAATACCAATCCTAATCAAATAATGTTGGTGACTATGGTTATTAAAAAACCAAAGACAGCAAAATATGTAGATACTGAACTGGATTCAGATCTCTGTAACTATACAAGTGAATTAGCTTGTATTGAATACATTATTGTGCTTTTAGTTTGGGCCCATAGCTTTATAGTTAACTAAAAAAATAAAAGATGGCTGTTGGAGGGATACATTAGATCCGAAGATCTAGGTGCAACCTCAGTTCCAAGTCTCCTCACTGTTGAAAGCCATAAGCTGGAAAAAAGTCTGGGGATATTTGATGAGTAGTCACTAGATAGGGATTTTAATGTACTAATTTTCTAGCATTCATTAATAACTACGGCTTGCACTACGTGCTAATATTGTATGGAGAAAGTTGCTAAGGTGTATTAACAGATTGTTTAAGTGTAAAAAAATGGTGATCATATAATGTTGAGACAGCGGATGTAACTGATTTATTAATTTTATTAGTTTTTGTTTGCTATAGCTATAATAAATCTATTGAAAACATGTTACTCTATGAAAATTTACAGACCAGTATAACAGGAGAATTAATATTTAAATATATCAAGTATTATATGAAAGCTCTTGTGATATATTCGTAAAAATATATCACTGTGTATGATGATGATGTTAAATCGAAATAAAATCTGTAAAAGGAGCAGTAATATTAATTAAAAACATATATGAATAGTTATCTTCTTAAATACGAATATGTTACTTGAAATATCCCTTTACATGAAGTAATGACATGATCACCATTTCTTATTTCTTCTGACATCCATTGATTACTCCGGCTTGCACTGAGTGGCACTACTGTATGGAGAGTTTTGCCTGTTTTAATAACATGAAGTAATGAAAATTATTAACTTTGTGAAAACATAACTGTTAAAAGCAAAATTATATGCAAAGATTTGGACGAGTTCTTGTCCTATTATATTAATTTTGAGAGGAGATCATCGTATTTTTATATAATGATAAATTTCTATTAGCAGAATGCTTTAGAAAATTCAGTGATTGGAATCAAATTTTTTTATTTGCAAATATATTCACAAAATTGATAGTTTCCTTTTCTCTTCAAAGAAAAAATGTAAATATGATCAACAGCTGTTGAAAAAAAAGTAATGTGAATCCATTTCCAATTTTAAACAACTTTTTACAGGAATTGGATTGTGAAATTGTCTAGAAAATTCAAAATTATTTATCTTCTAAAAATAACTGTGACAAAGCATCAGAAATGGTCAACATCTTGCAGTTCATGTTCCAGGATTTTCACCTATGAATTCATGTGTAGTGTACAACTTTTGCATTACTATTCAATTTTTGTACAAAATATAATATGCTATAAATGAATAGTATTTAATGTTTTTTTCCTCTAATATACTATAGAAAAAAAAATTTCTATAGTATATTGCTTACATTAGTGACAATTTTGAGTATGCTTTGTTTTCACCAAATGTGTAATATTAAGTAAAATGTTATTCAAATTTGAATCAATCATATATGTCTGTTGTGTTTTCATCAGTTTTATTGATGAAAGTAATTTTTATAAAAAACAAAATCGCAAAGACTTATAAAAAATAAATAATTATAATATGAAAGATAAAAACAGTAATACACGTGCTCTGGATTAGTCCTCAAAATTAGATATGTATGAAATGTCTTTTTATAGAATGAATGCAGACAATTTTTTTTTTTTTGAATTTTTGTTGTAAATATTTTTACTAAAGTACTAATATTGTTTTTTGATTATAGCATTACTTTGCAAGATCTAACCCTTTTTATTTTTATAATCAGATTTAAATAAAGAAAAAATAGAGGAATGATGTATTTCAGTGTTTTGGTGTGATTTTAAAGAACATCCATATTTATTCTCATTGTTATGTTTTAGTATTACATATTTGTATTAAAAAAGGTTTCTGTTTTACATTACCACAAAAACAAAATATTAAAGTAAATTATTTGCTGATTTCAATTGTTCACTATTAAACGAAATTCCAAAAAAAAAAGAGAGAAATTGAATCCTTCACATCAATTACTACTATGAATTAATATCCACCCCCCACCCCACCCCCCATTATTAATCTTTTTTTTTGTGGGTGTATTTCCAATAAATTATTATTTTTATTTATAAATTGGAATAAAGTAGTCAATGTTTCAAAAGCTGGAAATGCTGATATAGAAAAAGTAAAAAAAATTGTGTTACATCATAAAAAAAAATATGTAGATGATATTTTAATAATTGGAAATAAAAAACTATAAGTATATTTATAATGATATTATATATTTTTACAAAAAAAAGAAAATTGTAATTAATATAAAACATTTATATATTGAAATTTATAAAAGTAAAAATAACAAGCTAAAATATTTAAAAACAAACATAACACCAACCTCTAGGTTCAGATCAAGCACGTAGACAAAAGACCATGGTTATAACTCCATTACTATTAAAATTATATTTTTAATAAGGACACTATAGTTTCTAATATCTTAAAAATAACATGCATAGAAATGGATAAAATATTCATATTTTCCAATAGTTTATTAAAACATTAATTAATAATAGAGATAAAAAAAATTTTTATATTAAATGATTTTATTGTCTGTACACTAAAAAGAAATAAAGTAATTGTTTTTTCAATCACAATTGGAGTTTTTAGATTTAATTTGAAATAAAAGCATGGAGGATCCAGAAATTTATTAAGTAAATCCCTTGTTATAAAAAATAGGAATTGACTTAATTAATTTCTGTCCCTCCACCTCCATGCTTTTATTTCAAATTAGATCTAAAAACTTCAATTGTGGTTGAAGAAACAATTACTTTATTTCTTTTTAGTGCACAGTCAATAAAAACATTTAATATTTAAAAAAATGTTTATCGCTATTATTTTTAAGTTTTCAGTATTACACATTTATTGAAAATGTGTACACATAATACATATACATTGAGTTTAAAATAGTTTAAAATGTTATTAAACTAAAAGAAAAAAAAATTTAAACTGCTATCTTGCGACCATTATTTAAACCAAATGAAAATTCTAAGGATAATTTTTAATTGCAAAACTTGAAATTATTGAATATTTTTCCTGCTCTCTCTTCCATATCTATCAAACTAGTTGGCATACTGAAAAGATAAGTGTTTCAAATGAATTAAGGTATTATAAGTTAGTTATATATCAATTTTCAAGCAATTCTATTGAATTTAAATATATTAAACCTCTATTTTAAAATTTTATTCTAACTTGAAAAAAATCAAAAGTTAACAAACAAACAAAGAGATTTTCCAAAATCAAAGCATTTAAAAATAAAAATCATATTTAGGAACGACATAAATATTGAATTGGTAAATAATAAAAAAAACTAAAAATACTCAGTTATGAATGTATGGTAATTCATTATGGACACAGTTAAACAAATTGAAAAAAGAAAAAAGGAATATTATGGATCAGTTAATAGGAGAGCTGGTAAATTATTATTACACGTTCATTTTTTAATATATGGTCCTAAAATGTATTTTCTAAAAAATATAGGATTATTACATTGTTTTTATGATTCTAAAAAGTCCAAGAGATCAATTATATTAATAAAGAAAAAAGTATGAATATATATAAAACATCTGATTATCAATCTTTTAAACATGAATGGCAAATCATACATTAAAATATATAAGATCTCTTTAGTGTGTTCGAATATCTATATAGATACAGATATGCATTATAGTCTATGTATATTTCAATATATGTATGGGGGGGGTATATAACATGCACACATAAATATGGATATAATATATATATAGCTACAATATTTAAGACAAATTTATATTAATAATAGCTAATAAAAGTGAGCTGGGTACTGTTCTACTGGCTTGTGTCAGCCGCTTGATGGCATTGTTGCTATGCAAAAATACAGAAATATAAGCCGCCGGAAGAAAAAACTAATAGAACAGTATTGTGAACTGCAATAAAAAATATTACTTTCAACCTGTCTGTATAATAATATTATTATATAAGTAATATTGTTCTGTTTCATTTAACAAAATTTAAATGTCACTAAATGTAATGTTTTGTTATAGATGAAGTTTATTGTTATTTGATACAACTGTAAGATTTTTTAGATTGCAAAGAAAGAAGACAAAAACGGCATAATAGTTTCAACTGTAATTGTTTATTTAGGTGAAAATGGGGAAAAAAATATTGAATAATAATTTTTGGAGTATAATATGATGAAAGAAAACTTGCATGGACAATAGGAAAAATATTAAAGTGAAGGAAATGAAAGAAGTAGAATTTTTTTTGTTTTTTTTTTTAAGGATTTTTATAATGAAAATGGAGAATATAAGTTCAAGATATTAGAATTAATAGAATAAAACTGTTATTAAAATGAGTTTAAAAAATGTGTCAGTGCTGGAAGAATGATTTGCTGATTGCAAGGAAAAGAATGGGGGAGGGGCAGAAATAGATGGTTGTTATTTGGTAGATAACATTTTTTCAAATGAATATTTAACTTGTTTAATAGGATTGCATATGTCCTATGAACAGAAACGTCCCTTGCTTAAGGAGAAATCATTTTCCAGCACATCCATATATATATAACATGTTCATATCAGTCATACTAAACAGAAGTTTTTGTATTGAAATAATAATAATATTTGATGTTGATTAATTTATTTAAATATGCAAATATTAACATTATACATTTCTCAAATAAACATTTTATTTTGCAACTTATAGTTTTTAAACAGTTCATATTTTAATTTTGGCTTTCAATTAAACAATAAAATAGAAATATTTATATTGACAAATACTTACATATATGTAAATCATTAATGATTTTTTTTTAACAAGATTTACCACTGATATGAATGCATGTTTATCTTACATTTTAATGATGTAATGAGCTCATTAAAGTTTAAATTGAAGTATACAATTTTAATATTAATAATAATAAGTGTATTACAAACATTTTTTTTTTTAATATATTAGAATTTTTTTATTTTTTTTGGATAGTGATTATGGACAAAATTTTACGGAAACTATGCGCCATTTATTAGCTGGTACAAAGCCATCGCCAGATGACTGTCATTGTTCACGTTGTAATCAGAAAAGGTAAAATTTGTTACAGATGTGACATTATTTGGAAATATTTTTAGATCGATTATAATATTTTTATTTATACGTGTGTGAATATACTTTTGAATATATGTACACTAGATTTTGTATAAAATAATTTATCTTAAGGAAAAATTTGCTAATTAAGTAGATAATCTATAAATATTTATTTAATATATATAACGTTGTAAGTGAATGAATCCTACATATGTTAACTTTTGATATTAAAATCTTTTTCTGGAACCAGTTAATTTTGATTAATGGGAATCCCCAATAATTGAAAGGAACTCCTGATAGTTAGCCACTCTCTATTATTTTCTTAATTCATTTTTTTTTTCCAACTTGTATTCAATACTTCATAAAACAATGTTAGAAAGCATAAGTTATATCAACTATATTACAATGACAAATTGGAACCGTTTAATATTGTGATGATCATAAAATGAGGCATATCATAGTATGCCATAATATTTATAATGATTTTTCCTTTTTTTAAAATCACAAAGTTTTAAATAATTTATTTTTAAGGTACAATAATTAAAAAAAATATTTTAAAGAATCTTAAATGAAGAAGAAAACAAAGTTTAATATTTAACTTTTGTTGATCAAATTTTTGAAGCTAATACATTAATATATGATAGATATTTTGTCATCTTTATTTATAGTTTAAAATAAAACTTAATATAAATTTATTGAAGAAAAAATAGTTTGAATCTTTCATTGTCAATGTTAAAATTTTCATCTCCTTTATGTTCATCTATTGTCTTTCTAAAATCAATGCTTGATTTATTGAACCTAAATAATTCAATATTTTATAAATTTAATTAGAACATTGATTAAGGCATTTAAAAATCTATAATTTTTTTTCTAATATTAGTCTTTTGACTTTTTTTTTTTTACTTTTTGTATTGTCAATTGCTCAGAAATGAAATATTTAACTATCAAAATGAAAAGCTGAGCACACCAGATCCAGCTTTTTATTTTATGCTGTTAGGAATCAATTCAGAAGCCTTTATTGAGCCTTCCATTTTCATCCTTTGACTTAAATATTCAGTATAGTGTTTTAATAAAAATGTTAACTCATTGCTAACAATTCAATTTTTAGTGTTTTTATTTATTTAATTCAAGGATTCAACAATTCTCTCAGTTGATATGTCAATTTGTTTGAAATTTTTATTGCTAAAATATTTAACATTTATTTTATAAATAATACAAAGCAAGTATTGTTACAGAGTTCTCGTTAATTTATAATAAAAGTCTAGTATTGAGTCGTAATATCTTTGATAATGTATGAAACAAAAATAAAGAAAAAGAGTCTTAACACACTTAAATTCCTATTAGTAGATTGATGTTAAATACTGTTTCACTGAAATATAATGATAAGTACATAAATCAGTTGAATTATTGCAATTATTAAAGTTTAAACACATTATTCATATTTGTAAATTTTTTAATGTAACTGACATATTTATTTTGTTTTTAATTTTTTTACACTCTAAATTAATATATTAAATTGAAACCTATATGAGTTAGAATATTAACATCAGAGAAAAGAGAATGAAAAAAAAAAAAAACAATACATGATTTCCCTTCAAAAGATTATTGTGGAATATTGTATTACTCTTAGTGGAATAAATTAATTTTTATTTCAAAGTAAAATGTTTTAAATTTTTAAAAAAACTTACAATGTTTTCTACATGTTATTTGACAAGCTTGTTATTTATTTGCTATTATTTTATGGATAAAGGGAATAACAATATAAATTTGATAATTTAGAAGTCTTATGTAAGATGTTATTCTGTGTCAATTTTACTTCACTTGCCTGCCATAATATTTTTGTGACCATACTTTGAAGTCAATGATATGCCAGGCATATTGATATTTGGTCTTTATAAAGGAACCCATGTTTATTTGCACAATTTTTTTTCATTTGTTTAATTTTAAACATTTATTTCATAACTATAAAAGAAGGTCATCTGTCTTGGCAAAAATTGCATTTTACTCTGCTGATGTATTGTCAGCTACTAAATTTCTAAAACTTAACACTTTTCAAGTTTTCTTGAAGAGCAAGCTAAAATAAAGCAGAGCAAGCAGATTCAGCATATAGCCATTTACTTCTGTTCTTTATGATTTACATTCTGTGAAATTTTACACTTGGCAATGATATTTTGCAGAACATTATATCATTTATTTCATTAATAAAACAAAAGTCATTGTGTATTTATCTCATGTTATAAATTGTTTTTTAAAAAAAGTTTAAATTATGAAAAAATATTTCTTTTGGTTTAAAAAAAAAAACTACTTCTGCCTTCCTTTGCTCTAATAATATTTATAATAAATTAATCTAACTGTTTGGTGATAATAATCTTTCATCTAGTTATTCCCATACATTCATATTTAAGAAAATATCAGCAATTCTTTACCTCATTCATCAAAATTCATATAAAACAAAATTGTATTATAAGAATTAAGATTAATCAGGTAATCCTATCCAACTACAATTATCTAAAAAAAATTTCACAGTATTGCATATATTTTTGATATTTAAATAAAAAATTTTAACTACTCAAAATATATATTATAAAATAATTGTAATATTAAATATTATGACTATAAATACTATTTGATAATTTTCTTTTCAAAATTTTAACTATTATTATATTTTATTCAGCAAAGATGGAAGTAGAACACTAGATGGTGTTTTATCTGCAGTGATTGATTAATGTTAAAATAGATGCTTAACATTCGAAAAGAGCACAAAATTAGGTGCTGAAAAAGGCTTTTTATATATAATTTTTATTAACTGTTGTATATGATTTTTTATTATTTGTTATAATATTTTATTCATGAAATTATTATACTCAAAAAATAAATTTTATGTTTTTGTCTGTATCAACTAATGTAATTGATATTGTCAAATCAAGTTAAATTTAAATTTATTTGAACATTATTTGTTTATTTCAAATAGGTGTCCATGTGATGAATGCGGTATATCTCATATGATTACTTGTGGAATTATAGGACCAGAAAGTAATGACATTGGTCTACCAAATCTTGCATTTCCACCTGATCAGTCACGGTATTTAATTGATGGGTCACCTTCTTCCATGTCTTCCAGCGATTCTTCTCCCCCATGTAGTCCACCATTTTCACGAAAGTTGTGTCCAACATTTGATCAGTGTGGAGGAGATGCTGAGTATGATAATTTTATATTTCATTTTTTTGAATATATTAATAAAATATAATATACATCTTAGTAATAAATTATAAATTATTAAGTGTTATATGAGATAATGAAATTTAATAATATTTATATTTTATTTTAGTAATACACCTGGGTCTCGTTTTATGCGGATTATTTTAATGCGATTTTGAAGTTATGTGATTCATGTTTCTACTTAATATTTTTCATATTTCACTATATTTATTAGATATCAAGAAATTTAAATTATTAATAACTTATTTTGAATTGAAATACTTTTTTTTTTTTTTTTCAAAAATATATCATTATATTAACAGCTAACGTGAATATGACCTAAAGCTGTATTTAGAATAAATAACCTATTTATACTAATGAGTAAATAATAATAATAATAATAGATTTATATTTACATATAAAAATATTGCAATAAATATTCAAAAATTTTAAACTTTTAAAACATATTTTGTTAGGTGTAACAGAAATAAATAATGTAGATTTTTAAAATAAATAATGAAGATTTTATTGATTTTATAAACTGAAAATAATATTTCTTCTAATGATAATGCATAATCTTTTTGTTTTTATTACGATCTCATTTTTTTAATATAGAAACAAAATGTGAACATTTAAAATTTATTTCAGTAGTATAAATCAGTTGTCAACAGAAAACCATTAACACAGCACAAGACTGAAATTGGCACTAGTTGTGTAAATGGGATGGAGCAGAATATGGGAAAACTTAGAGTGGGGAATGGAAAATAAAGTGGCTAACAAGTTTCTCTGGGCATAATTGCTGAGAGATTCTTGACTTCGTTCAATGAGAAGCTATATCACATCACTTCGACGAATCTGATTTCTTACCAGTTTACAAACGAACCGCATATCGTCAAATCGCGATAATGATTAAAATACGTATGAAAAAATGTCAAATTAAATACTGTAGTTAATAAAAAAAAATAAAAATAGTTTGTCTTGTACCAATTTTTTCAAATATTTGATATTTTTTATTAGTCATACTTTATTTTCTTATTTTTTTAATGCGAATTTTAAAGTAATTTTTCCTTGTTGCTTTGCTTTTATGCGAATTCAGAATCCCCCATTTTTCAATGTAAGTTAAGTCTACTTTTGTGCGATTTTTTTTAATGTGGGTTTTCTGTGGAACCTATCTACCACATAAAACGAGACCCAGGTGTATATTACTTAATCACAACAACAAAAAAACTGCCTAGAAAATATTAAATCTTAAGTAGAAACTAGTATTTAAAAATATTTCTTTTACGATTTTGAACGTAAATTATTTTTTAGATATTATTATTCAATAAATCTATCAATATTATGCCATGAATTATATTTACCATTTTATATGAAAGCAATGATAGATAAAGTCTCATAGTAATTTAATATCTTTATAATAGAGCCAAGATTTATTTATTCTGAAAAGAAAACAAGTGTTTCTGTACTATTTATAACAATATTTAGGCAGTTTACATTTTAAAGAAAGAAATTTTGTGCTTTGCTGAGAGATAAAAAAGGCATTTCAATTTTGGAATAGAAAATTCAAGGTGAGTAAAAGGTTACCTGTGATAGTGAAAAAAATTGTTGGTTGCACTTTCTGCCATTTTTTTTGTTTCACTATATTTTAATTTTGTCATATAAGCAAGTAATAAAAAAACATTATTGATGGTAGATATTAAAATCCATTTATACAAAACCACCAATTTGATTAGGATATTCTTTTTATTTGGTACTTACGGATAATTTGCCTGATGACGTATTACCCTGAAGGCATACCGGTCTAATGTTGCGATTTTTAAGATAACGTCTCCAAGTGATCTGCAGACACATCTACTCGATAAGATGTGTCCGCATATCACGTGAACACGTCACGTTAAAAAGCGCAACATTAAATCGGTATGCCTTCAGGGTAATACGTCATCGGTTGACCATGTGATAAAAAACAAAAGGAATGTCACGTGATACACACCGACTGAACACCAGCATGTTTCTTGGTCCTGAAAAAAAATAAAAAAAAAAAAATTAGTGAAAATTTAATACTGTGAATACAAAATATAGTAACACAAAATTATTTAAAATGTACATGCATGAAAACTATTCAAAAATCTTAAAAATGTGGCCAATTATAACAGCGCGTAGCGCTGTAGTTGTTGGGGGGGGCCTTGGTGTTTTTGACAAGCGAAGCTTGTAGTACAAGATATAAAATACAAAATATAGCCAATGAATTTACGAAAAATAATTTGATATTTGTAGAAAAAAACCCAACAAATTAGTGAAAATTTACATGCATGAAATACAAAATAAGGTCAATACAAAATATAAAAACAAAAAATTATTGAAAATGTGCCATTAATGGCGATCACATTGGCTAATTTTAAAACCGTACTGTATAGCCAATGAATTTACGAAAAATAATTTGATATTTGTAGAAATATTAACCCAAAAATACAAAAAAAACCCAACAAATTAGTGAACATTTACATGCATGAAATACAAAATAAGGTCAATACAAAATATAAAAACAAAAAATTATTGAAAATGTGCCGTTAATGGCGATCACATAAAAATGTGCCATTAATCGCGATCACATGCCCTACTTTTACATACATTGGCTAATTTTAAAAGCGTACTGTATAGCCAATGAATTTACGAAAAATAATTTGATATTTGTAGAAATATTAACCCAAAAATTATTTACAAATTAAATGTAATTAAGTGGAAGTTTGATAATTGAAGAAATAAAAAAAAAAAATTTTTTTTGTAAATTTAAAAAAAAAAAAGTTAACGCGAATCTACCATTAATCGCCATCTTGTATAAAATGTGGTGTAAGAGGCCGTAGTTTCTACAAGCATTTGGTAATTTTAAAAACGGACTGTATATTGGTAATTTTATTAAAAAAATTATTGAAAATTATTTACAAATTAATTGAAGAAATATTAACAAAAATTGTTTGTACATTTAAAATAAAGATTTAATGCGAATATGGCATTAATGGTGACGTTACTTTTACATGCATTTGGATTACTTATTGTCTATATTCAATAATATAATTAATTCTAAAATTATAATTATTATAAAAAAAATTAAAATTACTTACAAATAGCGTTCACTGTGGAGGACTGAATTGGGATATATGTTCTAAAATTGCAGCTTTGTACGACTGCCTCCACATAAACTCGCTCAAATATGAGTCCAGGTGCTGACGTGCTGAAAAAAATCACTGTGATCAAGTGGATAGCAAAATCACAATAGACAGAAAAATCAAAAAATTTCCCAAATCTCTCTCCGAATTTTAAATCTCGCGGTTAAAAAAAAAAAAAATTGACTCTCTGATGGATTAATCACGCCAGTCACTTCGTTGCCATGACAACGTTGTCATACAAAGATCGTCGATGCCTACCGGAAGGGAAACCGGTGGGTCAAATACATCATCAGGCAAATTATCCGTAAGTACCTTTTATTTGAATTATTATTTTCTTTCACTTAAAATATAGTCTATTCTTAGATCAAATAATATTGGAGTAATATTTTCAGTTTAGAATTTATTTAGAAATCTAGCTATTCAGTTTTTTGTCTATAAATAGAAATAAAACAAACTAACTCCTTTTTAAAACTTGTTTTTTATATGACTATTACATGGAATAAAAAAAAAATTCAATGTTTCGACTATTTTATATAGTTTTTTTCAAGGCACACTAAAATAAAATAATATATATATAACAAATAACACATATTCCATAAAAATAAATAAATGAACAAAAAATTACAAAATATATTCATAACCAAAAATATACCTTATCTCACTCCCCTTTCCTATTACCAACAAACACAACTCAAAGAAAAAGAATTTCCTTTTATTAAAAAAAAAAAAATCTATATATATCCTTTAAAAACATTTAATTAAAAACCTATTATTTTCTTTTCTGTTTATCTATTAACATCCTATTTAATTCTGGTTTTATTTCATTAATGTATACACTTTCTTTTATCATCCTTTCATTATATGACTTAATACATTCCAAAGGCTTTATATCAAAATCCCCATGCTTAAATTTATTCATGTGAATGTAAACAGCAGAATTTTTATCACCTAAATGCTGTTTTAATCTAGTTTTTAATTTATTCTTACTAGTCCCAACATATGTCATTTCTACATTCTTTCTAAAACAATTCAAACATTTTATCAAATAAACTGAATTCATAATATCTAACCTATTATAGTCCCCATTATTATTAATTAAAAGATTTAAACTTGCTTTCTTTTTATAAACTGGACAAATTGAAACATTATATTTCCTATTAATCATTTTAACTAATTTCTTAACTTTAATAAATAAATCTTTAGATATATTAAAACCAACATAAATAATCTTTTCTCTATTCCTACTCCTATCTAATCCCATTCTATTTCTTATTTTATTTATATTTTTATTAGAAAACAAATGTTTAACTACACCCCTAGGATAATCATTCATAAAACATTCATTCCTAATAATATCAATCTCATTCCCAAACAAATTACTATTTGAACATAACTTAATTGCCCTAATAATTTTATTATTAACAATATTAATTTTACTATGATTATCAATATCTGAAAACCAATTATTTGATAATCCAAAAAATGGTTTTTTTTTAAACACAGATGTTTCTATACTAACCCTACCATTCCTATCAATTTTTTAAAAATTCTAACATCCATATATTCAATAACATTAATATATTCTTTTTCCATAGTAAATTTTATTTTTTCAACTCTACCATTAATGTAACTCAAAAAATTATCTGCATTTCTTTTATTACCATTGAAAACCATAAAATAGTCATCAACATATCTAACATAAAAAATTGGTTTATTTCTATTATAATTAAAAAATTGCTGTTCAAACTTATACATATATATATATATTCCTGCCAAAAAACCACTCGGACTATTACCCATACTTAAACCCTCTTTTTGCTTATAAAATTCATCCCCATATTTAAAAATAAGGTCCCTACAAAGAGGGTTTAAGTATGGGTAATTGTCTGAGTGGTTTTTTGACAGGAATATATATGTATAAGTTTGAAGAGCAATTTTTTAATTATAATAGAAATAAACCAATTTTTTATGTTAGATATGTTGATGACTATTTTATGGTTTTTAATGGTAATAAAAGAAATGCAGATAATTTTTTTGAGTTATATTAATGGTAGAGTTGAAAAAATAAAATTTACTATGGAAAAAGAATATATTAATGTTATTGAATATATAGATGTTAGAATTTTTAAAAAATTGATAGGAATGGTAGTGTTAGTATAGAAACATCTGTGTTTAAAAAAAAAAAAAAACATTTTTTGGATTATCAAATAATTGGTTTTCAGATATTGATAATCATAGTAAAATTAATATTGTTAATAATAAAATTATTAGGGCAATTAAGTTATGTTCAAATAGTAATTTGTTTGGGAATGAGATTGATATTATTAGGAATGAATGTTTTATGAATGATTATCCTAGGGATGTAGTTAAACATTTGTTTTCTAATAAAAATATAAATAAAACAAGAAATAGAATGGGATTAGATAGGAGTAGGAATAGAGAAAAGATTATTTATGTTGGTTTTAATATATCTAAAGATTTATTTATTAAAGTTAAGAAATTAGTTAAAATGATTAATAGGAAATATAATGTTTCAATTTGTCCAGTTTATAAAAAGAAAGCTAGTTTAAATCTTTTGATTAATAATAATGGGGACTATAATAGGTTAGATATTATGAATTCAGGTTATTTGATAAAATGTTTGAATTGTTTTAGAAAGAATGTGACATATGTTGGGACTAGTAAAAATAAATTAAAAACTAGATTAAAACAGCATTTAGGTGATTAAAAATTCTGCTGTTTACATTCACATGAATAAATTTAAGCATGGGGATTTTGATATAAAGTCTTTGGAATGTATTAAGTCATATAATGAAAGGATGATAAAAGAAAGTGTATACATTAATGAAATAAAACCAGAATTAAATAGGATGTTAATAGATAAACAGAAAAGAAAATAATAGGTTTTTAATTAAATGTTTTTAAAGGATATATATATAGATTTTTTTTTTTTTAATAAAAGGAAATTGTTTTTCTTTGAGTTGTGTTTGATGGTAATAGGAAAGGGGAGTGAGATAAGGTATATTTTTGGTTATGAATATATTTTGTAATTTTTTGTTTATTTATTTATTTTTATTGAATATGTGTTATTTGTTATATATATATTATTTTATTTTAGTGTACCTTGAAAAAGACTATATAAAATAGTCGAAATGTTGGATTTTTTTTTTTTTTTCCATGTAATAGTCATATAAAAAACTAAGTTTTAAAAAGGAGTTAAGTTTGTTTTATTTTTATTTTGGATATTATGAACTATTTTGAAAAGAAGAACTCTGTGCTTGATAATTTTATTTATTTTTTTTGTCTATATAATTTAAAACTGTCGGACTATTAATAATTAGTTAAGAAACATTTAGGAAAAGGATTGTCGACGTTTTTTTTTCTTTAAGATTTTTTCATTATGTTGCAGACTATTTTCACATTTTTTAGGATTTATTTAAAACATTAAAGACTTATGGCTTCCATTACTAAATGTAATGATTTTAAATTGTTGGGATTAATTGTAAAATGTTCTATTCAATCTTAAAAGTCTTAATTTTAGATCTCTTCATAAATCATTACTTATCTTTTTGCTAAACTTGTATAGAGTTGTTTAAAGATTTTCTATAATTATGTTTTTGTTTTATTTATTATTTAATTATATTAATATTTGCAGACACTGATTTTGTTACAGATATCTACATATAGAGACCTATATTAAATAATTAGCAATGCTTTTTCATAAGCTTTCTGTTTTGTTTTTTTTCTCTTTTTATTATGATTAAGAATTTTAAAAAAAGTTTTTTTTCTGTTTATTGCTATTTTTAAAGAAATAAGATGCCACAATGAGTGAAATAGATTTTCCTATTGTTAATAATCTTTACACGTGCTATTGGATTGATATATTAAATTTATAAGCACTCATCCTTATACTTATTGATGGGTGAGTACGTGTAAATTTAATATATGAATCCAATAGTGCATATGTGAAGATTCAGTTCCACAAGACTTATATTACATATTTGTAAATACAAGCTCGTAAAAGCAATGTCACGCTATATATGACTTGCTTTGTTCATTATTATAAAAATAGCTAAATTATTTATTTACTATTATTAATAAATAATTTAAGTTTTGTCCTTGAATTATGACTTTCGTAGTATTCTTGATGATTTGGTATTTTATGAGAAAATGCACATTACATAATTGAGAAGATGGTAGAATGTAGAATATCAAAACTATGATTCTTTCATAACAATCTTAGTTTAAATCAGATATTTAAATTTTTCAGAAACTGCAGTTCTTTTTTATTCTTTAATTCACTAACTGATCTTTAAATATATATATATATAAACACATTTTTTCTTTTGCTATATACATTTTTTTAGATAAAAATCTATAGAATTGTTATTATTGAAAAAAAAAAAAAGAATTTGGATTTTAAAAAATGTGCCTATGAATTTTATATTTTAATGACTTGAACTAAAAAAAATTTTTTTTAAAAAATTCTGATTTGTTTATTTTTAAGTGGCAGTTACAAAATAGTTAAATTTTAATTAGTTTGTATCTTACTTTTTTATCACTATAATATAAATATTTATAGATTTTGTAATATTGGATTAAATATGTAAAAAAAAAAAAAAAACTTTTATTAATATAATTTAAGATATTCACAATAAATCTGTTCACTTTATTTGGAGCTGATATGTTAAGATAGATAGTCACTTTTGTTTCTTTACTAATTACATTCAGTTATCTTACCAGAAAGCAATGAATGAACAGCAATTGAATTTTTTCATTGTAGTTATAGAACATTTAATGACGTGAGATAGATGGTTATAATATTTATCAAGTGATTTGCTGAGGAGTTTATATTTTAATCAGTTTTAATGTTTCACAGCTGCATTTACAATTGAGTGATATGTTGGCAAATAGTTATAATTGAGTTTA
The DNA here is from genome assembly GCA_028023455.1 of Epiperipatus broadwayi. NCBI lineage: Eukaryota > Metazoa > Onychophora > Udeonychophora > Euonychophora > Peripatidae > Epiperipatus > Epiperipatus broadwayi. The sequence goes on along the minus strand of JAQFVV010006423.1, from coordinate 1,482,164 downwards.
AAAACAGCTAATTATAGATGCAAATAAACCATCAGATTCATGCTGGGTTTTTTTTTTTTTTTATAATTGACTTAATGTAATCAAAATGTGATTAAGAAAATTGATTTATTTCCTATCATTTTTTATATCTGTATGTATATAAAACTTATATGTATATATATAAAAATGAAGCAGTATTGTTATTTTGAAAATACGTTTTTCCATCATTTAATTATATTTATATATAAGTATTTTTCTTTCAGAAGTGATAATTCAGAAGATGACCATCAAGGAGATTCTAGGAGTTTAGACGGTTGTACAAAATGTGAAGATGATTCTATAATGAATTCCATGTCTGCAATTAATTGTCAGGAAAATTCTTTAAAGGCAGATATTTTAGGCGAAACTTTAATTCCGCCTCCTCCATCTCCTTCGGAAATAGAAGAAATGATTGAATCTTGTGAATGTCATGTTTGCACTAGTCCAGCACAAAACAAAGGCCATCAGGTTGGAAAGAGTTTTTTTTTTTTTTTACATTTAGGATAGGTAATAAATTATTTTACAGCAATTGAAAAATTAATGTGAATATAACTAAAAATTAAATAATAATAATAACCCTTTTCAATGTAGTAGCTGCATTGTAAGTTTATTATGTTTTATTTAACATATGATTTTTTTTTTTTAGTTAGCAAAGTATTTGCAAATGTTTTAAACAAAATTTTAAAGATTCCAACTATGAAATACATTTTTTAAATTGCTTTATTTAATCCTTCATCTCTATTATTGTATCTGCACATTGAATAAGCATTAGCTATATGTTTTGTGATTTGGATTAGACCACAATTACATTAAGTCAGAAGTTGATAAATTTCATCTCTGATCATGAGAGTGAAGTACCTGAATCTGTTGATGAAACTTTCTGAATATCTAGTTAGATCTAGTTTATGTTGAATCAAGATAAAATTTATTGGAGTCTAGTAAGAAGCCATTTCTTATGTGATAGCTCTTTGCATATTTGGAAGGTTTCTTGATTGAACAGCCAGAAAGGAAATTTTAATTTCATGTGAGTTTTAAATGTTGAAATCATGTCTTGAATGACTGGTATATCCGATTTACTTAATAGCTTCTTAAATATTTTCTGTGAGGCACTTGTCTTGTAATATTTATTGGGAAAATATATGAAAGAATAGAAAACAACTGCATGGAATGGATTTAAGTTTGCTAGTAACATTTTTACTGGAAATATTCTACCATGTATCCTGAAGTTTAATGAGAAAAACTTTTTATCTAAATAGGAACCCATATTAAGAAGTAGAATACAATAATGCTAAAGAAGTTACTCATAGATTTTTTACCACAATGTCAAGCTATTGTTGCAGAAAGTTATATACAATTTGTGAGATGTTTCTTAGCTGTTTAGATTGAAAGTTGAGCATACTATCCTCATGGAATTAGTTACATGTCCTCGGTTTTAAAATTTTTATATTTTTGGGAAGAATCTCTTTTGTGAAATCATAGCATTGTCATCAGAACAGATAATTTTTTTGCTTTCTGTTTTTGGAAGAGAATTGATATATAAATTAAATGAAGTAGTTGAGAAAAAGACTGTGGGTGGCTATTCTATAAATTTTGTATTTGCTGTGCTTATCTTTTAAAGTCACTTGAAATATTTTGTTGTAGGTCATTTATTTTATAAGCTTTTATAAAAAATCCTATTTTAAATTAGTATTTATGTTGAGATTAGCTCAGTAAAAATAACATTAATCTTTATTTTGAAAACCCATTTCAATGTGAAAAGTTAAAGATAAAATTTTTGCATAGCAGCTTCATCTGAGTCTATACTTATTCTAAAAATAAATAGTTTTTTAACTATTGGCATAATTATTGTTAAGATAATTATTTCAAAGAGCTTATAAATACACAATTATTATATTGAGTTATAATTTTGTTCAGATTGTTGTTAGGTTTATTAAGTTTTAAGATTACTGTCATTTTGCTTTCATATTAGAATTTGGTGAATAATTGTGCCAACCATACTTTTGCAGTTTTGGAATTGAGCCTTTTACGGTTGAAGGTAATCAATGGCAAATTCACTAATATATATTGATTGTAATTCTGCTCTAATGATGCTTTTTGATTGTATCGATCTTGTGCTTAGAAATATTTAAATAAGATTAGCATTCTCATTAGTAGTGATAGTTGTAGTTCTTTTAGAAGTGCTTTTATTACTAATCCTATGTAGAAGGAACAGTGTCTTTTAATCAGATTATTTTTTTGTTGTTGTTCTTTCCATGCTTTCTCTCTCTCTCTCTCTTTTTTTTTTCTAGCATTATTAAGATATTTTTATAAATAAGTTTATAATAAATGTATTCTAGACTGGTTGTTATTTTATGAAAATAAAGAAAGAGCTAAAAAAAAAAAACATACCAGGTGATAAAAACAAAAAAAAATTTAAGCAAATAATATAAAATTTGGAAGATTTGATTTATTTTATGGATTATGATATAGTAAAGAACATAAGAATATGAAAAGTTTATATTATATAATAATAGGAAGTAAATTCTGATATATTTATTTTTCAATTCATTGATTTAAACAAAAATTCAATAAATTTATTCTGAATTGTACGATTATATTCACCATGTTTTTATTTTTTAAAATCTTATATTTATGATATTGTATATAGACTTGTAAGCTTCAAAAAAGTTTTTTTTTATTATTTAGAATCAAACTTATACAAATACCAAGTATGGAGAAAAAATCATGTAGACTTTTACATTAATGACTTGGCAATTTGTGATTTTAATGGACTATTTTTTTGGTTTAAATAATAATTGTTCTGGAATCAGATTGGAGAAGCATTGGATTTTCTTTTTTTTTTTTGATGATTTTCCACTTAATCTTAACAAGCTGAGAAAAATATAAATGATAAAGTTCACATCTTGCATTGTATATTGTATTACGTGTAGTAATAAGAATCATTAGGCATTATATTATGGGAAATCCGAAATAAATATGCAGATTTATATGACACAACATGTGTTTTTTTAAAGTTGTAGGAAAATTAGTTTTAGTTATTCTCTTTTTAAATAACTATGACATCTGTGTATAAATTCTATAATAGTGAGCAACAGTACATCAAGAGATTGAAGAAATGTTAATGGAACATATTCAAAAAAGAAAAGTCAGCATCAAAACTCCATATGTAGTGCTACTCAGTGCAAGCCAGAATAATCACTGGATGCAGGAAAGTTTGTGCATAAAATCCCTATCTAGTGCCTACTCATCTAATATTCCCAGACTAGTTTCTAGCTTGTGGTTTTCATCAGTGAGTAGCCTTGGATCTGCGAGCACTGCACTTAGATCTTAGGATCTAATGCAATCCTTCAGTAGCCACCTTTTACTTTTTAGCTAATTATAAAGCTTTGAGTCCAAAATGAAAACACAACAATGAACTTAGCTTGAAAACATTATTATGTTTTCATTTTGGATTCAAAGCTAAAAAAGTGAAAGGTGGCTGCTGGAGGTTTGCATTAGATCCTAAGATCTTGGTGCAATGCTCTCAGATCCAAGGCTACTCACTGATGAAAGCCGCAAGCTAGAAACTAGTCTGGGGATATTGGATGAGTAGGCACTAGTTAAGGATTTTATGAACAAACTTTGTTGCATCCATTGATCACTCTGGCTTGCGCTGAATGCGCTACGATATGGAGAGTTTTGCCTCTGTGAAAAACAGCTTGTGTAAGCATAAAGAATGGTGATCATATAATGTTTGATGGTTTAATCAAAACTAAGAATTGTCTGGTAATTTAATATTTCTGATTGGTTAGATCAGGATGGAGAGCTGTTAAGTAATTTGCTATTTGTTCATTACTCAGTTTTTTTTACAAAGTTGACGTTAATGTTAACCTTATATGTAAAATTATTTTGGAACTGATTATAGTAAAATAAATAAGAAGTATAAAAAATTAAATGGATAAATCATATATAATTTCAGTAGTTTATAAGATTTAACTTTATTCATCTATATTATTTCTTAACCCACCCACCCCCTGAAAAAAAAAGGTTTGTTTATTATATATTATTAAAGTGAAATGGTTACTTTTCTTTAAAAGATCTGACAAATTTTGCAGATTTTTTTTAAACATTATTATTAATGTTAAAAAATGATCTTAAGTTTAATATATTTATTTTTTTAAATTAAATTCACCGTTATTAATCACATTTTGGTTCATTATACACATTGTAAATGTTATATTTTGTTTTTAAAATGAATGTTGCATTGATGGGGCAAAAACATATCTTCATCTTACTTTATTAAAGAATCTTATTAGAACATAAATATTTTTATTATTATTATTATTCATTAAGATAATAATTTATTTTAGTCTATTTTACTTATAGTTGTTATACTGTTTTGAATGCAGACACTAATGGGGAATTGTCCAAAAAATTAAATTTATTGAAAAGTTTATAAGATCTTACAAATTTTACTTTGATTGAGGACCTTGCAACTTAATGGTGGCAAAAAATGAAAGATAGCAACTTAACTTCATCTATATATATATTAAATAAACCAGTTACATAATTGAAATCTAAAATATTACTATTATCAAATGATTTGCTGATAATAATAATATACAGTTTCAAAGACAAAGGGAAGAGATGTAGGTAATAAGAATGGACAGCTTTTGAAGAGTTTTTGTCAGAGAGTGATTTGAGCATTAGAAATTTATCAAATATTTATGAGGGACAATACACATAGTCTAGAAATAATATATTCCACACAATAGATTATGTATTAGTAGAGAAGGAGAGAATGAATAAAGTATGGAAAATTAAAATGTTTGATAATGAAGAGAGAGTGTATAATAGTGATCATAACTTCTTTATAATAGAAATGATTAGTAATATGATGGAAAATAGTAATAAAAGTAGAAAGGATAGTGAAAGACGTGGATGGAGAGTGAATGATAAGAATAAGTAAGAAAAGTATAAAATAAAAGTTGAACAAACCATGGAAGAGTTGTTTGGGGATGAGTATAAGGACTGGGGTGATGAAATAGAAAAAGTGGCAAATAGGGTTTTAGATGAGAATATCCAGAAGAATAAAAGTAATAGGAAAGTAAGAATTAGTAAAAGAGAGGAAAAAGCATGCAGAGAATATAAATGTGCTATTAAGAACAAAGAAAGTGAAAAAGTTGTTAATGCCTAATGGGAAAAGTACTTAGAAAAAAAGAAGTTGGCTAAAATAGATAATTATAGAGAGAGAATGAAATTGAATAGTAAACTGTTGGAAGATATTAATAAAAGTGGAAGACATGGGAATAAAATTTTTGGAAATACATTAAAAGAAGGAATGTAGGGGAGAGAGAAATAGTATTACTAGATGATGAGTGTAGCTCTAGAGAAGAATCTTAAACAATTATGTAATGGATATAGAAAAGATGCTAGATGAGAAGGACAAAGTGATAGCAAACATGAGAGCATATAGTAATGGGAATATACAATTTACAGAAAATGAACTGAATGAAGCAGATAAGAAATTGAAAGGTGGAAAGGCAAGAGGTTTGGATGGATGGGCAGGAGAGATGGTAATGAATTTAGGGCATAGGGCAAAATTAAAACTATTATCATGTTTTAATAAGATGGCACAGAAGAGAGATTTTCCAGGTAGTTGGAGTAATACAAGAATAAGGCTACTATTTAAAGGGAAAGGTAAGGATCATAGAAAGTTAAACAATTATAGACCCACAGCACTAATGTCTGTGCTATATAAAGTTTACACATACATGGTGGCTGGAAGGATTGCAAAATGGATGGGAGAAATGCAAGGAGGTTTTCGATCAAATAGGTGTTTAGGAGATAGTTTTTTGTAGTTACTCAACTTATGGATATGAGTAACAATACAGATAGACAGTTATATATGGTTTTTATAGATGTAGAGAAGGCATATGATTGAGTAAATAGAAATAGATTATGGATAAGTTTACTAAATTTGGAAATGGATGGAGCTTTAGTGGATATTATTAAGAAATTATATGAAAATAATTACTATATGTATCAATTAGGGAATATAAAATCAGTTAAAATTAAAAATGGGATGGGTCTAAGGCAAGGATGCCCTGTCATCTATTTTGTTTTTTGTATTTGAGAGAAATGGATAGAACAATAGAAAGATTAGGAAGAGGAGTAGAGATACCATTAATAGGTGGCAAGGGAGATATATTTTGTCTGGTCTTTTATTTGCGGATGTTTTTTTGTATGCAGAAAGAAGGGAGGATATGGAAGTTATACTGAGGACATACACAAAGATGGGTAAAGTGATGGGGATTAAATTTAGTGAAGAAAAATCAAAAGTAATGATGATCAATACTGAGGAGAGAAAAGACAAAGAATTTTTATTGGGGGATATAAAATAAAGTGTGGTGAATAGATATAACTATTTGGGAATTGTCTTAAGTAATCAGAGAAATTGCTTGGATGAATGGGACAAAAAATTGATAAATGAAGCAAAGAAAAGAAAGGGATTAATAAAGAAATTAACAGTATTCTCATGTAATAAATACGATGTAGTTAGAATTGTATGGAAGGGAGTAGCAGTAGCAGGGTTAACATATGGTAACGATGCATTATGTGTTAGTAAAGGGGTATTAGATTACTTAAGAAAAAAATACAAAGAGAAGTAGGAAGACATGCATTGGATGTGGAAGTGTGGATGGCAAAGGAGGCAATTCAATGAGAAATGGGATGGTCAAGTTTTTATATGAGAGATGCAAAAAGCAAAATGAAAATATTCGATAGATTGCAGTTTATGGATTATAGAAGAATAGCCAAAATAGTATATTATGAATAAACAGCAGGCATCAATATGGATGAGAAAGGTAATGCGATAGCAGAAGATTTGGATAAAGACTTTATGTCAATATACTTATACAAAAGGTAGGATATTGTGATAGAAGAATTGTTGAGTGTTATTGTGTTAAGGAATGGGATAGATGGAAAACTAGTATCGAGTGTGAAAAGAGTTTAAATATTTATAGAAGTAAACAGAATATTGGGTACAAGTTAATTTATGATAATAGCAAGGAAAGTAGTTTACTGTTTAAGGCTTGAACAGGATCTTTAGCAACAAAGGAATATACCCATAAATGGAAAAATATGGGTGATTTAGTCTACAAATCAGGTAAGGAAGGCATAGCAAATATTAGACATCTGTTAATTGAATGTAATTGCCTGAAAACAGATAGGGTACAAATAATGAAGTTGTGGAAAAATAAATATAAACAAAGTGATTATACAGAAATTGGTTTTTATGCTGGGTTTGGGAAAAGACAAAGGGGGGTTTAGATATAAAGGCCATGGAGTTGACAAAGATTATATTGTGGAAATGGGATGGAGCAGGATAGAGAAGAATATAGGGAAACATAGGGTGGGAATGGAAAGGGGCTAACAGGTTTCTCTGGGCATAGTTGCTCAGAGATTCCTGACTACATATAAGAAGTCACAGTGCATCACATCAAAATTTATATTTTGCTGATGTATATCTATTATTGCTGCTGCATCATGGAGATTGGAGATTTTTAGCAAAATAAACAATTTGCAGACAACAGTAAACAACATGCTGGACAAATCTAATAATTAACAATTAAATAACAAGCTCATGTCAATGGTAAAGTTTAAATGATTATTAAACCTTTTAAAGTAATTAGGCAATGTATTTGACATCTGATAATTTATTATATTATTCTTTCCCTCAATGCTAACTTTAACCCATTAATAATAACTGAATTTTACAGAGATTTAAAAATTTCCAGATGTGCACACATATATATTTATTATAACTTAATTACTATACAGGTTCATACATGCTGACTATTACTAAACAAAGCTCATATGAGGTGCACCAGATCTTAGCCATGAAAAGAAACATATGGAGAACAATAATCAATAGGCCCATAAATAACCTGTGTTAAAGAACGAAAATATATAAAAGCACAGGAAGAAGAAGCACTTTGCCCAATGCCAAAAATCAAGTCACAAAATTTCAAGTGGTAAATAAATCACAGGTCTTACACATAATAAGAACTTATAGAAATGGGCAGGAAGATCTCTGTACCCAATGTAGAAAAAAATATCTAAATCTCTGTATATATACAATAGTAATAATGAATAAATCAAAAGGATAAACATAGAAATAAAACTTTGCATGATATCTCAAGGATCATTTTATACATGCATGTACACCCAAGCATAACTATCTCTTTACTTTCAGATATGTATGACATAAATAAAATAAAAACTGACAGTAATTTAAACAGTTCACCACTTAGATAAAAAATTATATACGCACATTTATATAGGTCAAGTATTAATATGTAATGATAATTTCAAAAGTTCTAAGCTATTATTATTTATCAAAAACTAGATATTAACAAAAAAAAAAACAATCTAAATTTTTAAACTTAGTATGGCTTTCTTTAAATTTCCTAGTAAAGTAATCTAGATTGTCTAAATCCATCGTGAAAGTGTTATGTATCAAAAACTAGATATTAACAAAAAAAAAACAATCTAAATTTTTAAACTTAGTATGGCTTTCTTTAAATTTCCTATTAAAGTAATCTAGATTGTCTAAATCCATCGTGAAAGTGGAGAAGAGAAACTTGCTTTAAATTCTTGCAAAAAATTTTCTTTTAAAACTTTGAGGGGAAGAAAAAAAAACAAAATTCAATAAATTAAGTAATTTAGATTAAGTAACTTATCAACTGTCAATTACCATAGGATTTTAAATGGAAACAATAGTAACAATAATACTAAAAAAAATTATAATAATACATAAAAGATAAAAGAAAAATTATAAAGTAGATAATAATAGACATATAAAAAAATTATACTCTGTCTTATGTCATTGACTTACTGTTAATATTTTAAAATAATAATTTATGCAAAAAGTTTTTACCTTCAATCCAGAGAGATGGGGTAAAAAGCTAATATGTTCAGGAAAGATTGATTGTATAAATTCATATGTACATTGACATATCGATATTAGTTCTTGTGTCTTCTTTCTTGTTTGATTGATCAGGTATTGGAGTTTGTCGTGGAGCAGTTTCATCAGCAAAGAAAAGTGCATTGCTTCGATGGTCTCTTAGATCATAATAGTTGGCTGCAGGCAAGATTAATATATAATGGCTACAGGTTCATGCTGGAGAGTGGAGTTTTGTTTCTGGTGTTTTAGGAGTATATAGTATTAAACAAGGTCACTGGAAAGGTTCTGAGTTCATTATCTAGCCAGGCACAAATAAAATACATTGGAGTCACTGTTGAAGTTAAACTGGAACAAAATGCAGAGTGCTGAGTAGAAAAGCAGAAGCGCAAGTGTGAGTGAATAAGCAGAATCTATAGTGAATCAGCAACAAGTGAGCAGAATAAAATATAAATTTTCAACTAATTTTTTTATAGATCTAAAGTTAATTGTTAGCCCATTCAAGAATTTTTACTAATTAGCAAGCCAATGATTACATTTTTAAACCCAGATAAGGCATTGATTTTTAAATAAGGAATTAACCAAATTTAAAATTACATCAATCTGAAATTTTACAAAAAACAAACGTAAACTTGGAACAATACCTAATAAAGGTAAAAAATAGATTTTGTTAAAAAAGTTAATAAAACTGACAGATTAATAATTGATAGTTTTATGATTAAGTATTGTTCCTAAAAAAAAAATTCTTGCAAATTGATAACAAATTTGCTACAAAATACACATGTTTATTTTTTTTTTTACATTTAAATAAACTGAGCCAACATTATAAACATTTTTCTTTTTTTAATGTGTATATATAATACCGCACCTAAAAAAAAACCACATACAATTTAAAAATGAAATTAAGCTTGTTTTTGGCCAACATACAAATTTGTACTTAAATTAAATATTGGGATGGCAAAGCTCCATCTCAACATGTATGAATGCATTTGTGTATTTGTCTCTTTATATGTACTTATATATATTTATATTCCTTTTAGATAAAATCAGAGGAAAAGCCTTGTGAATGTTATGTGTGTTTACAACACAATGATGGATCACTACATACGTCTTTCTTGCAGCAAGCTCTACCACCCCCTGGTTCATTGTATCCTCATGGACCTAACCATGTCAAACCCCTCATTCATCCTCATTTGTATAATCTTCATACTTCTCCTAGTAATAAATCTCACAAGCATCCTTCTGAATTAGATGGGATGGACTTATATTCTCATCCATGTGGTGAATGGGAAAATACCTATGAAAATCCCAAAATGTTACTTAGTTCTCGTAAGTATGGTGGCCATATAGGCAATGATATGTTTCCTGGTAATAATAATACTCCTTTTGTAAATGGCAGTGAGGATCCCTCTCTCAGGGTACGGGATGGAAGTCCCAGCAAAACCTCTTCAAATATCCTTCATTCGCCTAATAAAATTACTCCCAATTCCATTAATGGCCATATTCATTCTGACACATGTTTTAATAATCTCAAAGCAAATGGGAAAAATAGTACATCAAATAGTCAATCACCTCATCATCATGGGGATTTTTGTCTCAAACATACACCTGCCATTCATTCCCATAGTGTCAATCCAGCCTCATCCCCTTCTCATAACAAACACCCAATGAAGATCACTCCAGAAATTTTACGCATGGCTACAATCAATGCAGCCAAAGAAGAGGCTCGTGCCTTAAACTCCGCCGCCCATCCATTTCACATTTGCAATCACCCTCATCAGCACATGCACGGTACTAATCCCACGCCTAAGCATACCTGTCAAAATATGCTTGATCCCAAGACAGGATTGTTCACAGTACCCATGTCTACAACAAATACACGGGTTCCTGGAACAGGTTGTACAGATCCTGAATGTGATGGTCATCATTTTGAAAATGAAGATAGTTTAGATGATACAGGAAGTGAGAAGAGTTCATCCACTACTAATTCTACTCAGAGGGATAATAAACACTGTGACTGTTGTTATTGTGAAGTTTTTGGACATGGTGCAGTAAGTGTTTTAATATATATATATATTTTAATTAAATTTCCTTTTTTAGCCATATATAGTTAAATTATCATAATTGTTAAGATATAACACTGTTTCAAGATAATTTGAAAATAATTTTATTGCAAGCAAATAAAGTATGTTTATATTTTTAAAATGCTCATTTATTTTAATCATAAGATGAATTGTATTAATAAAATATTTGCATGTACGCATTAGATTTCGTTTTTTTTATTTTTTGATCACAATATTATCATTGCCAATTAATTCTAAAAAAAAAAAAAATATGAAAATCTTTTTTCTTTTTTTAATTAATATATTACGCAAATGTTACTTGTTTCAGCCAAGAAGTAATTTGGCATTACGATCATAAATTTTGTATAGTACGAAAAGATGATGTTTCTGTAATTGTTTTGGTGTATTAATAAGTTTAAGTCATCTAAGAATGAAATTAGGTTAATTATCAAAGATTTCATGGCCACTTGAATTTTACAATCATTTAAATTTTTTTTATTTTTAGAAATATTCGTCTTAATTAGCACAAAAATGGAAGGGATATTCATAAATGATGACAATATTTCTTATTTCGGATGACTAAGAATTCTGTATTTATTTATATAAAAGTGGAAAAAATATTGTCAAGCATTGGTAGTCGAGTGGTCAGCACAGCTGCCTTACAAGCAGTTGTCTCGGTTCGCTTCTCGGCCGATGCTATGACACATGAAAAAAAAGTGGAAAAAATATAGCTTCAACTTGCAGAAAATATTGTTTTCAGTATATTTTCTACAGTTTTTTCAAATATTCTTTATTAAGAATATCTTTGCTATTTAATATTTGTTTTTAAATAGTTCATGTTCTTTTGTAAATATTTGAAAAGATTACATAATTTGTTCGGATATAATAGTTTTATTTTAAAACAATACTTATGTGTTCTTTATTTAAAAATATATTGGTGAGTAAATGTCTGTAATCTTATACTAAGCTATAAAGAAGACAGAGAATTGGTTTTTATTTCATGAAATTTTTAACATATATCTTTATTAATCTCACATTATTTATTCAATTAGTATATGAATAAATCAAACTATTTTTCACATTTTATAATGTTATGTGATTTTTTTTTTTTCCAATAAATTAATAAGTATGATTTCAGTAATTTAAGTAAACATTCATAATAAAGAATTCCTTCCTTTTTTTGTGATATATATTTATAACTCTAAAATTTAAGATACTAGAATAAACTACACTAAGGGTTTGGAAAGGAATGTCAAACCACCACTAATGATGACCAAGGGATATTTTAGTTGTTTAGCACCTTTAATTTGCTTCAGTCAAGAACTAAACATACTTATTTAAGTGTAAAGTATTTAATGTGATCTTTATTTTCAGTCAAGAACTAAACATACTTATTTAAGTGTAAAGTATTTAATGTGATCTTTATTTTTTTTAACGAGAACACATTTCTATTGGTGCAATTATTATCTGCAAATAGATTTAATAAATGTTTGGGAGACATTATTTCAAGCCATTACCAATAGAAATCCAATTTTAAATATTATCTTTTTAAACAGTGTATGCAGTTTTGTGAAAAAAAATTTGTCAATATAATCACTGATGAGGTAGATGAACCAAAAAATCAAAAAAGTGATTAAAATATTTACTAGTACAATTTCTATGTATGCAATTTCATTTTGTTAACTTTTTAATCTTTTTCTGGGTGGAAGATTTATTGTTCAAGGGGTTTACATGTTTGAGGTATTTGAAAGATTTTTTTTTTTTTTATTGTCTTGTGCAATTTTTTTTAAAATAGTTTTTAATATAAGAAAGATTTGCCATTATGGATGAGAAGGAAATATCAATATTGTTGTAGAAAAGTTTACTGAAAATCTTGCATTCAGCTGTAGCTGAATTGAATGTTTATTTCAAAAGTTTTGGATTTTTTTTTTTATTCTATAAATTATTAATGATTGATGTAAGTGAATATTCTTAATGACTTTCACTGAACTCGATCAGAAAGCATTAAATCAGCATTAAAATATTTAATATGAAAAATGTTTCAAATGTTCGAGAATTAAGTTAATAAATATGTTTCATTTGAAAGCAAGCCAGAATTTCTGGCTTAATAATCATTAAATTACTTGAATTCTCTTTCATCTTTGCTAGCATCTTAAGAAAAAGTATTTAGGTGATTTGGGCTTTTTTTTTATGCCTTGAATATTTTTTTTATTGAAAGCACTTATATATAGTTAGAAGTTAGGATTTTTTTTTTTGTGAATAAATTCATAGCAGATATTAACATTTGAAATTAAATATTGTCTACATTTTTTTTTCTATAGCAGAATGCTGGAGAAGCCTTAGCCTTGAAGTGGTTGTTGAAAGGCGGTTTTTTTCTTTATATATGGCATATATATAATATTTTACTATATGTATATTGTCTATACTAAAGTTAATGTAATTAAATACATCTAGGTCTCGTTTTATGCGGTAGATAGGTTCCTTAGAAAACGCGCACAAAAATAAACTTAACTTACCTTGAAAAATGGGGGATAGGTTCTGTAATTATCAGAAATCAGCATAAAAGCAAAGCAAGAAGGAAAAATTACTTTAAACTTCGCATTAAAAAAATAAGGAATTAAAGTATGACTAATAAAAAATTTCAAATATTTGAAAAAAATTAATACAAGACAAACTTTTTTTTATGAACTATAGTGTTTAATTTTATATTTTTTCATACATTCTTTAATCATTACTGCTATTTGACAATATGTGTTTGTTTGTCAACTGGTAAGAAATCAGATTCATGATGTGATGTACAACTAGCGCCACTTTTAGTCTTATGCTGTGTTAATGGTTTTCTGTTTCTATATTTAAAAAAAATGAGATCACAATCAAAACAAAAAGATTATACATTATCATTAGAAAGATTATTTTCAGTTTATAAAATCTTCGTTATTATTTATTTTAAAAATCTAAAAAAATATTTATTGCAATATTTTTATACATACACCTGGGTCTCGTTTACGCGGATTTATTTAATGCGATTTTGAAGTTATGCAATTCATCTTTCTTCTTAATATTTTTGTATGTGGTTTTCTTTTATGTGTTAACACTGTATTAGATTGGAAGTCAAACTCCGATAATGCTCTATTACTTTAAATAATAAATTTCGCACACTTACGTCATATTTAAAGTAATAGCACATTATTGGAATTTGACTTTCATCTTAATAATTTCAATATTTTCAGTGCTTTATAATAGTAAGATTTTATGCAATAATGAAATTAAAATCATTATTTCCATATTTTATGTACACAGATTAAATTTTACAAGATTATAATGTAAATTTGTTCAAACATTGTGCGTGTTAATTTTGCATTTTAAATCACATTCTGTTTTTGCTTTTTAAAAAAGAACGTAATCAATTATTAATCATTTAGTGTCCGAAGTTTATTTTTAAAAAGTGAGTAATAGCAGTGGGCGCATTTAAATTTGACAATTAAAAATTTAAATCTGATTTTTAATTGTAATTAACAATTTAAAAATTACTTAAGGCGACCGGAAATTAATGTGATGTGAAACAAAATTTGATTTTTAAATGGAATTGAAAATTAAAAAATTAAAGACAAAAATAAGAATTTAATTTTTAGTTGTTAGTTTTAATTAAATTTTTCCCAGCAGTGTAGAAAAAATAATGAAACAGAAATGGAACCTGCTCTTTTCACTGCAAAAATGATTCGAGGTCTTCAACTTTCTAATCAGTTGGGAAATTATTTTCTTATTAATGACACTAATCACGAACGTGCTTTTAAATTCCAAGAGAGCTAAATGGTTGTATATCTGGATATCGCGAGCTTCATAAACAATTAATAAAATGATCATCTCAAAGATTAAGTACTAATTATGTTGTCACCAGAAAACCATTAACACAACATGAGAGTGAAGTTGGCGCTAGTTGTATTTCCTCTTGAGAAGAATCTGATTTTTTACCAGTTTGCAAACGAACCTGTTTATCGGCAAATAGCGATAATAATTAAAACGTGTATAAAAAAATGTAAATTACTGTACTGTAAATTATGCATAAAAATATATTGTTTTGAATAAAATTAAATATTATAGTTAAAAAAAGTTTGTCTTGTATCAATTTTTTTCAAATTTGAAATTTTTTATTAGTCATGTTTTATTTCCTTATTTTTTTTTGCGCGAATTTTAAAGTAATTTTACGTTGGTGCTTTGCTTTTATGTGATTTTTGAAAAATCACAGTCCGTATCCCCCTTTTTTCAAGGAAAGTTACATCTTTTTGTGCAATTTCTTTTGCGCGTGTTTTCTGAGGAACCTATCTATCGTGTAAAACGAGACCCAGGTGTATGTATAAATCTATTATTATTATTTACTCATTAGTATAATTAGGTTATTTACATAGAAGCTAAGATTCTAAATACAGCTTCAGGCCATATTGATGTTAGCTGCTAATATAACGTTATATTTTTGAAGAAAAAAAAAGTATTTCAAGTCAAAATAAATTATTAATAATTTTAATTTCTTGATATCTAATAAATATAGTGAAATATGAAAGATATTAAGAAAAAATATGAATCGCATTAAAATAATCCGCATAAAATGAGACCCAAGTGATATATATATGCATATGAGTGTGTATAGGCTGCAGAAAGGAGTTTGCTATTAACTGAAAGGAGACCCTTTGATTCTTTTTGGAGGCCTTAAAGAAACCAACCAGCGCAAATTCCTAATGTCCACTCAATATGTTCTTGTCATTGCAGCTGTTATTACTATGTGATTATTTATATAGTATACGAACATGGATGGGCTGCTCACCAACACACATTAGACAGAGTGGTGAGTTTATTGGCTTTTTACCTCTGAGTTTAAGATCGAGAAACACTATGCTCTTTCTTCTCAGTTGCCTGATAAGGCAGAATGAATGTATGTGTAAATGATAATTATTTTTCCAATAGATATATACAATCATGACAGACAAAAATAAATCATAGCCCTTATTCCCAGGAGGCTGTAATGTCACCAACCAAGGCAGCCGTCAGTGGCCCGATGGAGGAGGGTGCTAAGAATCCCGTGATTGTGGACCCAGGCTGCCATTTGATGACGACGTTTTATTTAGGTACTTACAACTGCAGATCACTTTCAAATGAATGAAGATTGCAAGAATTAGAAGAAGAACTATCTTATATTAAATGGGACATTATTGGACTTTGTGAAATTAAAAGAAAAGGTGAAGAGACAATTGATTTAAAAAGTGGATATGTACTCTACTATAAAGGCACAAATATTGGAAATACAAGTGGAGTAGGATTCATTATAAATAAAAAGTGAAAGAACAACATTGTGGAGATTGATGGTGTATCAGACAGAGTGGCAAGATTAGTTATACAACTTAATAGCAGATACCAAATGCAGATAATTCAGGTTTATGCCCCAACAAGTTTTCATAGTGATGAAGTAGTAGAAGATTTTTATATGGATGTACAAAAGGCTTTTGATCAGAGTAAACAACATTTTAAAATTGTTATGGGAGACTTTAATGCTAGAATTGGTAAACAAATAAAAGATGAAAGTGCTGTAGGTAATTTTGGTTATGGTAATAGAAATGAGAGAGGACATAGACTTGTGGAGTTTGCAGAAAAAGAAAAACTTTATATTATGAATTCTTTTTTTGAGAAAAATGTTAAAAGGAAATGGACATGGAAGCATCCAAATGAAGGTACAGCAGAATTGGATTATATTTTGACTAACAGAAAATACATATTTCAAGATTGTAATGTTCTTAATAAATTTAACACAGGAAGTGATCATCGATTAGTAAGATGTAAGATACGTGTTAATGCAAAACTAGAGAGACAAAAATTATTAAGAAAAACAATATTTACAGTTGATATTTCTAATCTTCAGAAACATTCTAATGAATTTAAATTAGAACTTACAAATCGGTTTCAAGTATTAGTAGATTTTGAACATGATTCAGATTTGAATGAAATTAATAAGAAAATAACTGATACACTTTTAAAAACTGCAACAAAGATAGCTGGTAGAAAAAAGCAGCAATTGACCAATAAAATTTCTACTGAGACTAGAGAATTTATGAAAAAAAGGAGGAATATGAAAATATACAAAAATGATGCATTAAAAGAATTGAATACCTTGAATTTTGTAAAATGGTGCGGAAAAGAGTTGAAAATGATATAAGAAAGTATAACTATGAACTAGAAAGGAAAGCTGTAGAAGAGAATAAAAGTCTCAAGAGTGTAAAACAACATTTTGGTATTGGTAGAAAATTTATATCTGCAATAAGAAAAAAAGATGGAATTATTACTAAAAAGAGAGATGACATCATGAAATGGGTAGAAGACATCAAGAATTATATAGTAATAAAGAACAAGTACCTCCTATATCTATTATATCTTCCGAATTGCCCAGAATTTTAAATGAAGAAGTGAGACATGCAATTAAATTTATGAAGAAAGGAAAAGCTCCAGGTAATGATGGAATTATAATTGATATATTAAAAGAAGCAGGTGAAGAAAAAGAAAAAAAATTAGCAAAGTTATATACCAAATGTCTAAATGATAAAGATGTACCAGATGATTGGAAGAATGCAGTATTAATATTAATATTTAAAAAAGGTGATAAAGAAGATATTAGAAATTACAGACCTATCAGCCTTTTATCAGTTTTATACAAAATTTTTACCAAGATAATTACAACTCGTCTACAGAGAACATTGGATTTCCACCAACCAAGAGAACAAGCTGGATTTGAAAATGGTTTTAGTACAGTAGATCATATCCAGGTATTGAGAGAAGTTATAGAAAGGACAAATGAATATGAGTTGCCATTATGCTTTGGATTTGTAGATTATGAAAAGGCATTTGATTCTATAAACATTTCTTCAGTGATTAAAGCATTGGATCATCAAGGTATAGATCCAGGATATTGTCATATTTTAAAGAATATTTATAAAAATGCAACAGCAACAATTAGATTACATAATGATACTAGGAAAGTCAACATTGAGAAGGGTGTAAGACAGGGTGACTCCATATCTCCAAAACTTTTTACAGCAGTGCTGCAAGAAGTATTTTGTGGATTAAAATGGGAAGCTAAAGGAGTGAAAGTAAATGGAGGTTATTTAAGTCATTTAGATTTTTCAGATGATGTAGTTGTTTTTGAAAATAACGCTTTAGAGCTGCAGGAAATGTTGCAGGAGTTATCAGATGAAAGTAGGACTAAAGATAAATGTTAAAAAGACTAAAGTAATGTTAAATGGATTTTCTCAAAATATAAAAATACAGATTGATTATCATGAGTTAGAAGAAGGTAACAGCTACAAATACCTTGGTCAGATTATTAATACAGATAGAAACATAATAGATGAAATTAATCATAGAATTAAACTTGGTTAGAATGCTTTTGGTAGAAATAACTTGATACTAAAATAAAATATGACTATGTCTTTTGAAAAGGAAAGTTTTTAATAAATGTGTTTTACCAGTTTTTACTTATGGATCTGAGACTTGGACACTTAATAGAAGAGCAATACAGAGACTTCATACTATTCAAAGAAGTATGGAGAGATGCCTGTTAAGAGTAACGAAAACACAATATATGGATAAGAGTACAAACAAATGTTACTGTCCTCATTGAAAAAATTAAAAGACTGAAGTGGAGTTGGGTTGGAAATATTATTAAAAGAGATGATAATAGACGGACAATTGAAATCTTAAACTGAATTCCAAGAGATTGTAAAAGACACAGAAGGAGACCACATGTGAGATGGATGGATTAAATAAGAACGTGTGTAGGATGATGTGGAGGATAGAAACTAAAGATCGGAGAAGATGGATTGAACTTGGAAAGATCTTCATCCTATAATGGGTTGATGATGATATGTATAAAACTAAATTACATTGTATATAATTATAAGTGATTTTAAAAGATGTGATATGTTGGACTATTTTCATCATTTATGAGTGAATGTTGAATGTATCGAAAATTTTAAACTTTATTTAAACTTTCCAAATACAAACAACTTGTTAGTAATAACACACAAATAGACAATACAGGTTAGTAATTACACAATGTTTCGAGTAGTATTATTCTCCACTCTTCTTCAGGTATTGCTGGCCTATATGCACAGTGACAATATTGGCTTAGAAGTTGAACTCTCACCTTTTGATTTTTGAATATTGAATCTAAGGCAAACGCTCTACCAACTGAGCTATTCTGTCAAAGGCAACATATAGTATAAATTTGATATATTTATATATGAGGGTTGGTTCAAATATATATCAAATATATAAATATATCAAATTTCTACTATTTGTTGCCTTTGACAGAATAGCTCAGTTGGTAAAGTGTTTGCCTTAAATTCGATTTTCAAGAATCTAAAGGTGCGAGTTCAACTTTTAAGCGAATATTGTCACTGCGCATATAGGCCAGCAACACCTGAAGAAGAGTGGAAAATAATACTACTCGAAACGTTGTGTAATTGCTAACCTATATTGTCTATTTGTGTATTATTACTAACAAGTTGTTTGTATTCAGTAAGTTTAAATAAAGTTTAAAATTTTCTATACATTCAACATTCACTCATAAATGATGGAAATAGTCCAACATATCACATCTTATAATATACCATCATTACAAACCTTCAGACAATTACTAAGATTTTAAAAGATCTCTTTCTTATAATTAAAAGTAGTTTTTAAAATTGTTGAAATTCATTGGTAATGAGCAGATTGTTTATCAAAATTTACAAGATTATCTGAAGTTATTCTGTTTTTATTATCCCATTTATACTCCTGAGTATAGTGATAAAAGTATCTTTCTAAAAAGCTAAAGTATCCTAGATTAGTTATGAGCTTATGAGCACATAAGGTGCAAGTTAGAGTCTGATTTTTGTGAATCTCAAATATCACATACATTCAGAAATGAATTTGGGAGTGTGGATGTCATTTTGGTCATTTGCTTAATATTAGTAATAATAAAAAAGTTTTCTATTGCAATTTGAAGAAATGATCAATTTTTAAGCATGGCTAATATGTATATGGTCTGTGTTTGTTTAATGTGCTCTTTATAAAAGCTCTTTTGTTTCGCTTCTCAAAGTATCATTTTTGTACTCAACATTACACTTTTCTAGAATTGGTTTCAAAAAGTTCATTATTGTACTGTAATTACCTTATTGCAATTTATATCTATATTGATATTCCATGTTACATTAGTATAATTTTTATTCTTCTCAGTTTATTGATTAAAATAGAGTTTTAATTTTTTGTGATAAAAATGTCACCTTGTTAGATTTTATTTAAAAAAAATTAACATATATAAATGTTTCATATATTACCTCTCAATCCTTTAAAAATATAAATATGATATAAATATATAAAAGATGTATGTATGTATATATATATATATAAGCATGCTTACAAATCTTAATTCTAGGACACAATGTTGATGTATTTTTTAACAGGTCTGTGTAAATTAAATAAGTCAGATTTGTTTAATAAAATATTAATTTATGTAATCAAATTGAAAGTATTTTTTAAAGTTAATCATAATTTTGAAATTTCTTAGAATTTCACTACTTAAGTTACTATAGCAAGACTAGTAATTGCTAAAAATAATTGTAATAAAACTAATTATATCCTACAAAGATGATCCAGTCTAGCACTACTGACAATTAAAAAATATTTTTGAAAGTTTAAACTTTAAGAATTTAATTAATGAATTTGCTGAATAAAAAATTAAAAACCAAATTTATTTTCAGACTCCATTTTATCAGATGTTCTGGCTTTTAGTTGCCAATATCTTCATAAAATGCCATATTTTTATTTCATTATTGTTTATTCTATAAAATAAATAAATTTTCTTTATTAAAATCTATTTTGCTATTGGATTTTTAAAATTTCTTTTTCTCCAACTTATTTTTTATAATTTCATTAATGTTTAAAAGTGATTTGTTTCCTTCTGTATTTTTTTTAGTCTTTTTTTTCTATTCGTATTACCTATTCTTTACCATTTACTTTTAAAATCTTTTTTTTTTTCGTCTGCCTATCCTATTTGAATTTTAAATTATTTTTTTGTTAGTAAATCCATTATTATTTTTATTTAAATTCTTTATTCTTTTTTTTTTATTATTAAAAATAATCATTAATTTGATTTTAATCTGCCAAAGTATGTTTTTTTTTTTCTTTATATATATATAGCTTGTTTTAGTTATTTTTGTGTATATGTGTTTAATTATTTATCTAATTATGTATGTTTTTATTTAATTTCAGCCTTCAGTTGCTCCAGTAAGCCGTAATTATCCAGAAATGAGAGAACGGTTACGACTCAGGCTTACGAAAAAAAAGGTAATTAATATTTATATAATAAATTTGACTTTCATTTTAATTTAAATTCATAAATTATGATTTTAATAAAATATTGTAATTGATAAAAGAATCCTTTATGACTTCTTATAAAAATAGTTATAAAGAAGAAAAAAAAATCCATTAACATTATTTAAATATTTATTATTTTCTGTTTCAGAATACAAATTTAAAATTAAATTTGGTTTATATATAATTAATAAAAGAATGAGAGAAATGCTTATACACTGGAGCTGTAAATTACATTGTATCTAACTATGCGATTTCAATTATTTGCTATCCAAAGTGAAATGTAAACAAACAAACAAATATATATATAAATCAACAAAAATCGCATTAAAGTTCGCCAAATGTTAATATTTGATAGCTATTTTTTCTTCTCTGAACCAAAAATGTACAAATTACATGTGTTAAGAAAATATTTTCACTTAAGTTGAAAGCACATATATTTCAATCTTTCTTTATTATTCTTTCTAAATTTGATGTATAGTATTTTGCTTAATAAAATATCTTCTAAAAGTAAAAGTTTTACAAAATTTTAGAATATTCATTGAAAATTAACATAATTGGGGAGATACAATTTCTTGAAAAAGTGACAAGTCTATTGTTCTGTAAGAGACAACAAGTTTTGAAAAAAAAAAGAATATTGTTCAGTGTGTATTTTATTTTTTTTAAAATGAAAACATATTAGGATTAATTTTTTTCCCTATTCTTATTGTTTCAATTGGTGCATGAGTGAAAATATTCTGTAAAATAAAAAAAAATGTCTGGGTTATATATGTATGTGTGTTTTGAAATTATTATTCAATTAACAACACATATGCTACTTTAATCATTGTTCATCAACAATAGGTCAGCATAGTTCACACCTCCACTGTATTAGATTCCATGTAGTATATTTTATCATTTATTATAAATTTATTTAAATGCACATTGATTATGTAAGTAATATTTACTAAGGCTGTAACCTCAAGAATGTGCGTGTAAAAATGCAATAGTAGGGACCTCTACAGGTCTTAACCAGCTTGTGATTAAGACCTGTAGAGGTCCAAACAAAGCAAAACTCTCCATATAGTAGTGCCATCTTGTGCTAACAAGAGCAATCAATGGATGCCAGAAAGCTTGTGCATAAAATCCCTATCTAGTGCCTACTCATTCAATATCCCCAGACTAGTTTCTGGCTTGTGGCCTTCATCAGTGAGGAGCCTTGGATCTGAGAGAACTACACCTAGATCTTAGGATCTAATGCAACCCTCCAGCACCCACCTTTTAACTCTATTTAACTACAAAACTATGAGAATGAAATTGAAAACACAATTAATATTTTCAATCCAAGATCAATAGTTTATATAGTCATATGGGTCTGAACTCAATTCAGCACCCTTACATTTTGGTGTCTTTGGCTCTTTAACAACCATAGCCACCACTATCCTATTAGGCAGGATGGTGATCATGTGACCTGTAGAGGTCCCTACTATCGCGTTTTTACACGCAAATTCTTGAGGTTACAGCCTTAGTAAATATTATTATTTATCATTTATTGAAATTTTGTTGATAATTTATAACATGATAAATTTATTTTAACCCATGTCTGTGATAACTATAATAGATGTTTTTTGTTTCATTTCTTAGATAATTAAATTTTTTTTTAAATGATACTTACGCATCATGATTGTAAATTTAAAATATGTAGCTTTAATCTTTTTTAAAAATATTTCAATAGAAATTTATAAATACCAAATATAATTAAAATATAATATTAAAAAATAGAACTCTGGAAATAATAAAATTAATGACTAGAAAATAAAAGATTTGTTCAGAATTCATTTATTAAATTATAGAAAATATAACTTTAGCAGTTATTATGATTATTAGATATTAATGTTATTAATTCATAAATATTTTATAGCAACTTAAAATATTTATTTATTTTACAGACTGTAGTAATGATGTTATCATAATCTAACTATTTTACTTTTTTGTTGTCATTATTGTTTCATTATAAATCATATGAATACTATATATAATTATGTATTATGAAAGCTGCTTGCAAGGCAGGTTATATATTTTTTGCCTCATAAGAATTGTTACAATATATATTATTCTTTTTATACAATAAAATGTAAAAATATAGTTGGAGTGCCATGTCTGCTGATTTTTGTATCTACTATCAAAAAAAAGAAAGAGTAAAATGTTTTTGTAGCTCTTTTGTAAACTCTGTATTATTATAGTCGAGTGCAAGATGACACATTTATTATAAATGGATATTTTTAAATCTGGTCAAAAACCATTTGGTTAGGCTTACGGATAATAATTTAAAGTCATTTAGTTATTGCGTCTTTTATATTTTATCAAATCAATTTTTATTTGTAAAAAGAAATAGATTTTGTTTCTTAATGTATTATGTACTAATTATAAAAAATATTTATAGCATTTGTATTAACTTGATTTAAATTTTCTTTAGCTATTTTTTTTTTAGAATTTCTGATTTCATTAGTTATAAATAGAGTTCTTGACTTTTTGTTTATTGTATAGTACTTTTAACTTCTTTTTGGTTAATTATTTTTGTTTATATTTTTAATTTATATATATATAATTTTTAAAATATTTGTTGCATTGATTATAAACACATTCATGCATATACTATACAGTATTTTATTTTTTATTATTGCTATTGCCTTAATATTTATTATTTTAAAGACTTCTGTTTATTTAGATCAATCTTTTAACCAATTTTTAATTTATTTCTAATTTTGTATGTGTGTTCTGTTTTGATGAGAATGCATGTTAAACTATATTCAAATTGATTTTATAAGTTTTTAATCTTGCACTATATTTTTTAAGAAAATAATTCATTTAATTTGAGGAAGAAACATTAAGGTATTTACAATTAATTAGAATAAAAAGAAAAAACAAAAAAGGATGAAATCTTAATCTTCCATTGGATAGTTTATGCATCTATATTTACTCACAAGTAATACTTAAAATTAAATTAATTCACCTATTTACCAAATGTAATTTATTATATAAAACAATTTTTTAAATGTATTAATGCTTTAAAATTACAATGATTTTTTTTTTTATATTAAGAAAAGTACAATTGTTTTAATTTTCAATCTTTTGAAAAATTTTGTGAGTTTAATGATTCAAATGACATAATTTGAAGAAGTTTAGTATGACTTAAAATAGTCAAGCAGCTGTTAATAAAACATTAAAGCAAATTAAAGATGTTTTTGTTGCTTAAAAGTTTTCATTAAATTAATAGCATTAATTGATTTTATATTACTCTACTTTAATTAAAGCTACTTACAATCAATGGACATCTGACTCATCACTTTGTTTCTAATTATTGTCTTTTAATATATATATAAAAACATTTGTAGATATTCATCCAACATCTTTTTTTTTTATTAATTTGCAATTCAAGATAGTAATCTGAAAGTCTCAAATATTTTGAATCTAATTATTCAGCTGTGTAAATCTTCCACTAAGTTAGAAACTGTATATTTTGATGATCTCATTTATAAAGTTATTTTTTCCATTTTTGACTTTTTGCAAAGAATGGTACATACCAAAACACAATATTACATTATTACCAGAATATATATTCATCTGCACTATCAACAGTAATTAACTCTATATCTTTCAGTTCTAGAGGTGATTATGCAAGTAAAACTTGCTTTTTTAAAACACTGCCGTCATAAAAAGAAAAAATCTCATAACCAATTTTAAATTATTTTATTAGATATATTCAAATAGTAAAAAATAAAAAGTAATATATATAAAAAATAATTTTTTTTAAAACTACTTTTATTTAATTTGAGGTCTAATTGCACCAAAAAGCAAAAAATATTTTTTTTTGATTGTTATATAATTTTAAATAAAAGTGTGGAGTGTTCAAAAATTAATTAGTTGAATAAGAGTATTTAGTTTGATCACAACCAGTATTATTTGAATTTATTAATTTATGGAGCCGATACTTTTATTTGAAATTACATGTAACAACTAAAATTATGATCTATTAAAAGATTTTTTTTTAAAGATTTTTTTAGATAGATTATTTTTTACTATATATATATGTAGTATTCTTATCTGGAATTTATGTTATCTTTTAAGATTTTTAGAAGTAAATATCGCAGATGTGTCAGTCCTATTTGTATAATTTAAAATCTGTTAAAAAATTGTGATCAAATTTAATAAAAATGCTATCAAAAGAATTTTTTTTACTAGAGATCTCCACTTTTCATCATATATAATTTATTTATTTATATATAAAACAATTATTTTCTGATAAATAATTTTTGTGAAGGGGTCCTCTTCCCCCAATAGTTTTATTTTTTAAAAATTGAACAAAGAAAATTACCTTTTCTATTATAATTTTTTTGAAATATTAAAAAGTATCATTTATACATGTAGTATTTTTCTGAATTACCATCTCTTATCTAGAATAATCTATATTATTAGCTTATTTATTGTTAAAAAAAAATAGTAGTAATAACATTTAGATTAAAAGAAGAGCAGTTCTCCTATATAGTGTTATGTACACCAGATATATAATATCCTTATCTTAGTATTTGAATCGCTATCCTAAGTTCAGTTTTTAAATTTTGCTTTTATCAGTAAAATCTGGGATTGCAGACATGTATTCAGCAAGAACATTTTTTTCGGTTTTACTTATCATACTAAAAACATAAAATTCAAATCACCTTACAGTTTTGATTTAAAGTAAATCCGTTTGAACAATAAAACAGATCTGAATGTAATTCAGTAACTGTATAGTTAAATATTTTTACTTTTCCCATTGACTGAAAGCATCCTATTCCAATGGTTAAGAAATCACCAAACTCCATAACGTAAACAATATGATAAAATGAGTAACTTTCCATTCTACTGTCATCAATATTCAAAATCTTAGTCTAACTTGAATTTTAGTTTTTTTTTCTGTTTTGACAATCCCAAATCTCATTGATAAAAAGACCAAAGCCAAAAAGTGATTTGAGAATGGACATTTAAACATTAAGGATAGGGATTTCATATGGCTCTGGTAATCACTGATTCTCAAACTTATACTAAATGGCATTAAAGTCTAGAGTTGCTCATCTTTTATTGTTTAAGCTGGGGAGTTTAGTGATTTGTTTTTATTAACAGATTAAAAAATATTATTTTACAATATTCTTATGACTCATTTCAATGCAACAAATTAGATAATGAGAAAGAAGTTATCAAGACATAATTGAAATCTCAAGATTTTAGTTTAAATTTTTTTTTTTTAATTCAATTTAGTAATCAATATTCCAAATTATATGTTTTCTGAGAGAAAATTTTAAAATAAATGTCTTGGGCTAAGGAAAAACTTGCTAACAGGAATGCTTATACACTTTTTTTTAAAAAATGTGTTTTTGTTTCTGGCTTCTTCTTTTTTTATTGAAAATATTTGTTACTTTTTCATATCATTACCATCATTGTCAACCATTATCAATCCACTGCAGGATAAAGGCCTCTCCAAGTTCAATATATTCATATATTCAATTATAATTGCTGATGAAAATAACCATACACATAATTTGTTTATTGAAAAATGAGAAATAACATAGTGAGTTTTTGCAGATGATCATAAAATGTAGTCTAATTTGCCATTTTTATTCAATTAAATAGGAAGTATATAAAAGTTTATACTTGTGATAAATTGGATAGTATTAGCAATAATAATACTTTATTTAAAAAAGAAATTCGCATTGAAATGAATTATAATTGTTTGATAAAAGTATAATGCTTTTGAAATTATAAAATCTCATATATGATATTCTTTTTAATATTTTGTCTTGGTATTATTGTTATTATTAATAAATTGATACAGGTATATTTATATATTAATAGCAAACTGAATGTAAAAATATGGAAGTTAAAACAAGTAAAGAAAACCAAGAAAGAATTGTAGATTACAGAGCATTGGATGAGCTAATTTCTTTTATTAATGGTACAACAAATGAAAAGGCAGTAAGTTCTAAGGCAGCCAAAAGAGCTCGACAAAAACAAAGGAAGGTTTGTGATTATTACAATTTTAAAAATTTTGTATATTTTTTTTTAATCAATTGTTTATTATTCCCAGTATATACAAAATGTTTGTTTATTTAGGCTGAGGAAAAAGCGCGCCGTCTAGAAGAAACACATAAAAAACAAGAATTGACAAGAGAGACAACAGTATGTCATTCCCAAGAGTTAATTGTAAAGGAAATGAATATAAATGGTGATGCTAACACACCGACCATGCAGCGAAAAAATAAAAAAAATAAAAAAGAGGTCAATGAAAATAATAGTAACAATAGCAATGTGTGTCGGAGTAACAATACTTCTCACACCTCAGAAAGTGGTCTTTCTGGCAGTCCTAATAGAGAAAGGAAATCTCCAAAATCATTTGGAAATAATGGGGCTAAAACAACCAATAGCAATGTAATAAACAACAATAGTAGCAACAATAATAACAATAGCAACAATAACGAAAAAAATAAGAAGTCAACAGATGAAGGCCAGGAATTCAATTCTAGCCCCAAGCTTCGCCATAAATTTTCCTCTGAGTATGGACTCATTGAAAAGCAATTGCAATCTTCAGGTTAGTAACATGTGTTTTATAATTCGGAAAATATTATTTCTCTGTTCTTGTGCCAATTGTAATTTGTATATATTTAAATGTTTTGAAGGTTTAACCAATATATTGTAATGTAGTTTTATTATTGTTATAATTTGCTAAGTATGCTTTTGGCATTGACTGTCCAGAATCATAGTGGTCATATTTTGCCGCAGAAAGTAATATAAAATTTAAATAAAGCGTGTGTTATGTAAATATCCTATTTACATTTCTTTGACTAGGAAATACGGGATTATTTTTTGCTAATAGCATGGAGGTTGTTAGCAACGAATCATGCTAATTTGAATTTACGTTTCCTATGATCCTGTTCAGAGCAAACAACTTTTATTTTCACTGGATCATAAGAGTGATCGTATTCTCAATCGTGTTTTAGAAATATTGATTTATATTCAGAGTTCTTCTTTCCACAGCTATTGGGCATGTGATTCGCTATAATACTCTCTGCAGCAAGAGGAATTGTTGCATCTGATTTTATATACAATTTATGGGGTTTGCTCTGGAGGTATCCTATCTTTCGCATTAAAATTATTCTATTTAAAGTGGAAGGAATTTTAAGGCTAACATTATGCGTGTTAGCGCAGATCTTTTTCAGTCTTGGCGATATACTGGGAATGTAAGGAAAACATCCAAGGTTAGTCTTAAAACCTCTCCTTCTTTAAATAGATTAATAAATAATGCGAAAGATAGAATACCTCTAGAGCAAACTCCACAAGTTGTACATAAATTCAGATGCAGCAAATATTGCCATGAGAGTGGCACAGCATAAATATCTGTATAACCATGCAAAAAAGAACCCAGAAATATGATCACAGTTTTGACCCAGCAAGAGTAAAAGGGGTTTGCTTCGAACGGGATGATATGACGCATAAATCCTGCATTCTTTTGTCAAAGAAATGGTATATGCAAATAGGGCATTATTTACATAATGCACACTTTATTTATATGTTGTATTGCTTCTTGCAGCAAAATATGAGGGCTATAATTCTGACCGTCAACATCAAAAGTATGCTCAGCAAATTATAACAATAATAAAGCTGCATTATCTTTTTTTGATTAAATGTTTAAATATATAAATTAATATTTGTTTTGTAATTTTTATCAAGTTTAAGTTTATAAGAATTTTAATATTAAAAGTTACTTTTAGGTTATGGGTGTCTTGATGAATGTCATTATATTATTGTTTTTATTGTTACAGTTATTATTTCCTTCAATTGTTATTTTTTTCTCTTCATAATAGCATTAAAAAATCTTGAGCATTGTCAAATATGCATAAAAATTATATCTTAAAAAACCATTACTCCACATATTTCTGAAAAAATTAATTTTTGTTTAAATATTAGGTATGTATTTTATTTATAAAAAGAATTTTTTGCAACAGCTGCTGTTATAAATTTAAAATGTAAATAGAGTAATATTACTTTAGAATCCTCAAATTTGAAAACTTCATAGATATAAACAAAAAGTACAAATTATGTGTGCTTTCATTTTTGAAAAAGATGAATTGTTAAAAAATCTAGTTAAAGTATCTTTATTTATATGCCATGTGAATATCTGTAATACATATTAATTTTTAACTATGTAACATATAAAAAGCAAAAAGTTAACAATATTATACTAAAAGTTTATTCTTAGAATACATGATAGTGGAAGCATTACAATTGCATACTTCTAATATTTTTGCTTTTAAGTCTGTCATCATGATATAGCAAATGTGTTTAAATTGAATAGGTTTTGTAGTACCCTTTTTAATGAAAAAATAAATTATTAAAAATCAGATTGTTTATTTATATGCTTTGTGAATAATACATATTGATTCTCATCTGTGTACAATGTATAAAAGCAAAAAGTAGAATTTTTTTATGAAGATTTATTCTTAAAATAATACTAGTCATCTGATAACAACTTAATATTCAGAAAGTTTAATGACAGCTTATATGCTTAAGATTATAATTTCTTCATGTGAATTTCATAATTATTTTGTCATATTTATTATTGAGAAATCATGGTTCTTATGCAATATTTTCCCATATGGATAGCATTTTTTTAAAACAAAAAATTGTGTACAGTATTCTTTGTTCTCTCTCCATTTCTGTTGGACTAAACTAAAACTTTAAAACACTTTTCAAGACTAATGCTTCATCAAGAATGGTTATGAACATTCACTTTCAACTTTTAATTTATTGCAAGGTGCTTCAGAATATACTTGTATGCTTTACTTATGTTCATTACTCTGATTTATTATATATCTCATTATTTTGCTCCTGCTATAGTATAATATTTGTTAAATAAAAAATAAAAAAAGATATTGAAATTGGGCCAAGATTTATGAAATATTGATGAAAGTTAATGCATGTTTTTATTGGATGTGTTATTGTTCTAGAAAAATCGTATTTTGCATAAAAGAATGCCATTTTCCCCCCAATAACTAGTCTTAAAAAATTTCTGAATTATGATTTGGGGGGAAAAAAATTTTCATGTATATTTTATTATTTATAATGTTTGACATAAATATAAAAAATTGCAAATATCTGATAAATATATTTTTTTTTTATTAATCCAATTTTTTGAACAATATTATAATGAATTTAAATTTATTTTTCTTTAATTAACAATTTTTTTAAAGCAAAATTCCCTAAAAATTGAATGTAATTTTTATTCAATTAATACTATATAGTACTGTATGAAGAAACATTTATTTCAAACAAATGTAAGCAATAAATTTAATGTTTTGTTTTTTTCAGATTGATAATCTTTTTAAAGTAACATATATAATAATACTTTTTTTAAATATTTGCTTTTTGCCATTATAGTTATTTGAATGATTTTTTTTTTTTTAATTTGTAAAATTTGCTAACTCAAAAAAGTCCAAAGGACCAATAGTTTTAAAATAACAGTATTGTACTTCTGTGATCTGAGCTTTTGAAAGCTTGCAGTTGTTGATTTCAAGTTTTGATATAGTAAATGTCTTATTATAATTCTAGTGCAACATGAAGATGAACTCAGATTTTAAAATTTTTACTACTTCTTATAATCTAAGTAGTTTATAAAATTGCATAAAACTTTTAACAATATTTTAAATTAAACTACATCTCAATACATTTTGTAACATATATAAATAATGGTAATAGTATGAATACTGAACCCTACCGTTTGATGGCGCTCTTTTTCACCCAATGCACATCAATATATCGATTCATGGGCTGTCAGTTTCTTTACAGAATACTACATTAAAAAAATTTTTTTTTCTTCACTTTCTATACATAAAACTCGTATGTTTTTTTTTTTGTGTGTGTTTTTAATAAACAAACACTTTGTTTTTATATGGTGTATGTGTGTGTGTGGGGGGGGTTGCTTTTAAATTATCGACTTTTTTTTGATTTTGAATTATCGGTTTCTTTACATAATACTACGTTAAAAAAATTTTTTTTTAACCCTTTCCATATATAAAACTCATACGTTTTTTTTTTTTTGCCTTTTTAATAAACAAACACCACTTTGTTTTTAGACGATAGAGGAGGGGGGAGTTGCTTTTAAATTATCACCTTTTTTTGGGATTTTGAGCTTCTTTTTTAATTAAAGCCTTAAACAATTCAGTTTTTAATTAATAAACCAACAGTTGGTTTTTATAGGGTGGAGGGGGGTTGGTTTGAATTTTAATTCTCGTCTTTTAGCATCTTTTGCTGATGTACTGGAAATTTTGCATATTAATTTTAAATGTGTTTGAATATAGAAGACATATAAAGAGATAGATTAACAAAATATACGAATTATTGGAGGGGGATTGATTTGCTTTTAAATTATCAATTTTTTTCTTATTGACTTTTTATTGATTTTGAGCCTTTTTTTGTTGGAAAGCCTTATTAATCAATTCATTTTTAATAAACCAACAGTTGGTTTTTAGAGGGTGGGTTGGTTTGATTTTTAATTATCGTCTTTTATTTTCTTATTATGAGGTGTTTTTTTTTAATTAAATATTTACGCTACTGAAACCTTTATATGATAGCGAAAAGTTTCTTCCTTTATTTTTTGCCTTTTTTAAAAAGTCTTAATTAATTAAACAGTTCGTTTTTAAAAAAAAAAAACTTTTTTTTTAAGAGGCAGGGAGTTACGGTTTGTTTGACTCCAATAGGAGATGAACCTCAAAGCTGTAAGTAACAGGATTTTGGAACTGTCCAACCAACTTCCCTTATGCAGACCCCAGTTACGCTTGCAGGAATGTCAGCGAAATTGCCCAGATCCTGTAATTAACTAAAACCATGCTCCTCCCACAAATGCATAGCTTCACATCTGGCAAGATGTTTGTTCTCTTTCTGGAAAAACACAACTTCTGTGGCCGACAATTCACTCCCCTTCAACCAATTTTGAACAGTTGCCGCCCCAACATTTTACTGGTCTAGCACAGATTCACACAAATGTGCATTTGCGTGTGAACTTGGCAGAACTCTGCTGAAAACCGTAACCTTTTCAGGTTGTGTGTGGTTCAAAATCATAGGGAAGCATGCGTGACGGCCTGACAAGTCTTAATATGTAATACTAAATCCACGATGCTTTTTCAAAATTTTTTCATAATGAATTTTTTGATAGTTTCGCATCCTTCAAATACAGCCGCCATCAAATCAGACCATAGCGAGAGTTGAATTGCGCTCACTTGAGGAATACTGTCACAAGTCAATGGGCATAGTATTTCATTATGTAATCGTAGGGTACATCGCCCTCTTGGTGGCCTGTTATGGCTCTAAACAACACTGTTGTAGTGTTAGCCATAAGTTAGGTCACTAAAACGGTATATTGATATTTCGTTGTGTGAAAAACGCCATCAAGTGGTAGGGTTCAGTATTCATACTATTATCTAAATAACTTTATTCAATAGTAATACCTTATTACATAAAATAATCTATATATACATGCAGGCACACGTATTTATGCATGTACTTTATTTAAAATATATATATATATAGGTAAAAAGAAGAAGAAGGATAATAAAAACTCTTCACTCACATCTCAGCAGCGTATTGGCACACATTCTGGTTGTATTTCTAGGCAAGAATTATGTTTTCAGAAGCCTCTTTCTCCTGTTGAGAATAAACAACATTTGGAGAATCATGACAACTATCAAGATATTAAAAGTAGTAACTACGAGAACAAAAATTTTGTTACCTGCAGTAAAAATCAGGATAATGTAGATGTGCACTTTGTGAGTAGTTTATGTTTTTTTAATCTTTTAAATTTTGAAATATATATATATGCACATATATGTATGTGTTCGTGTGTGTAATGTTTAGCAGAACTCATTTTATTTCAGTTATACTTCATTACTAAGAGACAAAGTGGTCACAATTTCTAACAACATTATATTATTTTATACAACAATAATCATCATATTGTTGAGCATATGTGTAATAAATAATAGTTTTGTACCTAATTGGTTTCTGAAATATGTATGAAAGTTGAAATATACGAAAGTAGAGCAATGTAAAAAAAACATAAAAAAAGGATTTTCAAAATACAATACAGAACGTGTATTTATTTTTTATTGATTAGTATCTGGTTTGTCAAGAGATAATTGAATTGTACTCTTTTTTTTTCTTTTTCTTTTTTTTTTTCACGATTGAACATACTGTCGATCAGCTTAAATTATTTGAATGACTAATTGAAGTAAAAGATTTACTGCTTTCAGAACATCTGACAAAACTAAATTAAGTTTTCTTTGAAGGCTTGAAAAGGTTTTTTATTCATTTTTTTTTTTTTTACAAAAAGAATATAAATTTTTTAAAAAGTAGACTGAAATAAATTATATAACGACAATACATGCTTATCATTTAAATAAAACTAAAAAAGAAAACTATCAGACATATGAATCTTTGATCGCCTTTTTCTCCTACTAATAAGGGAAATGAATTTATAGACAAAAAATATTTCATAGTAATTTTTTACAAACCCTAGTTAAAACTTATATCTGCCCAAAAGCTTATTTCCCTAGATTCACTTCAGACTCTCTCTACAGAAGTGATTTCTTTGCCATTTAAACGAGATCTTAATCTGCAAAGAGAAAGAAATCAAGATAATCAATTATAATATAAGCAATATTTATTTTTTTAGAACTAAGAAAAAAATACACCCCCCCCTACTTACTCTAGTGTTTTGTTAATTAGAAATGCAAGGCAATAATTTAACTGGAAAATTCCACACTTTAATATTTAATAATATTAAATTATAATTTTCCATCACATATAACAAATAATAAATTTAAAAGTCTTATATCTGCAGTTTTTTACACTACATATTATAACAGTTGACAGAACCTCCCAACCTATCTGCCATACTAGGGCACCACTAGGCTATTTGAACCTAGAAAATTTATAAAGGCGGCAGATACATACGGGTGAGGTTCAACTTTTATCGAACTGAAAGCCCCAGTTACTAGTTCTGCGAGAAGCTGAGCATAAAATATCATTCTGTATATTTAATACCAAAATTTCTAATTCTTAATCTTAAAATATTATTAATAAAAATATATAAAATAAGTTACTGCCAAAATTTAATTAAACATTTTATTATTATGCACACATACACATTGATACAAACATCAAAAGATTAAATTAACTATTAAATATATTTGATTTAAATTATATGCACAGATGGGTATACTTTAAAAGATTTAATACAATTTTAATATTTTGCTAAGCATAAATATGCTACATAGAATACACATATAACTAACCCAATCCTTTTTAACCCTAGGCTAAAATTTCACATTTAAACCATCGCTAGCTTACTGATATACTGATGTGACCAATGCAAAATGAGATTGTTAGCATAACACAATCATGCTAATAGGAATTTACATCTGTAGCATGATATCATTAGAAAAATAACGAATCATGGTGGGAAGAAATGAGCATCTTCCCCATGATCATTAATAAATTTCACCAACAGACAGGAATGATGCACTGCCTAATTAGTGATGCAGAAACCAAATTATTGAAAATATATGAGATGCCCTGTAAAAGGGGGATATCGATCTTTGTCGAATTACTGTCCCAACTAAAGCGTAAGAAAATCTATGGCGTATGAAATACGTCTATGACCATTGGCTATGTGATGGCTACACTTTTGGCCATACATTCAGGTGGGTATTATGCTCTGAATGCTAAAGTGCCACAAGAGAACCAGTATCCAATGCGTCTACCCAGATTACATTGACATAAAACATCCTTACATCTATCCACCAGCACCCATTCAACTATGAAACAACTAGCCCTAAATTAACCCACTTAAACTAACATAATCTTACAAATCTATGCAGCCATTTATGCCTATTTTCAAATAATTAATTTGGTAAAAGCCTGAAATCTGGGCACGGCCGCTTGGGACATTGTTTACGTGTCAAAACACATAAAAATGCCGTTTCGGCGGCCGCGGCCTTACAGACTAATACAACATTTACGTATTGTATTAACCCATTGAGCTAGGCCGCTTTACATGACATTGCACAAAAATATTACGGCCTGTTTTGTGCTTCGAAGCTATTTATGCGTATTCGTTCTATTCATAGCTGATTACTGTATCACTTGAGGGTGTTTAAATATCAAGGCGGTACGACTTTTTCAAATCTCCGTAATAGAATAATGTCATTTTGATTTAAAAAATGTTAATTATTAATAATTGTCGTATGGTCCCCACCCTTCCCGAAAAAAAGGTTATTATGTAAAAAATTGGCAAAGTGTATGTTCGAACAGGCTTCGACAAAGCTCACACGCTAAGTCACGTTTCAGCATGGGGAAAATATTCGAGACCACTAAAAGGTCTGAGACGAACGTGCAATTTTGAAACTTTTCTTCAGAATTGCCAAGTACAGAAAGTGTGTGAGATTGTGTTTTTTTTTTTTTTTGTCAGGCACACGTAATGTCCACTTTTTATTACAGCAATAAAATTGAATAAATAATAGTAAAAAGTCCAAAGTTTGTGTCCTTTTTTGTTGTTTTTTATTTCATTAGAAATTGACAGTTATTTGGATTCAATTTTTTGCAGCGGGGTCAAAATAAATTACGACTTTGGTTGACTTTTTGTTAAGGATAACAAATTACGAAATACCCCCACCCCCACAAGCAGTTTATTGTAGAAGGCTAAAAAAAAAAAAAAAAAAAAGGTAATTCGAACGAAATAGAAATCAAAGTAAAAAGTTGTTTAAAAAAAAGAAAAAAAGTTAAATTCTTGACTTTTTGGCTACAATTCTTTTTCCGAGTGTGTGGGGGTGGGTATTTGAAAACAATTTTTTAAGGGGCAAAAACACAAAAGTAAATTTTGATTTAATATTAAGAAAAACAATTACGTCAATCAAAAAGAAATCAAAATTCGAAACAAGTCCCAAAGTTGATTCTCTTTTTTCAGCACTGTTAAAATAATTGACTATTTTTGTCGCCTTTTTGTTAATAATAACAGTACGAGTTCGTCCCCCGCTCAAAAAGCTGTTTCTTGTAGTAGTCCCCCCCCCTCCAAAAAAAAGGCTAATTCAAATATAATCTAAATCAAAGTGAAACAAGTTGTGTTTTTTAAAAAAAAGTAAAAATAATAATAATAAGAAAAACCATTTAGTCAAGCCAAAAAAAAAAAAGAAAGGTAGAATTAAGTTCTAAGCAAAGTCGCAAATAATTGTATTTTATTTTTTCGGTGGTGGGATTCAAACAAATTTTTTGACGTCGTGAAATGGTCCGAATTTTTCAAATGATAAAAAGAAAAAAATACAATTAGCAAAATTTGTTGA
This sequence comes from Epiperipatus broadwayi, assembly GCA_028023455.1. Taxonomy (NCBI): domain Eukaryota; kingdom Metazoa; phylum Onychophora; class Udeonychophora; order Euonychophora; family Peripatidae; genus Epiperipatus; species Epiperipatus broadwayi. The sequence continues at coordinate 1,445,343 of JAQFVV010006423.1, read as the reverse complement.
AAAAATGTCAGTCAGGTTCCAAAATGTAACAAAAATGAATATCAAAATTTGTTTAATAATAAAGAAATCATGTTCTAAATGAAATAAAAATTATTTGTTTAATCAATATTAGAAAAAAAAAAAAACCTTGTTGTCTAAAAAAAGAAAAAGTTGTGGCGGCCCGGTAACGTTATATTTCATTGATTTTGTCTAGCATCAACGCTCCAAGCGGCTTTGCCTGGATTTCAGGCTTTTACCATTAATTTAAAAGAAATTTACGAGAATGGAAATGATATTAAACACATTTATAAAAAACGTATAATAAATAATTTAAAATTTTAGTCAGATAAGATTTCTTTTAAAATTAAGTGACATTTAAAATTACTACTTGGAAAAGTTTGTATTATATAATTAAAGTTCATTTAAAGCAAAAGTTTATACTTTCCAATGCTGTAGGTTTGTTGAAGTCCATCTTTGCGGTCCTTGAAGTGTCACATAATTCAAAGTTCCTTCCATTTTATATTGTTCTAGGTGGAAGCAAGTTCATCATTTGCCGCTTTCCGGAAACCATTACTCTGGACTCAGCTGGTGCAAATATCGGAAACGTAAATTGTTGCATGACCCCTACATTTTGGAAATCCGCAATACACTTATAAATATATTTAAATAACACGCAATCAGCAAGAGCAAGCCCAATCTAAATCTCCACTTAAAAGTTTTCTTTTTATATCATTTTGAATTTTATCATCAAATTTCAGGATCAATCTTGTCAGACTTGGTGCTGTTCTTATTGGCGATGATGACTTTTCTCTGTGGACCATGTGTTTATTTCCATCATTATTGGCCCATTTGTTTAGAGCAGGAACTCAAAATTTTATTACTAGTATTTTTTAATTTATCTTATTTGGCTTTGTGCCCAAGAGCCTGTTTGCTATATGTCATTATAGAAAATCATTTCCATTCTAAGATTAAAAATAACTAATTAAAAGCCTTTTTTAAATTCTTTTATATTGAAACCAATCTTATTTTTAGATTTTTAACTTTAAATAATTATTTAATTAGTTTGCCATCCTTGTATTATATATATTAATTTAAATAAAATTATTAAATTCTTTTTTTACATATATATTTCTATTTGAAGGTGATTTTATTTAGATCTTTTCCACTTTTATTTGAAAGTGATGTAACCACATGTATGTATACTGTTACAATATATATATGTACCTGTCGAGCCAAAAGTGGACGTGATTAATGTTAAAGAGGTGAGGAGGGATTAGTGACTAATAGTCCATGAGAAAGAGAGAATCATTACATGAAAGTGCATGTTTTGTCATATATATAGAGATAAAAATCGAAAGAATGAAATAGCGAATTGTACAAATATATAGGACTGCTTGTATATGCAACCAATAAGATGATTCAAATTTATCAGTGTTCTTCCCTCTTGAATTCAATTAACTTGCATTATCCACTAACATAAAAATACACAATTAATTCTTTTCATACTATACGTGTTTTGTGAATAGTTAAACTAGATGCTTAAATCATCTAATTCTTGATATCAACTTAGATAATTTGATATTCATATATATATCATAAATGTTATGTTTTTTATAACGTTTGAATTTATTAGCAACTAAATAAATAAGTGTATATTGTATTTAAATTATCAATATGACACTACAAGAATTTCATATGAAAGTGAATGTGATTTCAATCCATATTAAAACACTCTATGAAATAGTGATTATCACATAGCAAGAAATATATTAATGATCTGATAATCGTGAATTATAAATATATGGCCAATCAGAATTCAACCATTTTTATTAGCAGCACACATCTCATATAGATTGTTGTCTAAATAATTCTCATGTAAGATAAGAACAGTTTGTATCCACATAAACATTTTATGCCACTATAAGGTTTTGCATCACATAAAAAATCTATATATTATATCTCAACTGTCTTGTTATTATTATGACATCATTCTCACACAAGGTAGGGTTAATTTCTATTTACATCAGTGGTCTTCAACCACCGGGCCATAGAAGTTTTCTGCTGGTCCGCAGCTAAACTGGCAAGAAAGTTTATAATAACAAAATAATACGATTTTAAACTTTTAATTAATATGAACAATTTTTATTTATTTTTTCATCGCATTTTTTCCTGATTTAAAAAAAAAGAAACTGAACAAAAACGAAATCTACTCAATCTTACATAAATTAATTTGTTTTTCTATTTATCACAAATGTTTATTGGGGGGGGGGGGTAAAAAAGTTTTTTATTATACAAACTCCGGTTGTCTTTTGATAGCCAATCACGGCTGCTTGTCAGCATTGTTAAAACAATAAAATATAACGTGACTTTTTTTTGATCTCTTAAATTTTTTCTACTCTCTCTTTTAATATTTCATTTTTAGTGTTTTTTTTTTTGGCTTTAACTTTTATTACCTTTTTTTAAAAATAAAAACCAAAAAATAAGTTCTGTTTCTAACTTTTACAAAGTATTTCTCAATACACCCTCACCACCCCAAAATAAAGTAAGATCAAAACTTTTGACTTTTTCAAGTTTCAGTTTTGTTTTGTTTTTTGTTTAAAAATACGGCCACTTTTTTTTTTAGCCTGTAAGGCGATATCTTTTTTGCCTTTGTATACTGCTGATATACTCAAACTTTTATTGTTAAAACCAATTTTTATTACCTTTTTTAAAAATAAAAACAAACCAAAAATAACTGTTGTCTCAGTGAAGACAAAGTAATTCTCAACCCACTTCCCCCCAAAAAAATTAAAATAAGATCTTTTTTGGCTTCAACTTTTATTTTTGAAATCAATTTTTATTATCTTTTTTTAAAAATAAAAACCAAAAAATAAGTTCTGTCTCTAACATTTACAAAGTATTTCTCAATATAACCCCACCACCCCAAAATAAAGTAAGATCAAAACTTTTGACTTTTTCAACCTTCGTTTTCTTTTTTTTTTTTTTGTTTAAAAATATGCCCACTTTTTTTTGGCCTATAAAGCAATATTTTTTTTGGCTTTATTTGCATACCGCTAAAATACTAAAACTTTTATTTTTAAAACCAATTTCTGTTATCTTTTTTTAAAAATAAAAACACAAAAAATAACTTTGGTGTCTATCTTTTGTCTCAGTTGATGACAAAGTATTTTTCAACATTCAGATGAATAACATTTTATTCTTGCATGTTTTAACAATAAAATAATAAACGTAAAATGCAAGCACATTAATGAGAACGATTGTTATTGTATGTTTTCTGTAGCAGTATGACTGCGAAACTCGAGAAAGAGTGTTCAACATGTGAAGGTAAGCAACACCATTACTATACACATTAACTAGTGTGCTGTTTTGGTCTGTTATAACAATTATGTTTATCTAAGGCTAAGCAGCAGGTTACTTCTGCCGGTCCGCGAAATCTTATCCTTATTTTTACCGGGCCACAGGGGTGAAAAGGTTGAAGACCACTGATTTACATTATAACACTATGAGATAGTTAATATCATATTGCTAAACATATATGTAATAATTAACGATTGTACTGTAGAAATATATGCAAGCTGTCATAGTATTTAAAATTATCAGCATTCTGCACCTTTGAATTTGATTATATTACTACTTTTCATAAGTATAGTCTAGGCCATCTTTTCTCACTATAAATATATTTTGTAAACAACTATCACTCATTAAGTGAACTATAAACTTTAATTATATATTGTAACCTTTTGATTGATTATCCATGGGAAGAATAGCATATAAAATGTAGATTATAGTTCCAAAATTTTAAATGTATACTTTAAGATAATAGCAATATCCTAAACTTGGGTATAACAGTTATAAATGATTTGACATAAAAATTAAAAAGAGAATTTGTAGAGATTTAATAATAATCTACTATATAATCTTAATATAATAAATGTCAATCTAAATAAACATCATTACTTATAAAGTTGACTTTAATTTATTTTCAGTAATAGTGCTCCTTTAAAAAGCTAAAAACAAAATTGTAGTCAATGAAAGAAGAAACAATTATTTACTACAAACTAGTAAATTATTTTAAAATTATTGTAATATCTTTTAAACCATAAATATTTATTCTTGTACTTTGTATTTAAATCCAATTGGTAATATCATTTAGTAAAAAGATGATCAGAACCAAAACTTGGCTTAAAGTAATGATTTAAATTAATTTCGTTTGTAAAATATTTATTGATTTTAATATTTTAAAAGAGAAACAGAAAAATCTTTAAGTTAAAAAGTTTGTTTGGAAAATTGACCAATGAGAAAATCAAGTAAATAGTTTGCTGACGTCAATTATCCTGAGATTTTTAAGAAAAAAAAACACAGCTCACGATCTAGGAGAAGATATTTAAGAAACTTAAAAAGCAGATAGCTGTTTTAATATTTTTCTCAGTAAAATCTTATAAAAGTTAAAATATTCCAAGTTTAACAAATCAAAAAAATTGTATTTAAAAGCAGTCTAAATGTGTAACAGATTTTAAAATGAAACAGTAAGATTCGTATTTGAATCTTAAGTTTCACCTTTTTTTCTATCATCTCTCACAGACCGCTCTATCCCATCCAAATTTAAACTTTTTAGTATCGAATTGTGTGTGTAGCAATATTAAAAATGTATAGATATATGTAGAATTCACCATAAACACGCACACATTTCGATCTCAAATTTAAGGCAATAAATAAAGATAAATAATATAATTTAGATTTCTTCTTTTAGTTATAAAAAAATATATATATTTTTAACCATTTATTTTAAATTGTAAAATCTGTTATTTCTTGCTTTGTTTAAATTTCATTTAATAATAATTTAGAAGTAGATTGTAATATTTAATTAAAAGTAAAAATAATCATATGTTCCCTTTTGTATTTGAAATTTTAAAAGCAACGGCTGGTGAGAGATAATAGATTAATTAAAAAGAAAAATTCCCTAAAATGTAATTATAAAATGTAAATGTAAACAATAAGGCAGCTTTCTCTATAATTAAAATTAACAAAAATGCATTGATTATCCTCAGGGCAGATTAATTGGAATCCAAAAATAAACTAGCAAAAATGTAAAAGATAAGATCTAAGAAAGGAGGCCATTTTAGACTTTCTAGAAACTTTCAGTTTAACTTTAGCTGTGCTCTCAATCACTTGAGAGTCTCCAAAATATATATTGTTTTATGTGCCACGGTATGTGTGAGTAGAAAGCGCCCAGACTATTCTCCGTCCGGAGATGGCCTATCATATGCCAAACCTTCCATTGCCCTTCATAAATTCAACCACGAAGATCTGCTGCCTAAAATAATTTGAAAGCTGCTGCTGTTAAATTACATGAATCATCTAAATGCTGTAAAGAACTGCTAATGCTAGAATCATGAACAATTTGCTACTGATCACTGAATCGGAAAACTTCTCATAAAACAGGTACCTGTATCCAAATTCTTTAGAGTACTCTACTAATATCATGCTATAGCTCATTCTTTATATAACTTATAAACTATAAACTGTAAATTCTCATTTGTAATGCTATAAATTTAATAATTAATATGTAAACTTTTTTAATAATCTAGCCTGCCTAACTCTATCTTTCTTGGGTACGTATTTCTAAAATCTACATTTTATTATATAATTATCGCATGATCATAATTTTCTAAGTATACATCTATGATCGCTTGAAACAATGTATGCGTGTCAAATTTTCATTAATATTTACTTTCATAAATAACTTAATAATTTCATATAAATCGACACGCATTCAATGCTTTCTTTATTGTAATGCAAGGGTTTACTGCTTGGCTGATGTATTAGTGTAATAATCACCCAGTTTATATATTGTTTTACATTTTATTAAATCTTGATTAATAATTCCATAAAATTGCATTTCTTTGAGAGTTGCAAACGTTCATTATTAAATGTTGATAATGTAGAGCCAAGTTATAAAATATATTTAAATCTCACAGAATCATCTATACATTATACACGTGTTACGTTTTAGAGACACGATTACCCATTACTAGCCTTGAATATTCCGGATTCTATAGGATTGAAATTAACCCCAGTCGTCCTACACAAGCGGACATAATAAATGCTCCCGTAGGGCTAGACGAAAGTCATGCAGCCAGCAGGCAATCATGGCATGAACCACTTGTCCCTGGTTATACTTATGTGACACCTTACCTCTTTGGGCCGATGGCAAACACCAGCCCGTCGTTCTTATAAACTCATTCACGGCTTTGCAGTTTCAATACTGCCATTCCATATCGCCTTTTTAAAACGTACCACATGTTTTTTTTAATTAACTTTATTATTCTATGTATCACTCCGTCCCTGCATTAGTGACATAACTCACTCTCAAATGTTTGCCCCTAGTTATTAGTAAATATCTTTAATTAAATAAATATATGTCCGCCGCTACTATTATAAATCTTACTTTAGACTCTTGTATTGCAAAAGTATAAATCCCTAAAGGCATGCCTGCCTTAGAAATACTTGCTCGAGAATTTTAGGCAGCTAGATTACGTCATCAAATAAATGTATTTCTCTTTGTAAACATAACAGTACCGAAAAATACAGCTACTGAGATCTTAAATATAAAGTATTATTGGTAAAATGATTTCATATAAATGTTTTTCTAAATAAATAAATGTCTTTCTTGAATATATAACAGTATCAGAAAATTCTGTTACTTAATTTAAATATTACCAAATATTATTAGTAAATAATTTATTATTAAAATGTTTCAATAAATAATGTCAAACTATACGTCTGCCATTACTTCTTTATTTATTTATTCGATACCCATTCAGTATGTTTCCTCGATTCTGTAAATAAAAGTGTTTAATTAATATTAGTGTTATTATTGGCTAACTCGAAAATAAATCATGAATCTCTTGCAACATCCCTGACCACCGTGCCTAAAGAAATATTTACTAACGTGGCATCAGATGCGTTGTTTCATAGATTGTATTGTGGAACCGATAAACTATGTTCGAACTCAGTACTACGGGTGGCTTCGCTACCTAGATGGTGCTGCCGTTCTGTGTGGTGATCGAATTCTGCACTGTTAACGAATCACCATTTCTGACTGTTACAAAAAGTAAATAGTAATATCATGGGGGGAGGGGTTGCCTATTCTGATCGTCTAATTCTAGCCAAGATAATACCCATGATGTTTGAAAAATCCAGTTGTTAATTTTAATTTAGCCTATGATAATCATGACAAAAGAAAGACAACTATTTGCATGGCTTCACAGAGAAACTTAACTGCAACCATGTGAGAAAGCATTCATTTGTCTATGATGTTTTTATTAATTATAAATTAAAGAGGAGAAATCAATCAAAATTTTTTAGAAAGAAAATTTTTAAAGCTTATAAAATTACTTGGTCAAATGTTAAGAAAAAAAATAATAATTAATTGATCGAGAGTGATAAGTTTAAGAGAACTAATATTCATTTGAATTGAATAATTGATATTTAAGAAACAGTTTACAAAATTTAGAAGAAAATGTCAAACTTATAATTAAGAATGAGAAAAAAAATTGAAGCAAGATTTCTTATATTCAATGAGGAAATGAACTTCTATTGTAGTACTGTAAGAACAGAACACTATACTTGGAAGGATAAGTTAAAAGTCTGTGTAACTCTTTAATAATAAATGGCAATCACGGAGATAACACACTATAATGCAGAAAGTTAAATGAGTTTATTAAGATGTATTTAATATTAGAAGACTAATAAATCACAGGAAAGAGAATGAAATATGTGCAGAAACCTATTGATGGATTAGTTAAAATGTATTTAAAAGTTTTGCAACGTAGGAAAAGAAAAAAATGCGCATGTAAGTTTAAACTAGAAAGGAAGGCTGCATCCAATTTAAAATTTTGTCCGGTTAATGTGAGCTTGTTTATTTAATGTGTTGTATAAACATACATGTATTCTAGAAGACAGAAAATGGGAGTAGCACCCAAACTCGTGAAGAAGGAAGAATATCTACAGGATGACCATGGTAAAAATGGAAACTGAAGGTTGAAATTGGCTTAAAAAGTAATAATAATAATAATATTTTAATTTTAAATTTATCACTAATATTTTTCTTGTTTAAAATGAAATATAAATGCAAAGTATTTGTCATAGTGACACTTTAAAGCATTTATGTTTGCAATTTGGCATATAATGTTAAAGGTATGCTTAAATATAGGAAGAGAGTAATCGTGAATTATAATGCAAATGTGTGTGTGTGGGGGACATAATAATAACTGTATATTCTGACTGTATATACTTTAAAAAATTAAGTGTAATAGGATTATCTGAAAGGAATCATAAACTTATTATAAAATGTAATATATTTATAAGAGCAAGAAAGAGTGAATGTTAATGCAAGACAATATCATGATCTCATTTGCTATAAAGAAATATATATATATCCTATTGCTAATAATAATTGAAATAGATTATTTGTTGTGTAACATGATATATGGATAGAAAATTATCGCATGGGGAAGATTATATTAAGTTGTTAGTCTAGAATTAGTAGAATAATAGATGCCAAATACTCAATCGAGGCAGATGAGTTAAAATTCCAGCATAGGATAAAATATCATCCTGAAGAACTGAGGAATATTTATTGGAAAGAGATGATGGGAGGGTTTTCTATAAAGAAATGAGGATTAGTATATACTGTAAGTGTTCAGCAAAGAAGCCAGGGTAAAGTGGGGGGTTGAATCATTAAGAAAATGACTGTCTGCCAAAATATGACACCTCATATTTAAAAGAAACCTCCATCCTTTTTATTAGGACATTATTGAATACAGTATTTAATAAAATCAGTTTCTCATTGATAAAGCTGTAGGTAAATAATAATATAGGGGGCATCAAAGATAGATGAAATATTTAAAGGATTTTATAATTTCTTCCTAAATCTTGATAGATTTACTTGAAGCTTAAAACCATGTACAGAACAACTATTTTATGTTTGAATAATAATTTGAATAAATTACTAGATGAGTAAAAATAACAGGTCAAAGAACACTATAAAATATAAGTGGTAGGGAGAATGGAAGCATAAATGAGTGGTATGACATGGAAAGAATTCTTAGCTTTGTATTCATTTTAATTACACTATAAATATTCTCTTTATTTTTTTATATTTACCACATCAGTAATAACTTTGTTAATAAGATAGAAGTGTAATATTTTACACCAAATTTTAAATCTAAAATATAATTTAACTATTACAAGATGATCACTACCTTGGGAGTTACAAAATATCAGATAATATGGGGAAAAGATTGTGAAGACACCAAATGATTCATGACTGATGCAAATATATTAGATGAATATGAAAGCATACATGATAATAAACTTATAATTTCAAAAAATACTAAAAGACAAACTCAGGGAAAGGTTAATTATATATAATCATCATGAAATTTATTTGTAAAGAATGTAAATAATTTATCAATATATAAACAGTTTTCATGCTTTTTTTTTATATTGTTAATGAAGTATTTAACCTAATTTTCACATGTGTTTGTTGTTTATTAGTATTATTGTAAATAAACAGCTATTTTGATTTAAACTTTGTAGTATTAATTTCATTGTGTCTGAGAGTCATTTCCATCACAAGGGCATATCCATAAAGCACATTATTCACATTGAATTATACATATCACATTTGATTACACGCATTATTTGAAGAGTTACATTTAACATTTTTATAATTAAGACACTATCAATTCTTTAAATTATAACTATAATAATGAAAACTTATGGTACTTCATATTTTTATTAAATACAAAGAAATCTTGAAGAGCTATATGAAAAATACTATTAAATATTGCAAAGGTAGAGCATATAATAGAAGTCATTAGTATTTTTGAGAGTCACATTCTAATTTTGTAATTCAAATTGAAATATATGTTATATCATAATTTAAAAGTATTGTATTATTTCTGAGTACAAGTTACTAACCAAATATATTTTAAGGTTTGTAATACTGGAGGAGTTAATTAGGTGGGTGAATGCTAACTAATTAAAAGATGCATTCTCTTGAATTAGACTTGGTAGATAATAATGGTGTGGTGAAGCTTTGATTATAAGAAAATAAGTATTCTAGATTAATTGTTGTGAACATAAGCATGAGAATAAATCTTAAGCAAAGTAGATTAAATTATTTAAGGGAGGATAATGAGTGTTAATTTCCATGTCTTATTTATTATTCTAGTTAGATTAAGTTTCAATTGGAGGTTGATCAGGGTTTGTAATAGTAAATATGATTTTATTAAATGGTTGGATCCCAGTAAAATCCCTCCTGCCATTTAATTATTTAATTATCAACCTAATGGTTATATTATATTTAGAATAGAATACTTATGATCCCTAAGATAGCCATAGGATAACATTAATTCTTATAATTGAATGTAGTTTTGTTTCAGTGTTATATTATTTTGAGATTATTAAAGGATAGAAGAGTAGTTAAAGCATTATTAAAATGAAATATTATGTTAGTCCTTGTTTGTTTTGGGGATTTTCCTAACAATTATAATAAGATGGTAGTAGGAGAGTTTCCACAATAGCAATGACATTGCTGAGTGTATTTTATATACTTCTCAATGTTAAAACCACTCTCTTGTAATCATCCCTAAAGTCTATCTTATGTTTTAATATTTAGCAAGTTTCAAGCCCCATAAAGAGTCTTATACTTTATTGTTGTTATACTTGATAGTTTATTATTGGGCTAGTATAGTAGGGTAGAAAAGAGAAGGTGTAGGATAAGATAGAGAGGTATGTTGGAAGAACAACCAGAAGGGAAGATTACATAGAAGTGCTTTCGGCACCCAACTGGATGGCCTGATTATTGTCTAATCAGAGCGTCTGCATATTTAATTGTTATATTAAATGATTATATAAATATTGTTTTATAATATCAAGCAGTTAGAGCAAGAACAACAAAATATAATTTTTAGTGATGAACATTTTTGGCATACCATTCACATCTGTAAAAGGACAGACATTAATTATTTATAGTAGGATGGTAGTTGCTATTGAACTGTAATATTAAATAATTATATTCATTTAAAAATTTTAATTTATTCAATCTACAAGTAAAAGCAAATTACATGTGACTTATGCTCTTATGATTGAAATATGTGGATAGATAATGTCGAAAGTATTCTCATTAATCAATTTCAATATTTAAAGTGCGATGAGCAGTGTGATTATGACTTGATGAAGAACAAATAATAATAGTAGAAGAGTTAAAGTGGCAACTTAGAAAATAAGTGGATTAAAATCTGTACTTAGTATTGTTTGGTTGTGAGGTGATGGTCAGGAATATATAGCTAGGGTCATAATGAAGGAACATTTTAATGATAAAAATCGTAATATTTTTAGTTAAGTATTGAAAAAGAATATTTAATAGATAGCAAAATGAGTAATACTAAAGAAGAAAAGTTAGATGACATTGTAAGTTTTAAGAGTTGTGGGGGTAATATTGACATGAATATGTTAATGAAGTTTATGCAGGTTATGAATAAAAATTAGATGAGGATAAAGAGGACATAACTCAAATGAAAGATGAAATAAGAGAAGATAATTTATAATTTAGAACAGAGTTGAATAAAAAATTAGATGATAATAAATATGAAATCAAGAATAATATTGACGAAATGAAAAATAATTTGGATGATGTCAGGAGTATTTTGGAAAATAGTAGATTTGATAATAATGAAAAGATCTTAAAGCATTAAGAGAAGATATGGATTTTAAAATGAAGTTACTGAGTGCGAAAAATGTTGAAATGATAGATGATAAAATTCATGAGTACTATGAATTAATTCAAAAAGAATTAAAGATACATAGAGATGTTTTAGATCGCAATTGTAAAAGAGCAAGTGAGGATATAAATATTAGAATAAGTGAGTTAAGTCAAATGCTGACTCATAACAAAAGAGATAATAGAAGTGTTGTCAATTAGAAGAGAAAATAAAGAATTCCAATGGTCAATTGGAAGGGGAAATGAAAATTTCTAATGATCAAATAGAAGAGAAGATAAAAGTTTCTAATGAGAAAATATGGATTTATATCACTAATATTGATTCTCAAATAGAGGATATTAGGAAAGAACATGTTGATATAGGTGGTGAAAAGGATTTTAATTCTGATAAATTTAAAAAAGAAATTAAGAAAGAAATGTAGGAAGATATAAGTATGGTAAAAGGCGAAATAACAGATAGCCCTAAGTTTGAATCTAGAATGGATGAACATTTAAGAGAGCTGCAGAAAGAAATTAATAAACATAGTAGAATGTTGAAAATCTTTAAGGATAAGGAGGATTTCTTATTAGAAGAGAAATTAGTAAGTGAGAAAGAAACTAATTTTAGAAAAAATAAGAGTTCTTACTTTTGTTGATGATAGAAGAGAAAGATTAAATAATATGATTTTTTGTAAAATGAAACCTGATATTCGAATGAATATTGGTAGTTTATTCAGTGTTCATGAGAAAGATTTAGGGAATAATAATAGTTGGTTATCATTTGTCCATAAAATTAAATGTAAAATGAGGAATAAGTATAGTAATTTAATATTATTATATGATTATGAAAAGATATGTAGCCATAAAATCAATTGTAAAATGAAATTGAGTACTAACAGAATAATGTTGAATATTTTTTCTGCTATTAGTCCAGAATGGTTAACAGAAGCAAGAAAGATTATCTGTGAAATGAAATTTGTCACTAAACAGGTAAATACATTTAGTTTGTCTGACATTTATCAAGAAGCATTAATAGAAGAGGGAATGATTCAAGGTAAAATGAAATCTGTTTTTCAGAGAAAAGGTTTATTTGAATCAATGGAATTACCAGAAGAGATTTTTTTTTTTTTTTGATAAAAGAATTGAAGCTAGTAATAAGAGGAATTTATAAAGCTTATTTTCATTTTATTATCTATTTGTATTATTAAGGAGTTTGATCCCATAGCTACCAGTAAAATGAATAAGAATATTAATTATTTAATTGATGATAAACTGTAATTGCATGATTGATAAACTTAATGCACTAAAATAGTATTTGCAGTAGAAGATAAATTGAATGTTTTCTTATGATGCAGTAATCAAAAGTTTTGTTTCTCTATTTTCCAATCTAATTTGTATTAAATAAAGTTTAAAAGAAGATAGTAAATTCAAAATGTTGTATTCTATACAGGGGTTTTGTAATCTTTTGATTGGTTATTCATGGGAAGAATAGCATATAAAATGTAGATTATAGATCCAAAATTTTAAACTTATATTTTAAGATAATAGCAATGTCCTAAACATGGGTATAACAGTAATAAATGATTTAACGTAAAGATTAAAAAGAGAATTTGTAGAAATTTAATAATTGTTATTTATAATCATTTATAAAATAATCTGCTATATAATCATTATACAATAAATGCCAATCTAAATAAACATCGTTACTTATAAAGTTGGCTTTAATTTATTTTCAATATAGTGCTCCTTTAAAAAGCTAAAAACATAAAATTGGAGTCAATGAAAGAATGAACAATTATTTACTACAAGATAATAAATTATTTTAAAATTATTGTAATATCTTTTAAACCAAAATATTTATTCTTGGACTTTGTATTTAAATCCAATTTGTAACATCATTTAGTAAAAAGATGATCAGAGCCAAAACTTGGCCTTAAAGTAGTGATTTAAATTAATTTCGTTTGTAAAATATTTATTGATTTTAATATTTTAAAAGAGAAACAGCAAAATCTTTGTTAAAAACTTGGTTTGGGAAATTGACCAATGAGAAATCAACAAATTGTTTGCTGACATCAATTATCCTGGGATTTTTAAGAAAAAAACACAGCAGACTATCTAGAAGAGATTCAAGAAACTTAAAAAGCAGATAGCTGTTTTAATATTTTTCTCAGTAAAATCTTATAAAAATTAAAATATTCCAAGTTTAACAAATCAAAAAAATCATATTTAAAAGCAGTCTAAATGTATAAAAAAATTTAAAAATAAATAGTAACACCATGGAGTGAGTAAATTGATCTTCATTATGACCTGGTTGCCAATTCTGATCATCTAATTCTAACCAAGATAATACCCAAGAAGTTTGAAAAATCCAGTTATTAATTTTAATTTGGCCTATAATAGCCATGAAAAAGGAAAGACAACTATCACATGGCTTCACAGAGAAACTCAACTGCAACCATGTAAGAAAGCATTCATTTGCCTTATGATGTTTTTATTAATTATAAATTAAAAGGGAGAAATCACTCAAATTTTTTTAGAAAGCTTTATAAATAAAACCAAATGATAATGAATAGTTTAAAAATCACAAGATAAGAAAATTCCAGATGATAAGAATTTATTTTATTTAGATTTATGTATTTATTCTAGATATATTTAGAAATTTCATTATTGCAACAGTGTCCCTTCTGGAGTTATCAAATTCAGATTACTAAAGATAATTCACATTATCTTTTAAGACAATAAAAAGTATTGAGCCTAGAATAGAATGGGTTATTGAGATATTAAAGAAACTATTCAAATTAATTAGGTTATGAAAGTGTAGATAAAAAGCTAAATAAACCTTATTAATTTAAACGAAAGGTAAAAATTATTCAAAGAAAACTTCAAATAAGCTCTAATATTGACAATAAATGGATGGTAACTCAGGAGGTCATTTGAAGTTGTAGCACCCAAATAATAAGATTAATATGATATTTTCATTATATTGTCCAAGCTAAGATTTTATATGTTTTTATTTTGCTAAGAATCAATCCAGGAATCCAGTTTTTGATTTCGGTCATTCCACTTCTTTATTAAACTGCTTAGTAAACAATAGTTAAAAAGACCGAAAGTGTAAGTAGTTTAAAAAATGTGATACAGAAAAAAGTAAAAAACGTGGTTAGTAAAGGAATATGGAGAAAAAATTTCAAAGAAAAGATAGATTTGATTATTAGGTTAATCATAAAGAATAGTGACATTTTGAAATGATGGGATAAATCTATCAAATGATTTATATATTAGATGATAACAAATCTTTGTTTAAGTTAATTGAAAAAAGGTAAATGGGATGAAATAGACTGTGAATAATGAAATTAAAAGGTCAAATAATTGATGAGATTCCAGTTGAATTGCTAAATATTATTGTGAAGGAAGTTTGTGAGAATTAGTTGATGTTTGTAATTAATTTGTGAATCAAATGGCATTTCATTACAGAAAAAGCTAATTGCAATAAAATTTGAGACTTGAGAATATAGTACCAAGATGTTGAATAAGTGGAATTTGTAATAAATTTGGCATGTGGTTCAACTAAAACCTCAGCAATAAAATATTTGAAAATTAATAAAAGATAAAGATTGTAGTTAGAAAGGAAATTATAGAATAAGTTTTAAACACATAAACATTTATTTAATTAATTATGGAATTAATGATCAAAGTACTAGAGAGTTAATTGTATTGTTTAAACAAACTTTTAATAAGACTTTTAAGTTATTCTGCTGTGGTTCTAAAGTTAAAACTAAGATAAAGACTTATATTTTTCAACAGCGAATATATTACTGACTTAAATAAATATTATCAAGTAAAAATTATTTATACTGCAATGAAATTTGTTTATAAAACATTTAAGTTGTTTAGCAATAATTGTACTATCTTTTTGCTTAATATATGGTAATTTCATAATAATATTATGGTTTTTGACATCAGTCTTATGATGTTATCCTAGTGCTAATTGTGTCATTAATTTTCATCCATGTCAAGAATTAAAGTTTTTATTTAATGTAGGATTAGCTATTTATAAAAATACTAACAAAAATTTTATTGAAAATGTCATATAAAATTAGTCTGAAAATGGTTTCAGAAATAGCAGATCCAACTTTATATTTTCTAATAACTAAGATGATCTGCTGATTAATATTTAAATAGGGTACTTTTGAAAGAAGTAAGACTTGACAAATTACTTTTTTCTCCAAGAACAATAGATTTCCTTTTTTTTCATTCTTGATGAAAGCACACCTCAGGGGGTTTTACATAGATAGTTTAACTAACTTTTCTATTTGGAAAACAATTTTCATCTTCAGATGAACTCGCACAATAAAGCTGGGGCAGCAACTCTATCAGTACTATGGTGGAGACTATGCCAAGTTTATTGAAATGAGATTCCTAGGCACACCTCTACATAATATTAGCAATATTTTTTTTTTAATCTTCAATGCATTAATTATTAATGTGCATAATTATAATTAATAACATCTTTTTTTTCACGTTATACAATGCAAATATTATTTTTTGAAATAATTATTATTAATTATGGTTATTATATTGAGTAGAAATATTCAAAATTTTTAAAATTTGTCAATTGATAAACTGTAAATATGGTAATGATTTAAACCTGCGCTTCTTAAAGTTTTTTTTATTCATGAGCCCTTTTTATCATTGAGATTTTTTCGCAATCCCAGATATTAAATATAAAATAGATATAGAAATAAATATTCCCGTAAACAATTTATTTCTTTGGTAAACAATTTATATATGAAAATAAGTAGTTTTATGATTTGTTTTAAGTATACAAAAATTAATGAAAGAAAATTACGTTTTAATGAGACAGATGTGCTTGTTTTTTGCTGCATAACAAATTAAATCTTGGTGAAATATTTGATACTGCTGGACATAAAGCATCTTCAATGTTTTTCAGCATTGAACGATATTTGGATTTAAATATACTTTAAAGCTGAAAAAGTCATTTTACATAAGTATGTGATGTTGAATGGCAGAACACATAATGCCGTTTCAGAAATTGTGGGAAATTCAGTCCTAATTCCGATCCAGAATTCAGTCAAGGATTTTTGTGGAAAGTCAAGTTTTAAGTTTGAATCACATGATAGCTCAGCAAATTCCTCTTGGACTTTATATGGCAGGTGATTAATCTCATTAATGTCAATCAAAAATGGTGTTTGAATCCAAGATAACTTTTTGAAATCTAAATTTGCTATAAAGTATTTGCAAAACTGTGTTTCTAGTGTTTTTAAGTGATCTATAATAATGTTTGCAATTTTCAATTATAAAATTGTCGATAGTTGAATACATTTCCAATGAATCATTTTCCACTCTATTCTTCCAAATGTTGATCTTTTTAATAAAACCAATTTTATCATTCGAAATAAAAATATTGCTATTTTTTCCTTGAAGAGACAAGTTAAGATTATCTAGCTTCTCAAAAATATTAGACAAATAGCACAACTTTGATAGCCATAAGTCATTTTGAAAAAGAGCAGCAAGATCAGATTTTTGTTTGGTTAAAAATACAATAATTTCTTTTTCTAATAACAATAATCTTTTTAAATTCACCCTCTTGACATCTATCTTACTTCTACATGTAATAATAAATTTTGATATTCAGAGTCCATGTCTTGAAAAAGAATTGAAAGTAAACGGATGTTAAGGGCACGGTTTTTAATAAAGTTTATAATTTTGACAGCATCCTGAAGCACATCGTTTAATTCCGTTGCTAATTTTTTTTGCTGCAATGGCCTCTCGATGGATCAGGCAGTGTGTGAAAGTTATATGATTATTATCAGAAGCTTTAGCAAATGATTTAAAACCACTATTTTTACCAGTTATTGCTTTTGCATACTCCAAAGCAATTTTCCATTCTAAACCTTTAGTTTTAAAAAAAATTATCTACTTTATTATATATGTCTTCCCCTCTTGTATGTTCTTCCAAAGAGCGACAAAATAACAATTCTTTCTCAATGTTTTCTTTATAAATGTATTTCTCATACACTAATAATTGAGCTATTTTTGAAATATCAGTTGTTTCATCCAACTGAATTGTAAATATTGTTGTCATTGCTAATTTCAGAAATTCTGTTAGTGACAGTGCCATTTGCCAAAGGAATTTTTTGAATTTTATCACTATACAGTATTTACTTCTGTGAAGTATTTCTACCATTTTAATAGCAGCAGGTAATATAAGATCTTCTCCAATGGTGTATGGCTTTTTATTTTTAGCAATCAGATATGAAACTTCACATGATACGAGTAAATATTTTTCATTAGCAGTTATACATTTCTCAAAATATTGTTTTTCTTTATTTGTTTTTAACAGTCGTTTGAAATATTCTTTTGATTTATTGACATATGAAAGATGCTTGGATTCAAAATGTCTTTTTAATGTTGATGATTTCATACTCTCCACAGACAAAACATTGCAAATTAAACAAAGAAGTTGTTCAGTACCACCTCAGGTGTTGAAAGTAAAGCCAAATTGGAGAAATGTCTCATCATATTTTCTGTTTCACATCTTAGATGCCTTTTTCTGTTTACGAGATCCTGCTTGAAGAGAGGTCAGCGACAGCTGCTTTACAAGCAGTTGTCCTGGGTTAGCGGGTTCGCTTCCCAGCTGATGCTATGACACATGAGAAAAAAATAACAGTACTTATTGTTAACAGAGATGCCAAGTGGCAGCTGTGTTTTTTGTTTAATTATACGAAGCATATTTACTGTCGTATATTCTATTTTTTAATATCCCCGTATGTTTTA
The DNA here is from genome assembly GCA_028023455.1 of Epiperipatus broadwayi. Lineage (NCBI taxonomy): Eukaryota > Metazoa > Onychophora > Udeonychophora > Euonychophora > Peripatidae > Epiperipatus > Epiperipatus broadwayi. The sequence goes on along the minus strand of JAQFVV010006423.1, from coordinate 1,426,799 downwards.
TTTTTTAATATTTAAAAATTATCAATAAATCAATATGTTTTTACTTGTTAATAAATAAATGACAATAAGTTTCAAATAAAAAATATTTTTTTATAATAACTAATAGGATGATAAATTTTGAATAAAAAGTAAGGAAAAAAAAGTATACAAGCATTTTTATATATGAAAAATAACATCTTTCATAATATTTATTCAAATAAATACTAACCTTAATTGAGTAAAACAGTAAAATACAATATTGTATTGTTCTTGCTATGTGGACACTTGCTGAAATGAAACCGAAACATATAACTTGACCGGAAATGCATTATATGTTCATAGTGGTTCCAATCTTATTCTTGCCACTGCATCATATATTTTGATTCTGAAATAACTTATATGCTGAAATTACAATGCGACACCACTATTATGATGCATTTAGTGTTATTTTTTAGTATGTAAATATAATTTACAGCTCAACTTGGCCATCATTACGATTTTATAACTGTGCTGTACAAAAAACGCAATATATCAAATTAAAGATAATAAAGGGATTGCGACTAATATTTCTTTAAATTCATATATCTGAATTAAATTTTCGCGCCCCCAACTTTTTGCTTCGTGACCCCATTTGAAATGGGGTCGCAATCCACAGTTTAAGAAACCTGATTTAAACCATAAAAAAATAAAAATTAAGTAATGCATAATTTATGTATATGTTTAAATTGTAATTGAGTAATTTAATTAGTAATATAATAGTAAACTAATTTTAAAATGAATAATTATAAGATATAAATATTTATACAAATATAATTATAGTAAAATATTTTAGATGTAATCATATATATTTAAATATTTTGTAGCAAAGAACTGCTGGTCAGTTAAAACTGTAAGGAAATAAAATTATTTGAAGAAAATATTATGTTTTCATTGTATAAAGTGAAAAAAGAGAGGTATATTTTTTTAAAATTCCTGATTCACGTTAGTTCTTGACCAAATATATATTAAACTAGGTTATTTTTATTTCAAACGGTCTAGCAAAGTAAATCTTTTTTTAAGATATTTATATATGTAATGTTTCTCAACTTTTCATTATAAATTGGCTACATTCTTTTATTATAGATTTGTTTACACCTATGTTCTTATGAAATTTCTCATATAGGATAGCTTTTAGTTAGAATGAATGGCTCAAATAATCTCATATTTTACAATGTAAAACAAGAAGGAATGTTAAGTCTTGTTATAATAGATTTAACAATTATAATAATAGCTGCCAGAAAGTTTATATTTCAAGAATATCAAAAACACTTCATTCCAGATCTGGAAATTACTGACAAATTTATAAAATATATTGACAGTGGTAGAAAACAAAATTGGAGAAAGACAATGAAAAATCAAAACTTTAGAATATCCAGTCCAAAGGACCTGATCTTTTTTCCATGGACTTGATGGGGGTGGTGGTGAAGGATAAAAATACTTTAAAATTTTTTTTACTACTAATGAGATTGCCAATCTGACATATCAGACATCTAAGCTTAAGATTGATAGAACCAAAAAAATGTCATAAGATCAGAGCTGTAAGTTTCTCTTTTTTAGTATCTTAATTTAAACTTAATGCAACCAGTGATATTAATGAACAATAGCAAACTCCATACAGTAGTATCACCAAGTGCATGCCTTAGTAATCAATGGATACAAGAAGGTTTGTGCATAAAATCACTATCTAGTGCCTACTCATTCAATACATGTCTTTCATCAATGAGGAGCCTTGTATTTGAGAGTAATGCAACCCTTCAGCAGCTACCTTTTATCTATTTAGCTAACTATAAAGCTAGGAATCCCAGATGAAACCACAATAATGTTTTCAATCTAAGCTCATTGATTTGCATAGTCATATAGATCTGAATTCAATTCAGCATCTATACATTTGGCTGTCTTTGGTTTCTCAAAAAACTACAATCACCATTATTCTTTGGGCAGGATATTAATGAACTTAAACTTTTTTAATAATCTTAAACTTGGTAAGAAGCAAATAATTATTTCAAAAGTTTTGATTGGCAAAACTTTTTATCAAAATTAATTATACAGAAACTATTGCAAAAATTTGACATGAAATCATTGCTGTAGCAGTATTAAAATAATAAATTTTTAATAGTAATCCAAAAAATTATCTATCATTATTATTTCTGTGTAAGTTTTTTGAAAGACAAATTTTAACAAGGTTTATGCGTAACATGATTTAGGCCAAAATGAAATTTCTGAAAACAGGTTTAATTTTCTTCTATTCACTTAGAAAATAGTTTTCAAAAGAAACTCTTTATTATCAAATCTTAGTTCATAATTGTTTGGAAAAGCCTAAAATTAGTAAATCAGCAAATTATTAATTTATTTAACAAAGTGTTCTGCAATAAAAAAAATTTCAACTAATTAAATGTTAATCATAACAAATACAAAATTTTATAGATGGCCTTCTTTATGGTTCCCTTCGCTTATTTAATTTATTAATCAGTGATATTTCAGAAACAGTGTATGAAATTTCTCTTTGCTGATGACACTGCCTTGGTCTCACAAAAGAAATTGTTATCAGAAATAGAAAAGTCTGTTAATAAGATGGACAAGTTAGGAAATCTTTTTAAAGATTAAGGTTTTATCTAAACAAATTTTCTATATTAATAGACTGAAATATCCACTGCTATGTAGGAATAATCTTTGCTCATAGTCTAACTTATTTTTCTCATTTATCTTAGATTAGATCTAAAATAATTTTTAGAAACAAAATTCCTTGGAAATATTTGGAATTTGATTAAACAGTACTCTAATGATAGTTTCCTTAACTATTAATATATTCTGCTAAATACTATATCCTAATTAGAGAAAAATGCTCACTAAACTTCTCTCGAAGCATTTCCTTGATATCAAATAGCTAATTATTTGACAAAAAATGTTTAAAAATCTATTATATAGATTAGATTTATTCCTAATTCAAGAGGTAGTTTCACTATCTAAGACACATCTTGAATTAAGATTATTTTTTTGGGGATGTTTAACTTAAAAAAACTCTCTAAACAATCAAAGAATTATGGCATAAATTTATTTTTCCAAATTCAATAATGAAGTCAGCTGGATTTCATTGAAATCTCATCAGTAAATTAAGGATTATTCTTGTGATCTTATCTGCTTCATGATGCAGATAGATATAAACTATGGGTGATATAATTAATGATTGTCAATTTATGTATAAAGTTGCAGAATTGAAGACCTTAATAAAATAAGTAGTGAATTTATCTTCTGGTTACCATTTCTACAGATTCTTTTGTAATGCTTGTGAAGTCTTAAAGAAAGTCATATGTTAAATTAATAAAATAACATTCCAGATATAATTTTTTGCCACTTTCAAATAAAGTAATATATTATACCTTTATCCAGATGATTTTTTTCCTAGTCTTTCTTTATTTTTGAATGTTATGTTTTAATTCTTTATGCAAAATGTGATTATTATATTAGATTTTGAAGTTATTGATACTTTAAAGATTTAGAAGTTCAGTCTGTGATAACAGTAAAATCACTACAACTATAAAAAAGAATTGCAAAAAATAATTTGCTGGAACTAATTAGAATGAAGCAAAGAAATTGAAAATGGCAAACCAGCAGTAAACTATTGATCCCTAAAATAAAAAGAGAATTAATCATTAAATGTTTTTTAAGCAAACTACAAAGACTTAATGGAAGATTGTAATAATAATTTTAAAATAAACATTGAGTTAGTAAACATTAATAACTTTTAACTCATCAAATTCTAGTTGTATTATTGTGAATTGTTATCTAAATTTATTGTTGCTATTCATTTATATTGAACATTAGGTGAACAATATAAATTGTTCTACAGAGAAATTAATAAGCAATTAAAAAATATAATAGTAAAAATTAATGAATAAGTTTATTAAACAGTATGAAATATAACTTCTTATAGAAAAAGGTGTTGCCTTTCAGTATATAGACTTGCAACTAGAGTTCATTAAATTAAATTGCAAGTTTTGTTGAAAGAGACTCTATGACATTTTATATTCCTTTTGATCATAAGCCATTGATAAATAAATAGTAGAACTTTGAAACTCATTTATGACTTAATATTCTTATAATAATGAATATTTTGTCTTTTTTAATATTTATGATAAATAAATAATCAAATGGAAGTGATAGAACTGGAATTATGATTCATGGACTTTTAAGTTCCAGATTCCACTACTTTATCACTGCACTAAACTATGCAAGGTTATATTTATGATAATCATATGAAAATACAGAAATTTATTACTAATATTTTAAAAAGTCTATTCCTGATATATATTTTAACAAAAGTTGTAATTGTTTAAAGATTACTCTCATTAAGTATAATAATGAATCATTTATGATTTCTATTTTTTATTTAAATTTGTATTTATTTCTTTATTAGATTTTTGAATTTATTAATGAAAATCTCCAATTTATTTTCCTTTTTTTTTTTTTTTTGTTTTATAATTTTATTTCTCATAATAATGTGTTTTTATTTGTATACTTAGAATAATTCTTTGTCTACCAAAAGCAGAAAGAACAAAAAGAAAAAGACCACAGTCGAAGAAAATGGATCTATTGGTTAGTAAATTTATTTATTTTTTGTTTTAGATAGTGTATAGTTCTGACTTTATTTATAGTAAAATTTCATTTCGGTGTACAACAAGTAGGGCTTAAGATTAATTGGAAAATAAATAACTATTTAATAATAGTCTGGAATTTGCATAAAAAATTAATTGATTTTTCACATAGTTATAAATTTATATTGTAGAGAAAATAAAAACGTTTCTTAGCAATATTTATTTTATATGAAAAGTGATTCCCTTTTTTTTTTGTAATATCCAATTTTTACAAAAATTAAGTAAATTTTATGTTTTGCATTAATATGCAATAAATCTTTTTTAACATTTGATTACCAATTTAATTCTAGAGGAAATTATAATCTTTATTTTTAAAATAATCTTTCAAAAAAAGCATAATGTTTTTTTGTTTTAGTGAATGACTGCAATACAAGATCATATATTTACAGATGGCAAAAATGTTTTCAGATATTATATTGCAAATTAGTGAGCTGGTATAGAATTGTCATATTTAATAACTTAGAATATAAAACGCAGAAATAATGCATTTTTATTGTGAAAAATGTTAGATTAGCAGCTTACCTGCATGAAATTTAAATTTATAATATAAAACTCCTTCATTTTAAATTTCACTGAAGTCTGTAAAAAAAAAACAAAAAAAACATTAAAATTATATTAAAGCCTTAAAATGTATTTGATTTATAAAAATGAAATAATGGAATAACTATTTTTCCTTTTATCTTTCAATTAAGTTAACTATTAATCAATTGTAAATCAATTTTCTATAATTAATTAATAATCAATTGCTTTTAGCCAGTTTTAAATTCTACTAATAAGACTAATTTTTCTGACTGTTCACACTTTATTAGGACTTCTTTTTTATTCATTCTATTAATCTTTGATTGCATTTTTACATCAAAATAACTAATAATATTGTATATATTTAAACATTCAAGAAATGAAATTATTAGTTGATAATAATACTTTTTAAGACCTAATTTTTTTACTTCATCATTCTCATACAAGTGCCTGATAATTTTATTTCAAGATATTATTGGATCCCATCTTGCAAATTTTTTTTTTTTTTAATTCATCTTTTTTTACCCTACAAAAATTTTGCAGATGCTTCATAAATTCTATTCTTAGTTTTTGATTTATTTCCTTTCAATCTGCATTTTTTAGCATTCTGTTTTTACTATTCTGTAAATATTATATTCTAGATTTTTAATTTGATTGATCTACAAGCAATGCCTTGAATCTAAAAATGAAGTATATTTTTTTATATATATAATAACAAATCACTTGATTTTTTTTAACTTAAATAATATAACAATAGCTAGCTCTTTACTATTGATATCTATAGTAAGCTTGAATAATCTGTGATAAGGCTGTGCACTTAAATCTCTAACCCCAAATTGATTTCTGAACTGGAAGTAATGCTTATTATATAAGCTAATGAATAAACTAATTTTGTATTATTAGGATTTATGGCCATGGGAAAAAGGTATTGTGTTAATTAAAAAATAACTGAGGTTACTAAAATATAGTTACTGATTCAAAGTCAAATTTATATAACTGTTCAAACATATTGACTTGAGTTCCGAACCGTAAGGTATTTGAATTTCAGACTTTTAGCTTGAATAGTAAAATGGTGGCTTTTAGATTTGAGCTTAGCACAATTGATAAATTTAGACTTTTGTAATCATTAGTTTCATGTGCTTGATCTAAGGACACATAGGGTTTTGAACATTTTCATAGTTCACATTAAGTTTTTTAATAAGATTAAGAATAACATCCTATTATAATTGTATTGTTTGATTTATAATCAGTTCATTGATACTCATTTGTTCAATCTTGATTAACTTCGGATCAATACTTTCTAACTAATTATAGCTAGCTACCATTTAGTGATTAGTATTTTTTGAATTGGCTAAGTCTGTTTGTAATCTGAAAAAAAATTCCATGGCTTGTCTAGCTCCAACTTATTATCTTAGATTATGGGTATATCTAGGTAGATATACTACCCAAGAGACTTGCTAACTTTTTAATGTGCACTTACAATAGAATTTCAAGATTTTTTTAAAAAAAGATTTATAATAAAATTTTTATACAAAGTCAGTTTGGCCATTACAATTTTAGCCTTTTTATTAAGTTTATTTTTTTTTAAATTTATTATCAAATATCAAAAGCTTATGCTGGTTTAAAATACATCATATCAATATAGCCTTATCATTAATTTGTTTACATTATTGCGAAAATTTCATTAGTATTTTAGTGATTTTAATTTTTCAATTATAAATTAGTATAGAAATTAAGAAAAAAACGTCAAAGTTCTATTTATTTTCAACTGATGTTTTGAACCATAGTTGTAGTTTTTATAAATGAAATGCAATATTTGAAGAGACCACCCATTCCAAAAAAACAATTTTTTTTTAATCTTAATTATTCTCGTTGAAAAGTTAGTCTAGGGCTAGCAATTGTGTTTGTTTTGCAATAATAACTATAGCAACTGTTTTTGAAAATTTTTCATTTTTTTTTTTTTGTATATATAATTGTATATATAAATTAAAATTATAATATAAGCAAAATTTAAAAAAATGATAACATAGTTAAACAGTCAGATTGAAGAGTTTATGAATAAGTATAAAATATTTCAATTATTGATAGTCTTGTATTATTAATTCTATTCCAATTATTGTAAACACTTAGCTTTATACTTAAACTTTACTTTTATGATGATAGATTTTTTTTAAGTTATATTAAATGTAAGCCTTAATTTTAGTTTAGCTATTAAACTCTTTGCTTCTATCAGTTATATCATAGATCTTTGAAGTGAATTTGAATAAAGTTAAATATTATCATTATTATTGCTTTTATTTTAGTTTTTAGTAATGTTATTTATTTTATCATTGCTATTTTTAATCTAAACTATTTATTGAAAAGTCAAAAAAGGTATTGACTTTAGAATTCATGTTTATTTTGTCAATTAATAATCGCTTTGCAAAAGGATTCACAATATATGTGGAAATAATTTCAACCTGCCCCTATGACTTATGGAGGAAAAAAAATATCTTCACCCATCTGTACATTAATGAACAAATTTCTAGCATCCTTTCATAAAGTTTGAACTTAGTCTCCAAAAAGAATAAAAAAATGAACTAGAAATTATGAAAAATAATTGTATCCTATCATGAAAAAAGTAATAACCATTTCATTATTGAAAGTTTATTAATAGATACAATCTATGGATTAAATTCATAAAGTATTTCTTTTCAAATAAAGCTAATGTATAAAAATTTTTCACTGGCAACATTTTTTAGGCTATAATGAGATTTATAATTTATATTTCTCGCAGTAATTTACATATTTTATAAACTGTATATTCATTCTTTTCCCGGCATAGTTAGATAGTTAATTTAGTACTATGATTCTGATGAGAATTTGCCTAAAGTTAACTCAGTGCTATTAAGTGAGAATATATCTATACTGTAAGTGTTACTTACAATCTTATTAACATAACCTATCCAAATGTAATATCAAAACATAAATAAATAAAAAAAATACAAATGTAAGTTTATAATTAGTAAGCTTATTATTTTTCATAGATATATATCTAAATTAATTCAAGCCTTAAAATCTTAAGATAGAAGAACAGATATTTAAATAGTTGTTAATGAAATTAATAACTTTAAAATGATTATTTTATTATTCATTTATAATAAATAATTGTTTATACTAATTGAATTTTATTAACCAAGATGTAGACATGGAGATCAACTCAGGTCAATGTCATATCTAAGCAACTAAATAAAAGAAATAGAATTTAGAACCCAATTATAAATTATAATTATTTTAACAATAGGAAAATATTAAATCACAAAAAGCAAATATTATATATGCTACTGGAAGTCAATTCCAGTATAAAACCAAACCAAATTTTTAATAATTTAATCCAATCTTTTGCTAAAGAACTAACCATTACACTCGTTTATTTTGAGATGTTTGAAATACAAACATATCAAAAGAAGATGGATTAGTAACTTTAAAGAATTTTTTTCAAAATAGAAATTTCATTTTTAAAGAACTCTAAATTCACTCAATAAAAAGAGTAGTTAAATTATTCTTGAATTTCATTGCTTATATTTTAAAACATAATTATTACATATTTTCATTTATAAATCATAGAAATTTAGAAGATTGTTATAAAGAGAAATTCTAATGAAGAGAAATTTTTTCAAAATATTTATTTAAATTGAAATTAAATATTTTAAGAAGATATAAAATTATTGAAAATATATTGTGGCTAAACACCATTTGTCGTGAGATGGAATGCTGATGTTTTAACCAAAGAATGTAATTATATTTCCTATACAAAATGCCTAAAATATATCTATTTCATCAATATAATTATCAATGAGAAATTATTTGGTAGCAAAGTAAACTGGAGAAGAAGCTGCCAACTACACACAATATAAGGAAACCTAATTAACGGAATATCTTGATTGCCTCTGCGATGATCGATGAACAAAGAATGTGGAACATTATTATTAAAGAACATTCTTTACCTCATCACTGAAGGGAATAGGACAATATTTTCCGAAACAACATTTCAGATTTTATTTGTCATCTAAATTTTATTTTTTTTGGTTTCAAAATTCGTTCGTGCTGAGAGTACTTCATTCCAAAAAGTTATCTAGATGAAGAGAAATAGAAGATCATTACATTAAACTTTTTTATTTTATTTTATTTAGTTAATAAAATTTAAGTCTTCTATTTTTTTAAAAAAAAAAAACAAGCGACATTGACCGAGGTAAATTTAAGACTAACTCAATCTGGAGTAAGAGTTTGTTATTCTCTGTATTGAATGTATACATGACAGAACAGAATTTTGTTTATTACTAATTTTAATTAACATAGTAATATTTGTTATAATTTTTGTGTCAAAGATGAACCTCTTTGCATGAAATTTCTTTATTTTATAATATGACTACATGGAGGGATTTATTTATAATACTAATATTATTTTACAAAGATCTTATAATGTGAATCATTTTTGATACTCATAATTTTGAACTAATACTTAATTAGTTAGTTACATTATAGTTTTTAAATTTTAAATTTTTAGTTATTATTTTATAAATTATTGAAATATGTTCATGCCGTGATGTATATCCCTATTATGGGAATATGGGGGTAATAATTAACTTAATGTTATAAATAACAGAAATATACACAAGCATATGTTATAATAAAATTGTTTATTTGTTGTTGTTTTTTTGTTACATGAAATATTTTCATATTGTTATTTGTTAATAAATATGCTAAAGTTGATTTTTTTTTAAATTCAAGGAAGTATTATTTATTTGATTTATTTAGTTATTTTATCAAACAAGTTAATGTTAAATGCACATACATATATAGATCATATCAATTTAATATGTTAATATTATAAATAAATTATTTATAGAACAATTTATTGAATTTATTATTACTATGGGACATCGATGGTAATGCCTGAAGAGAGTTAAATGCAATTTCTGTCCTGAGTTCAAACTCTGTTCATAACAGAACCATCAACAGAGGTGTAGATTGGAGGAAATAATCTGTTTTGCATCGGTATTGAATCATTTAATTTTTATCCTGTTTAATGTGGATTCAATTTAGATTACAATTACATCGTTTCATCCATGGCATCTTATATGAAGACCCTTAGTCTGACTATAGTCAGATGCAACCATCTTGATTCCTGAAAAAGGACCATACCATTACAATACGGTTATACCTTTTTATCATAGCTTGACTCAGCTCAAGTTTTTTCAAAGTATTTCTTTTATGATTAATGGAAATATTGTCTTGACAATTTCTAACACATTTCTACCATCAGTACATTTAAAATTACTAATAATGGTTTACTATTACTTATAATAAGTATGAGCAATTTTATTTCAGACATCTTTTATTCAACACAGTTATTCCCAGTTAATGTTGTTTATATTATTTTTCAGCATAGGTTGATTTGGCTTGATATCACTATTTTTAATTTTATTTTTGAGCATATTTTTTCATGATCACACCACAACATAAAGCATGTTTTTGGTTGATTTGTTGCAATTATAAAGAAGTAATTTTGATAATCTACCATTCTGAATATGTGAAGAATCCATCTCAAATGTTTAATTTTAATTGACCTTGAAAAAGCTTATTTGTCTATGAAATTTTTCTATTGTGTATCATAAGGATTCATAGCCCATGGTTCTATATATATACATATATATATATATAATTTAGTTGCTTTTTGATGGCATAATATATGCAAGCTTCTGGAGAGCACACTACTCAGCTGTTATGAAGTATCTACAAGTAAAGCTAATAAAGACATAGCTATAATATATTTTAACCAAATAGCAGAAACCAGTCTGGGGTTGAGGATATTCTGCAAAGCTTGTTAAGAGCTTATTTTGGGAGCTCTATATATAACATAAAGAATATATTATGTTGATGCATCCAAATATTTATTTATGTCATTTAGATTTTGCAGATGAAAATAAAAAAGTAGGACTAAAGCTAGTTATTAGAAAAGACTAAAGTAAAAGAAGAAAATAAAGATTGATGATGATGAATTAGAAAAAGTTGGCAATTACAAATAAATCTGTCAGAATATAAATACAAATAAAAGCATAATTGATGAAGTTAATCATAGAATTAAACTTGGAGTGCTTTTGATAAAAGTAGTATTAAAAGAAAATATGCTTTACCAGTACTTACATATAAACTTATGACTTGAATGTTTAATGAAAGAGCATTACAAAAACTTCATCCATATAATGGAAATATTATGAGAAATATAAAGGAAGCTGAAATGGAGTTATGTTGGACATGTTACTAGAAGACATGACAATAGATGATCTGTAGAAGTTTTACACTGAATTCCAAGATATTGTAAAAGATCTAAAAAGGGATTTTGTAAGATGGATGGATGAGATAAAGAAGTTTATTGGAATGATGTGGGGAAAAGAAACTGAATTAAACTTTGAGAGATTTTTATCCTGCTGTAAATCGTTAATGCTTGAAAATAGTGATGATGATTAACATAAACACATAAATCAAGAAATAAGATAGTGATTTAAATGTATGAACATTTGCTATAATAATATACTGTTAATGTTATACCTTTCTTGTTAAATGTTAATACACATAATGTTATCTTACATTGATGAAGAAAAATCCAGAAATCTATTCTTAAACTGATATTTTTTTTATAAATAATGAATGTGTTGTAGTAGTGAATCAATAGATTTTTAAAAAATGTTCAAAATCTTAAACTTTATCTAGATAATTTTTTTAATTAAATAAGTAAGAAATTATATATATTACTGTCATTGGTTTGCTCATGGTTTACAATTAAGGTTTTCCTATATTTGAAAATAGATGGTTGTCAGTGGAAGTTTATCTTATGCAACTACTACGTGAAAGTGGGATAAAAAGTATTATTATTATGAGAAATTTGAATCATTTGAAATAAATTAGAGATACTAGCCTTTGGAACAGTGTATAAGTAGCTCCATGAAATGGAAATCAAGTTAATATAGATTATGGTGATGGAGTTTTTGATATGAGCCAAATTATAAGCAAAAACATTTTCTTGACCTCCAGATTTATTACATATTAGTGATTATGCTATTTTTGATACTTAAAGGGATTATCAGCAAACTATTCTTAATATTCTGAATGTAATTCATAAATAACTTGATTCAGTAAGTAATATTTGAAATAAATTAGAGCTAGTGATTAAAAAAAGGCTTTAAGTTTATTTGATTTTATTATTGAGAATTTATATTAGATGGATAACATTTTAAATATGAAGGCAGACTTGGATATTGAAAGACAGCAACATAATCCAATAATGAATTTGCATTATCAAAGTTAAAGATAAGCTATTTTGTCATAGTAATGTAAATATATTTCAGCTGGATTAATTGTTTATAGGATTATTTCTTTGCCAAATTTATTCTGTGAAATATTGACTTCCCTGTTATTATGTAATGTTCATGAAATTTTTTTATTTAAGAATATTGTTTTATTTTGAAATAAGATAACAAAATAAATTGCATTATTCTTCATTTGAATGAATCTTTAATTATAATTGCACATTTATTCTGAATTGGTTACATTATTCCAAAATAAACAACACAAAATAACTTACTGTAATTGTGGAAAGATATATATTTTTGAAACTAGCTGTGCTATCAAAAAACAATTAAAAGAACATAATAATTAAAGAGGAAAAAATTAGATATGTGTAAGGTAGCAGATCATCCATGTACCAATGGACATATGTTCAGTTGGAAAGACACAAAAATATTGGTCAGAGAGAAAAAATAAAATTTAAAGAAAGTGCTCATATAAACAACCTTAATGTTTGGTATCCACTCATTAACATTGCCCTTAAAAAGAGAAAATGGAGAAATCAGGAGGATCCTTATAAATAAGCATATAAAATTTCTTCTGGCTGTTCCCATTGACAGAAAATCCTAGTTGTATTTTCAATTCAATACTCTCAAATCTAATGACAGCTAGTTTGATTCCCGTGCTAGTATTGTCACTGGTCAGATCAGCAATCACTTGAAAAGGAGAAAATAATATCACTGGAAACTTTATGCTATTACTCATAGTTAAATGTATTTGAAAAAAATATGGTTCTGTGCAATTTTACACACCAATATTTGACATTTTCGAGAAAATAAGATTTTTAGCAACAAAATAACTTATTATAAAATCTAAAATGTTATATAAAAAATGAATTTAATGGAATTTTTGTAATTGAAAGATCGGGTAATATCATAAAATAGATGAACACATGACTATTGTTATTATATTTAATGAAAATTTTTAATTCTTAAAGTTATGGATATTATATTATAAAAATATTGATAAGGTGGTTACTGAACTTATCTAAAAATGAAATTAATCAATATGGTTAAAGCTGATTAAGATATAATTTAGATATTAGGATTTTGAAGAATTTTTTTTAGTAGATGCATAAACTTTTATATGTCAGTTCATATTTAAATATATTTTTTTTCTATTTGATATAAAGTTTAATCATATATATAACCTTTCTTTCTTTAGATGATGTATTCCAGCCTAAAGACATTGATCTCGATAATGGTGAACTTGATGAAACAGAAAGAGAATTGGAAGCTTTTAAAAGGTATAAAAAAATAATAAAAGTAATATTTATATATGTTTTTCGATTGTTTTCTATTCCCTGGTGTCAGCCGCATGACAGCACTATTTTTCTAGGTCAATTCCTAGAAATATACTGTTTCAGTGGCTAACACCCAACCTAAGAGGCTTCTTTCTACGATAAAACACAGAAAGAGTCCCCGCCGGTCTGGCTTTTTTCTATGCTAAAAGCACAGACAAATGCGTTTATTGGCTGCCGTAGTTGGTTGTATTATTAAGTTTATCATAATGCTAGAATGTCTATTTTCTCTATACTTTGTTGTGAGAGTGTGTGGATTTTAGCCTGTCATAATTATTTAAAATTTCATTACAAAGGTATTTTTTTTCAAGTGCTCTAATCTACTGTTACGTTGTAACTTTATTAACAATGTCCTGAAGGTTCCATTACGAATAGGTAACCCTCAAAAATTGCTTTTAAGGGTGCGGAATGGCAGTATTTCGAGGTTCATGCGATAAGTAATGTTTTCGCGAGAATTTGTCCGTGACAAATTACTTTTTATATATATACGCACAAACAAAAACAACCCAGTGTCTTATTATTAGTAATTACTTGTCCAAAAAAAAAGAGAATTAGTCGGATATTATTTTTTTTACATTTACTATTTAAATAAGATTAGTTTTTATATCTACACACTAACAAAAACAACCCAGTTTCTGATTAATTATTGTCCAAAAAAAAAAAAAAAAAGCAAATTAGTTGGGGTTTGATTTTTAAATGTACTATTTGAATTATGGTACTTTTAATATATACACAATATTTACAAAAAAAAAACAACCCATTTTCGATTAATTACTGTCCAAAAGAAACGCAAATTAGTCGGCTACCATTTTTAAATTTAGTATTTAAATAACAGTATCTTTTTATATAGACACACAAAAAGAACCCATTTTCTGATTCATTACTGTCCAAAAAAAAAGCAAATTAGTCGGGTATCATTTTTCAATTGAGTCTTTCAATGACGGTCCTTTTTAGATATACACACTAACAAAAAGAACCCACTTTCTGATTAATTACTGTCCCAAAAAAAAAAAAAAAATTACTTGGGTATCATTTTAAAATTGTAGTGTGAATTTTTTCAATGTTGTAGGTAAATTGAATAATGTAGAATTGCGTATTATTTTCGATTGAAAAAAAGACCATAACTTATTATATATATACACACAAAGAAAATAAAACTCACTTTTTAATTAATTACTGTCAATACCCAAAAAAAAGTTATTTGCGGGTATTATTTTTCAATTTAGTATTTAAATAATATTATGGCTTTTGATATCTGCACACTAACAAAAACAATCCACTTTCTGATTCATTACTGTCCAAAAAAAAAACAAAATTCAACATAGTCAGGTATCATTTTGAAATGTAGTATTTAAAGAACGGTACTTTTTATATATACACACTAACAAAAAGAATCCACTTTCTGATTAATTACTGTCCAAAAAAAAAAAAAAGCAAATTAGTCTGGTGTCATTTGTAAATTTAGGGTGAATGTAGCAATTTTGTGTAAATTGAAAAAAAATGTATAATTGCGTCTTATTTTCGATTAAAAAAATCCTGTAACTTTTGACAGATACACACAAACAAAAACAACCCATTTTATGATTAATTACTGTACAAAAAACGTCAATTATTTGGGTATCATTTTTAAATTTAATGTGAATTTCTAAATTTTGTTTTTTTTTTATTTTTAAATAGTAATATTATTCACTATGAGTTCTTCTAATTTCCTAATACAAAAACTAAAAAAGCGGATATTTATATAAATAGAATCACAGCCCCGGCCCGGAATTGTAATATGTATGTGTTTTTGATAAGCATCAACGCCATCAAACGGCTGGCATGAGGGAATAGAAAACAACCTTTTTTCAAATAATAACATTGAATTTAAAAATCAGTTTCAGGAAATTAATATTTTGAATACAGGCGGTCCTCCACTTTCATATCTAATTAGTTCCTGAAATGTACACAAAAATTGAAATACTTAAATGTAGAGCAATATGAAAAATAACATCAGAAAATGTTTTTAAAATATTTATTTTTTAATGAGATGTATATAATATACTTAAATAACACTTGATTGATTAGTATCTGGTATTTTCTTTATAAATTTATCAAGAGATAGTCAAATTGTACTCTTTTTGTTTTTTTGATAAAAAGTTCCATAAAATGCTGTGTCTTTTTCTATTGCACTTCGTAAGAAATAGTGAGTTGTATGAAAGTAGATGACAGCCTGTATATAATAAACTGTAATAGTATATCTAAAATTATGTTAGAAATTATTATTGTAAAAATGTGGTTTAACAATAAATATTACATTTAGTGTTATCTTAATGTAAATAGATATTTGGTTTTTTGGGAAAAAAATTTGATATCGAAATGGAAAAAGTTTTTACATGCTGCTTCTTTGTATTTTTTTTTTTTGCCATTGGATTACATCATCATTCTGTGTTGTAGAAGATTGTAATTCTAACTTAAAAAGATATTTAATTGCACAATTGCCAGCATTTTATTTTTATTTAGAAATCTTTTATCATCACAAACAAATGAAGACTGAAGCAATGCAACAAATTCACTTACGGTAGAGTTAAAGCAATAATATAAGAAGTTTCATTTTGAAAGAAGCAAACTCAATATTGTTGGAATTTATTTTTTGCACCTTGTGAGAAATGAATTTCAATATTTCTATAATCATGATCTTTCCAGTCAAAAATTTGATTTTGTTATTTTTTGAAAGTAATAAAATTAGAAAAAAAAAAAATCTTTTAGAAGAAATTTGATAATTGTAAGATTTGCAATGCTTCTGACTACTTTCTGCATTAATCTTTATTCTAATTTTTTGATTGACAAAAAACAGGTTACAAGAAAAATATCGTGACCAGGTCATAATCCTCAGTCATTCCTGACATTTTTCTAATGCCTAGTCACCCTTTTTGTGAATGTCTGCTAATACAAAACAGGAATTAATAATTTGATTGTAATAATTGCTTATTTTGCCTGCAAAACAAATCTTAAATTCTCATTAATATATAGATATCTTTAGTAAAATAGAAGTGTTGTCCTTTTGACTTTATAGTCCCATTTTAATTGATATTTTAACACAAATAATTTATAAAGATGCTAATTGGTAGAAACATGTTTTAAATAATAATCTAAAATATGAAGACTATAGTAAGTTCTAATGTTAGAAAGGGTGTATTCACATCTGAATATTTTTGAAATAATGATGTAACAAAGGAGAAAATATATGATTTTCCATGTGAAATATATTAATTCTTGTAATAATAATATTTTATAAATATTTTTAAATTGTGAAAAATAATACATATCTGAATACATTATTTCAAAAAGTACAAAATAGAATTATAATATATATATATATATACAAACTGTAAATCCTGAATAAATATGGGGCCACTAATAAAAACAGTTTATTATATATTATTGCTAATAAAATTTATAGATTAGATTTAATTTGATTGAACTTTGATTACTAACAATTGACGATTCAGATCTTTTGCATTTAAAATATATTTGATCACTAGACTTTACTATTTTGGCATGAGTTGAGAGTTCTAAAGTAATGTTTTTAATTTTAAATAAAAATAAACACTATGACTGTGATCGTTTTTTTGTTTTTTTTTTGCCTTTTATAGCTTGTCACTTTTAATTGCAAGAATAAAAATATTCATTCTAATAATGCATGATTTTTATTTTTTCTACACACAGACAATTTTTTTTCTTTGCTTGATTGGATATAGAAAAATAGCATGATCAAAGGGCTAAATTTCCATAGGAATAATAGTAATATTATGTGGGGTTTTGCTTTGATATGTTTAATGTTGAGAATAATTTAAAGTGTTTTCCATATGGGCAAATTAAAAACAATTTATTCATATCAAATTATTTATAAATATTTGTAAATTTTTGATTTACAATCAGTCTTTTTTTTTGTTTGTTTTTTTTTTAATGATGTTCGAGTTTTGTATTAAAAGTTTGAGCCATATGTGTTTGTGTAAAACACAGTTTATTAAAATGAAATTAAAATTGTATTAATGTAGTACAGTATGTAAAAGGAGAAGATATTGGTTAAAAAAAAAAAAGTTAAAATTTTATATATTTTAAAATTTATGATCCAATATATGATGAGCAATATTTCATAAAACCTGTTGCTTGAATAAGCTTTCCTATGCTTGCACTAAAGCAATGTGTATTAGTATTTTATGTACTCACATATATTTATTTAGAAATATAAATTGTAAAAAAATAATAATAATAAACTCGTAATTTTTAAAATAAAAAAAAACAGTGAATTATTTTATTTTTTCATTCTTTTTCACTTTTTAAAAAAATTTAACGACATCTTTTGTGATGGGAGATTTGAAACAATAATTTTTGTGATAAAATTTATCTGCAGAAATTGTGCATTCACATTTGAAAGTATGTTTAATTAGTTATTATTTATATATATATTTTTAAAATAACTAGCATTGGAAGAATCTAGCAGTATTTTTTCAGCTCAACTTCCTTATTTTTTTGAAAGGATTTTTAATTTTATAAAGTTATATATACACATATATTTTATTATTGCATGCAAAGGTAAGCAAAGTTGATAATTTTTAATTGCTTAACTTAAAAACTGGAAACTTTTAGCTTTTGAGAAATTGCAGCACTTTTATTGATATTATATAATTATAGAAAATATCTGTTTAGAAATATGTTACATGATAATACTGAAAATGGATATTGTATTTTTAAATTATTTGCAAATTTTTATTCCAGAAAGCTTTTATGAAATTACTCATTTGTGTTCATGGTGAAACCAGTGAATACATGTTTGACAAAGATCTTTTTACTGTACATATCCAGTTTATATTAAAATTTATAGTTGTTTAATATATTCATTTAATATTTTTGTAAACTTCTAGATGTGTTATTTTTAAGACATAGGAAGAGGTTGTAATTAGGGATAAGGCTAGTATTATTGAAATTTGTTGTTTAGCAAAATGATTAATACAATAATATCTTGACAACTGAGATTACTAGAAATTGGGGTTTCAATCTCATGTCTTTATACAATTTGATTTATTTATTTAAATTATTTATTTGAAATTTTCATATTATTATTGTTTACATTTTAGGTTTTGTTGGAACTCTATTCCACCTGAACGAAAGGAAAAGGTACATGTCAATTTGAAGGATATTATTATAAAAAAGAAGACTGCCATTAGCTGCACCTAAACCCTTTGCCTCCCACAGATCTCACATGGCTCTCAATGTTTTATTGCTTGGATCACTCATGACAGAAGGACGTTCTCAGAACTAAAACTGGAATGTATTTTTAAAAAAAAAAGTTTCCTTCTTCCTGGGATGAGGCATTTATCTATTGTGTAGTAATAAATCATTGGATTTTTTTTAATATGTTCCCATTTGTAGATTGTTTAAGCAGTTATCTGGAGAGCTAAAGAGTTGAATTTTCAACTAAGCAATCCTGTTCCTTTATTTTACAGGAGATTATTTTTTAATCTCATTAAAAAAGATTAGGGGTGGGGAAAGGGAGGGTTATTTTGACGGGAATTTGATGAGTTTCAAAGAAATCTGCAATTGTTACAGCATTTAATAGAGGCAGAATGGTCCATTGTGCCTTTTGTAGAAGCAACCCATGCTATTATGGATTTATATATGTATACATTTAAGTGCATATACATATATAAAGGAAAAAAGATTAAAAAAACAGCATCATAATATAAATAAATAAAACATTATAAAAGTCAAAAAAAAATGATAAAAAGAAAAAAATGCTTAGTCTGCTAGAATTTTAGCAAATAATGTTTTGCAAGTTAGTGTTTTCAGATTTCAAAAAGGAGAAGGAAGAAAATAATGAAATAAAAGAATGAATTTCAATATGTTCTAGTTTTATTTTTAACGAAATATGAACTATTTTGAGATTTTAAGTATTCATTTTTATTGCAAACTATATCTGCTGATTGCGAGTATGAAATAGATAGTTAAATGATTGTAAATTACAGTGAAAGGCCAACAATTTTGATTAAATGTTTTTGGGAATGGGAGATGAGAATTAGACTTTTCTGAAGAATAATTTGTAATATCTATTTTAGAGATTGCAAACAGTAGAATATAAAGAAGTAATCTATTTTTGACACTTTAAATTTTAACATGAGATGTTTTAATTTAAAAATATACACACATACACATTGAAAGACTTCCTGAATATGATTCACGATGGAAAGTTCTTTTGATTTGATCTGAGAAAGTTGTTCCTTTTCATTATCTCATTGTAACCCTGTGTAATTTAGTGCAATGGTAGAATGAATGGATTGCAATTCTTAATGAAAAAAAATGAAAACACTAATTTTAAAATCCTATCTAATTCTTGTGTTTTTAATAAGCAAACATCATAGATAAACAAATTTAAACATCTTCAAATTAGAAGATAGATGGGGGGGGGGGTAAGTTTCAACTAAAAGTCTCACTATAAATATTTTATCATTTACGTGTCATAAATTTAGATGATAGGATATTTATAAATAACCTAAAATCTAAACCTTTAACTATAGAATATTGACATTGAATATGATAGATTAGAAGATAACAGCTTAGTTCAAATAGATAATTTTCAGTAATAAATAAATAATCATTGAAAATGAATTTTTGAGAATAGTGAAAGTATTAATATCAATTGTTTTTACAGTAGATTGTATTGCTGATGTCATGTAAAACTCTGGCCATCTTATTTGAATGAAAATACAACTTCTTATTGCACCTATGTAGTCAAATATTTCAAATTAGAAAATTTGAAGATTAATTACCGACACTTTATAACAAAAAATTACATATGTAGCATACAGTTAATAATGATTGGGGGGGGGGGACAATTTCATAGTAGTAGCATAAAGCATTAAATCAGAAAGTAAATAAATTCAAAGATGAAGTAAATGAAATAATTAAGAACAAAAAATAATAATAATTGGTAAAATGAAATTAATAAATTATTGTAACTTTGTAAAACCTTGTGGTATTATCCCATGAAGCTTAATAACTAAATGCTCATCTCTTTAGATAGTTTAGCTTTTGCAAATCACAATAAATATATATAGACACCATTATTTGACAGCACAAATGATAAACATTTGATAAACAATTGATCCATGAATACTTCTTTAAAGGTTAAACATTATTTGATTAGTTAAAATAAAATACTCCAATAATATGACAGAAACTGAACGCTTAATTAGGATGCTGAAAATAACTTTATAGATTGATGTTGTATTTTAAGATAAAGATTAATATGTCCTGTTAAGTATTATATTAATATATATCAAATTTTTGAAAGATTCTTTAATATATATTAATAAAATACATACACAAAATGTTATTACAAATAAATCAAGTCAGATGTCACATGACCTAATTTAAATAAGCTTGTATTACAGACATTTTATAAAGAGCTCGCAAATAAGCTGTTAACAAGCTCTGCAGAATATCCTCAACCCCAGACCAGTTTCTGCTACTGCCTTCGTCAGTGAGGTGCCAGGATATTCAAGCATTACATTTAAAATACTAGGACAAGCCCAGCAATTTATCTAATGGTTAACTATTAAGTAGAAAATCTGAAATTTTCAGACATCCATATGTCTTCCAATCGGACTGAACTAAGTTCAGATACACCATATATTAATAGCTTTAGCAATATAAAATCGCCAAAGCCTTAATAGCAAAAAATAACATTACAAATAAATTTAGTCAGATGTCTCATGACCTAATTTAAACAAGCTTGTATTATAAATGTTTTATAAAAAGCTTGCAAATAAGCTCTTAACAAGCTTTGCAGAATATCCTCAACCCCAAACCAGTTTCTGCTACTGGCTTCGTCAATGAGGTGCCAGATTATTCAAGCATTAGATTAAAAAGAGTAGGACAAGCCCAGCACTTTATCTAATAGATAACTATTAAGTAGAAAATCTGAAATTTTCAGACATCCATATGTCTTCCAATCCAGGTATCTAACTCAAATAGTCATATGGGACTGAACTAAGTTCAGATATACCATATATTAATAGCTTTAGCAATATAAAATTGCCAAAGCTTTATTTGTGAATTTTTTATAAAACATTTGTAATACAAGCTTGTTTAAATTAGGTCATGTGACATCTGACTTGATTTATTTGTAATTTTATTTTTTGCTATTAAGGTTTGGCGATTTTATATTGCTAAAGCTATTAATATATGATGTATCTGAACTTAGTTCAGTCCCATATGGCTATTTAAGTTATATAGCTGGATTGGAAGACATATGGATGTCTGAAAATTTCAGATTTTCTACTTAATTGTTATCCTTCCATTAGATAAAGCGCTGGGCTTGTCCTAGTATTTTTAATCTAATGCTTGAATATCTTGGCATGTCACTGACGGAGTCTGTAGCAGAAACCAGAGTCTGGGGGTTGAGGATATTTTGCAAAACTTGTTAAGAGCTTATTCGCGAGCTCTTTATAAAACAAAATATTATACATTTCCTAAAACATTGAATTTTTTTCAAACTATTTACATCATTCTAAGCCTTTAACTGATTATATTTTCATATATATTTGATATAATACATCATTTTTAAAAAAATATATGGGTATGGTAACTTCAATAAAATTTTGTTCATAATTTTAACTCAATATTTCTTTTTTCCTTAATTTAAATATAGAAAAATAAATAGTGATGGTTAATTATTGTTGGAAAGATTATAATTTATTTAAATTACAGCTTAGCACTGCTTTCGACCAGGTCAGTCATATTCATAGAACTAATATAGGTTTATATAAATAGAATTTATAAGTTAAATAATTTAAATATACCATTTATGTGATAATGCAATGCACAAGTCTTTTTGTTTATTGTGTTGATGTTATCAGCAATAAACCTATTTCTCCAAATAGTTTATAAAATTAAATGCAATTAAAACAGGCAAAGATCTCTATATATATTGCCACTCAGTGCAAGCCAGATTAATCAATGGATGTGAAAGGCTTGTGCATAAAATCCCCATCTAGTGCCTACTTATCCAATATCCCCAGACTAATTTCTGGCTTGTGACCTTCGTCAGTGAGGAGCCTTGGATCTGAGAGCACTGCACATAGATCTTAGGATCTAATGCAACCTTCCAGCAGCCACCTTTTACCTCTACTTAACTACAAAACTATGAGTCTTAAATTGAAAACACTATAATATTTTCAGCAGTCTTAAATTGAAAAAAATATAATATTTTCAATCCAAGCTGAAAATATTATAGTGTTTTCAATTTAAGACTCATAGTTTTGTAATTAAGTAGAGGTAAAAGGTGGCTGCTGGAAGATTGCATTAGATCCTACGATCTAGGTGCAGTGCTCTCAGAACCAAGGCTCTTCACTGACGAAGGTCACAAGCCAGAAACTACTCTGGGAATATTGGATGAGTAGGCACTAGATGGGGATTTTATGCACAAGCCTTCTGGCATCCATTGCTTACTCTGGCTTGCACTGAGTGGCAATACATATAGAGATTTTTGCCTGTTTTAATAACAGTTATAAGCAAGCATGGGAAATTTGATCATATGATGTTTATTGGTTTAATGCAATTTATTATGGTGAATCTCATGCCAATTGCACAAGATCACACATACATATACAAAAGCACTAAAACAGATGCCAATATTAAGTCTTTATTTTTTGGAACATGAAATAGAATTTGGCCACCATTTCAATTCATTTAATATTAAAATTATTTGCACTCTGCACAATGATCAGAAAAAAAAAAAAATGGAGGCGTGGTTTATTGCAAATAACATCAACGCGATAAACAAGAAAGACTCATGCATTGCATTATCACGTAAATGGTATATTTTCATTATTTAACTTATAAATTCTATTTATATAAACCTATATTAGTTCTATCAATATGATTGATCTGATTGTAAGCAGTGCTAAGTTGTAATTTTAAATAAATTATAGTCTTTCCAGCATAGTATATCATCATTATTTATTTTATTTTTGTAGTTTTATAAAAAAGATGATAATAGAGACACGCATAGTAATAATTATATATTTAATAATCAGTTGTTTTATTTAGTAATTATGGGAAAACTTTTTTTGTGATTTTGAAAAACACTTTTTTTAAAAAGAATATGAAGTTCAAATTAATGAAGAACATCAAGTTACTAAACAAATTTGATTATTATCTATCTAGTGTATCCATACATATAACCATTTCAGCTAATCATCCAAAATTGATTGATAAAATGGGTATTTAGATAGAACAATGATTCCAAGATAATCTGAGTTGATCAGATAATGTTTATAAAAACTAATCATGATCATTCTCTATTGGTGAGAATTAGTGATGCACATGTATAGATATTGAGTCCATGCTTTACTTGATAGAAGAATCACTACTTTAAAAAAATATATCTATAAGTTGAAAGACAGTAGAAATAATAATAATGTTACATTATTAGATAAGATTGATTAAATTCTTGAAGATATCTTCCTTTTTCATCAATACAGTAGACAGTATGCTTTTATGATTTAAGTCTTGTCAATGTCATTGACAATCTATTATTAATATTTTTGATAATCAAATAATTCTTATTTACAATTATATGACTTGGGGGCGGAGGTCCTATTAATTGCTAAGCTATTGTTGTCTTAAATTTTATGCTTTTTGAAATGGGTTTTCTATGCTTAATTAAACTTCTTTCCTCATTTGAAAACTTTAATTAGGAACACTTGCTCCCAAGAATAGTAAATTTGTAAAATATGCAAGATGAAATTATTAATAAAGAAAAGACTATAATTGACAGCAATATTTTTGTTAAACAAAAATGCAGAGAAAACAAATATTTTTAAACAATTTAAGAAAATGAAATGATTAACAAATTTATTATAGTATTTACTAAAAGGTTATAATACCATCTTTTTAATAAGTTTAATTCACATATTTTGGTTTTTTATAAATAAAAGAAACTTCTAATATGAAAACACAAAAGATCATGGTTTGATGACAATAATGATTATTAAAGATAATGTCAGCATTTTTTTCTCATGTGTCATAGCATCATCGGAAAGTGAACCCGCTAACCCGGGACAACTACTTGTTAGGCAGCTGATCTGACCTCTCAACCACCAATGCTTGACTAATGTCAGCATTTTAATAGACAAATGACTCTAGAAAACCTAAAAGATTAAACATTATTTGACTTCATAAAATATAATACTGCAATAATAAATGATAAAATTTATTACAGCCCTGAGATATATCCACTTTAGAAAGTTAATTTTTTTTTTATCACTATTCGTTCCTATTGTATATTAAAGTATTGGCCAGTTTTTTCCTCTTCACTTTACAATGCCTGCACAATAAGTATGTGTAACTTCTAAGTTTTTTGCAAAAAGAATTGAGAGTAGGCTTTATTCAGCAGATTACTGAAGTGGGTTTTAACAATGACATTAAATTGGCATAATAACCATAAAAGTATCATGAATTCATAAACTCAACAGAAATCATGAAAATATAAAATGGTATTACAGCAGATAACTTAATAAATTATATAATTTTTTTTTCTAAGATTTATTTTAGCAATAAAAACAGAATATTATTTTTGTTTTTAATCTGCAAATTTCATGCTTCCTTTTTTGAAATTGAAAATTAAATATTAAAATTTGTCTTAAAATAAATATTATGGCAAAAAAAAAAAATGTGAGCAAATAATAAATCCAGTTTGCATTCTAACCATAGGTTTAATAATTAAAAATGTGGAACTATTAAAAAATGAATTGTATGAACATATTTTTATTACACATCTTGATCGTAAAAAAAAAAAAGCAGTTCAGCAAATTTAATAATTTTTTCCAAATTTAAGCAAATGACATCTTTTAAAAAAATAATGAACAAATTTAATGCTGGCATCTATGTTTAAGATTGTATGTCAGTGATAGGGTAAATTCTATTGGGGAAAAACCATAAGCTATACATTTAAAAAATTAGAAAATGTAAAATAAATTAGTTATTAAATACAGTATACAATACAAAATAATAATTTATGAATGGTTAATACAACTAGTCATCTTTCAGACACTAGTTCATATAGAAACATTTGTACATGGTAATGAGTTATTAATATTTGTATTTAAATCCTGTCATAATTGTAGGATGTGAAATGCAATAAAATTAACAAAAGTTAAAAATGCTCTCCGTCAAGGAGATCAAATTTGTTTGCTTTTAATCATCATCATCAACCATTATCAATCCATTGCAGGATGAAGGTCTCTCCATGTTCAATCCATCTCCAATCTTTAGCTTCTCTTCTCCACATCATCCTTGCGCACTTTCTTATTTCATCCATCCACCTCACATGTGGTCTCTGAGTCTTTTACAATCTCTTGGAATCAAGTTTAAGATTTCAATTGTCCATCTATTATCTCTTCTTGCAATATGTCCAGCCCAACTCCACTTCAGTCTTAATTTTTTTCAATGAGGTTAGTAACACCTGTTCTCTTACCCATATATTGCATTTTCGATCTCTTGTTATTCCCAGCATGCATCTCTCCATACTTTGAATGGTCTGAAGTCTGTATTGCTCTTCTGTTAAGTGTCCAAGTCTCAGATCCATAAGTAAGAACTGGTAAAACACATTTATTAACCTTTTCAAACACATGTAACGGTCAGAAAACGTATGCCTCGTAAACATAGTGCAGAATTCGACCACCATACAGAACAGCAGCACCACCGAGTAGCGAAGCCACCCGTGGTACTGAGTTCGAACATAGTTTATCGGTTCCACAATACAATCCACGAAACAACGCATCTGATGCGACATTAGTAAATATTTCCTTAGGCACGGTGGTCAGGGATATGCAAGAGATTCATGATTTTATTCTCGAGTTAGCCAATAATCAAACTAATATTAATTAAACATTCATATTTACATAATCGAGGAAATATTATATAGAATGGGTATCGAATAAATGAAACGCAATGCAGACATATAGTTTAAAATTATTTATTAATACATTTTAATAAAACAAACATTAATAATATTTTATGGACTAACAGCTTCAGTAGCGGGATTTGCAACATGATTATATTTTAAAGAATACATTTATTTATTTACACATTATTTTATATTGGGAACTCAGTAGCGGTATTTCCGTTACTGTAATGTTTACAAAGGGAATTCACTTATTGGAAGGCGTAATCTAGCTACCTAAAATTCTCGAGTAAGTATTTCTAATGCATGCCTTGGGGAATTTATACCTTTGCAATGCAAGAGTCTAAAGTAAGATTTAAGAGTAGCGGCGGACATATATTTATTTAATTAAACTATTTATTTTATGACTAAGGGCAACATTTATTTGAGAGTGAATTACGAAGATAATGCAGAGGCGGAGTGATATATAGAATAATGGAATTGAGCAAAGGAACACGTGGTACGCTTTAGAAAGGCGATATGGAATGGCAGTATATTGAAACTGCAATGCCGCGAATGAGTTTATAAAACTGTCGAGCTGGTCTCTGCCATCGGCCCGACGAAGTAAGGTGTCACATAAGCATAACCAGGGACAAGCGGTCCGTGTCGCAGTTTTGCCGGCTGGCTGCATGACATTGTCAAGTCCTACGGGAGCACCCATTATGCCCGCTTGTATAGGACAACGGGTTAATTTCAACCCTGAAGAATCCGGAAATTTCACGGCAGAATGGGTCATCGCGTCTCTAAAACGTAGCGCATGTATACTGTATAAACGATTATGATGAGATTTAAAATAGATTTCTAACTAGGCCCTACATTATCAACATTTACTAAAGAACGTTGGCGACTCTCAAAGAAATGTAATTTGATGGAATTATTCATTAATGATTTAATAAATACAAAACAGATATAAATTGGGAATTATTGTAACTAATACGTCAGCCATTTGCGAAGTACTAGACCCCTGCATTACAATAAATGATGCCATTGAATGCGTGTCGATTTATATGGCAGTTAAGTTATTTAGGAAAATACATATTAATGAAAATGTGACACGCATTCACTGTTTCAAACGATCACAGATTTAAACTTGAAAATAGAGACAATTGTGAGCATGCAATAATTAGATAATAAATATAGATAAAATGTAGATTTTAAAAATACGCACCCAAGATAGAATGAGGTAAGCTAGATTAGTAAAGAAATTTACACATTAAATTAATTATTCAATTTTAGTTATACCAATGGTAGTTTTACATTTTATAATTTAGATAAGTAATATGAAGAAGAGCTATAACATATTATTAGAGTACTCTAGAGTTTGAACACAGACAGGTACTTGTTTTATAAGAAGTTTTCCAAGTCCATTGGTTAAGTAGCAAATAGTTCATGAGTGGCAATTCTTTCTTGTATTAAGATATTCATTTAATTTCATGGCAGCAGCAGCTTTCTCAGATCTTCATGGTGAATTTATGACGGGCAATGGAAAGTTCGCATTCGATAGGCCATCTCCCGATGGAGAATAATCTAGGTGCTTTACTCGGTCATACTTTGGCAGGAACAAATTATTTTATTATTTTTGGAGACTCTCAGTGATAGAGAGCAAAGCTAAAGTTTAAGTGAATGTCTCCAGCAAGTCTACGATGGCCTCTTTTTTTATCTTGATCTTTCACATTTTTGTTAAGATATTTTTATGTTCTATTTAATCTGCCCTGAGGATAATCAATGCATTTAGTTGGTTTTTTTAATTAAAGAAAGCTGCCGTTCTATTGTTTACATTTTACATTTACTAATTACATTTTTGGGGAATATTTCTTTAATTAATCTATTATCTATCACTGACCAATGCTTTTAAATTTCAAAAACAAAAAGGGAACATAAGATTATTTTAACTTTTAATTAAATATTACATCATATTTTTAGAATTACTATTAAACGAAATTTAAACAAAGCAATAAATACAAACTTTATAATCCAAAATAAATGATTAAAATTATACAAAATTATATAACTAAAAGAAATCTAAATTATATTATTTTATCCCTATTGCGTTTAATTTGAGATCGAAATGTGTGCGTGTTTATGCTGAATTCTACATATATTTATACCTTTTTAATATTGTTACACACAATTCGATATCAAAAAGTTTAAATTTGGGCGGGATAGACCGGGCAGTGAGAGACGACAGAAAAAGGTGAAACTTAAGATTCGAATACGAATCTTACTGTTTCACACATAGGCATATTTTCTTTTATTATCAAGTTATTTCTACCAAAAGTATTCCAACCAAGTTTAATTCTGTAATTAATTTCATCCATTATGTTTCCATCTGTATTAATAATCTGAGCAAGGTATTTGTAGCTATTAACTTCTTTTAACTTATAATCAATTTTTATTTTCATATTTTGAGAAAATCCATTAAACATTACTTTAGTCTTTTTAACATTTATCTTTAGTTCTACTTTCATCTGATAACTCTTGCAACATTTCCTGCAGCTCTAAAGCATTATTTGCAAAAACAACTACATCATCTGCAAAATCTAAATGACTTAATTTCCATTTACTTTCACTCCTTTAGCTTCCTATTTTAATCCACAAAATACTTCTTGCAGCACAGCTGTAAAAAGTTTTGGACATATGGAGTCACCCTGTCTTAAATCCTCAATGTTGACTTTCCTAATATCATTACGTAATCTAATTATTGCTGTTGCATTTTTATAAATATTCTTTAAAATATGACAATATCCTGGATCTATATCTTGATGATCCAATGCTTTAATCACTGAAGAAATGTTTATAGAATCAAATGCCTTTTCATAATCTACAAATCCAAAGCATAATGGCAAATCATATTCATTTGTCCTTTCTATAACTTCTCTCAATACCTGGATATGATCTACTGTACTAAAACCACTTAAATCCAGCTTGTTCTCTTGGTTGGTGGAAATCCAATATTCTCTGTAGACGAGTTGTAATTATCTTGGGAAAAGTTTTGTGTAAAACTGATAAAACGCTGATAGGTCTGTAATGTCTAATATCTTCTTTATCACCTTTTTTTAAATATTAATATTAATACTTCCAATCATCTGATACATCTTTGTCATTTAGACATTTGGTCTATAACTTTGCTAAAAAAAAAATATTTTTTCACCTTTTAATATATCGATTATAATTCCATCATTACCTGGAGCCTTTCCTTTCTTCATAAATTTAATTGCATGTCTCACTTTTTCATTTAAAGTTCTGGGCAATTCGGAAGACAATAGATATAGGAGGTACTCATTCTTTATTACTATATAATTCTTGATAGCAGTCTTCTACACATTTCATGATGTCATCTCTCTTTTTAGTGATAATCCATCTTTTATTTATTTATTGCAGATATAAATTTCCTACCAATACCAAAATGTTGTTTTTCACTCTTGAGACTTTTATTCTCTTCTACAGCTTTCCTTGCTAGTTCACAGTTATACTTTCTTATATCATTTTCAATTTTTTTCCACTCCATTTTACAAAATTTAAGGTATTTAATCTTTTTTAATACATTATTTTTGTATATTTTCATATTTCTTCATAAATTCTCTAGTCTCAGTAGAAATTTTATTGGTCAATTGCTGCTGCTTTCTACCAGCTATCTTTGTTGCAGCTTTTAAAAGTATTAGTTATTTTCTTATTAATTTCATTCAAATCTGAATCATATTCAAAATCTACTAATACTTGAAACCGATTTGTAAGTTCTAATTTAAATTCATTAAAATGTTTCTGAAGATTAGGAATATCAACTGTAAATATTATTTTTCTTAATAATTTTTGTCTCTCTAGTTTTGCATTAGCATGTATTCTACATCTTACTAATCGATGATCACTTCCTGTATTAAAATTTATTAAGAACATTACAGTCTTGAAATATGTATTTTCTGTTAGTCAAAATATAATCCAATTCTGCTATACCTTCATTTGGATGCTTCCATTTCTATTTCCCTTTAACATTTTTCTCAAAAAAAGAAAAAATATAAAGTTGTTTTTTTCTGCAAACTTCATAAGTCTCTGTCCTTTCTCATTTCTATAACCATAACCAAAATTACCGACAGCACTTTTCATCTTTCATTTGCTTACCAATTCTAGCATTAAAGTCTCCCAGAACAATTTAAAAATGTTGTTTACTCTGACCTTTTGTACATCCATATAAAAATCTGCTACTTCAGCACTATAAAGCTGAATTATCTGTGTTTGGTATCTGCTATTAAGTTGTATAACTAATCTTGCCATTCTGTCCGATACACCATCAATCTCCACAATGTTTTTCTTCCACTTTTTATTTATAATGAATCCTACTCCATGTGTATTTCCAATATTTGTGCTTTTATAGTAGAGTACATGTCCATTTTTTATATCAATTGTCTCTTCATCTTTAACTTCACAAAATCCAATAATTTTCCATTTAATATAAGACAGTTCTTCTAATTCTTGTAATCTTCCTTCACTTGAAAGTGATCTGCAATTGTAAGTACCTAAATAAAAAGTCATATACTTTTGATTTGTCATTTTTCTGTCTCTTACATTTCTATTGGATTCAGTGTAGCAATGGTCCCTCGCAAAGAAGCCTTGGGTGATCAGGATACCAATTTACAAATTGTTCATTTAGTTAGAAAAATATTAATATTTATAATCATCCCCCCAAACACACATGGAATTATCATCCAGCTAAGAATAGATAAATATTATTTGCAACACAAATTTAATATTGATGTCAGTAATTAAAATAAATAGAAAACTTTCAAAATTGTAAATTCATTCTAAAATATTTGAGGCTATTTCTGTAGATTGGAAAAATATATATGTCGAAACTGAAAAAAAATTCAACATTCGTTCAAAGAGAAACACTGTAGAAGATGTTAATGAACAGATTAGTCAACAAGTATATAAAATATATATATATATATCAAAAGTTAGCATCAGGTTTGAGTTTTTCTTTACTATTTTATCTTATAACAAACATACATTTCTTGATCAATAATTAAATAGTTGTGTTTGCTATGGATTAACTACCTGGAAAAAAAATTGTAAATGTTTTGGGATTTGAAAAAAAAAGTTTCCATGTATAACAAGCCTGAATTGAGACTTCTTGTCATGGGCACAAATATTTCTACAATATATTTAAATGTGGATAGTTCCTGACCTTGATGTGAAATTTTTGCATAATGAATAGAATCTACAAATTATTTGTATTTGGATATTTACTTTAGTTGTAGATAATAATGACAGTGTATAAGACTATAATGAATCAACTATCCACTGAATAACAGTATTTTAATATTTTTGGGGATAATTGATTTGCCACTTAAGTCTAAAATAGATGATTTTGCAGTTAGTAAATTCTTATACCTATATAGTATAAGTGTGATTTGACTCTTCAACTTCCATAAATATATATGTACAGTTCATATGATAAACAAGGTCTCATTAAAGTTTATGAAGACCATTTTTAAAAAAAGTTTAAAACTTAAATAATTAATAAATGTATTTATATATACAAATTTGTTGATTAGATATCTTTTAAAAGCATTGCATAGTGTCATTTGATTATAAAATTATCTTCATATGATTTAGACGAAAGCAGATCCAAGGTTAATGGTATGTAATATTGAAGAATGTCAACAAAATGGTATTATTGCTGCTCTGCATTAGGAAGGATGACTCCATTCTTAATTTACATAATTGTACTGACTTGTAAGTGAAAAAAATATTCCTAAAAGAAACTTACTAATTATTCAGTTAATTATATTAATTATAATTAAAACCCAAGTACTAGATAGTTTTTGGTAATAGTTCAGTATATATGTAGATCTTAAATCTAAATTATATTAGAAAAATATATTTTTAAAACCAGTGACAAAAGACTAGGAATAATAATTGAAATAACTTCATTATTTTCTTAAGATTTAAGTTGTTGATTATCTGCAAGATAGCCTGTGGATATCATAGAAACTAAGGCAGAAGATAATACCATATCAAATGCTGGTCAGAAAGAATGTTCAGATTTATTGATTTTATTCTCTAGTTAAAAAGAACTAGAATACATAATTGGATAGCAATCTGGATTGATTATGAAATAACTATAATAAAAAAAAAAAAGTGGAACTTGTTGGAGCTCTAAAATATCTCCAAATTTCATCTGAATGTTAACTCTAACCAGATTGTGAGCATGGAAGGTAAGTTTGTTAATTACTACATCATGGAACTCTCATAATTTTAGATATCTCAGATATCCATAGTACCAGTTTACACACTAATAACTCGAATATGTTTGCAAGTACTTAATTATGATGGTTGAATATAGGGATATAGATGTATAATTTACATATTCATAGTTTGATAGAGAAATAATAAACTAATTGGTAAGACAAAAAGTATTTGTAATTAAAAACATTTTATTGTATATACTCTTGATTTAATGATTAGTAACTTGAAAATTTCAAGATGGTTTTAAATCACTAGCTGCATATAAAGTGCCTGATATATCATTTATCAAAGCAGCAAAAAGAATTATAAGTTCAGTATGCTAATAAAGCAGATGTAGTGGTACTATTAAGTTTTTTACTTAATTATAGACACATTAAATGAGAGAACTTGGCTTGATATAAACTCATCAATACTTTAATCGAAGACAATGTGAAAATGCATTTATTTTAAAATAATTTTATCTTTGTTAATTACTGTAACAATCCTCATTTTAATCACTCGTGAGTAGTTTTTTTTTCTTCCAAGTATTCTTTAAATTTCCAATTCTCTTAAAAGCCATTTGCAATTAATGTATTTAATACTGAAACCTATATAAATGTAAAAAGTGTTTGAATTTGCTTATTTCACATCTGATTAAAATTTTAATTTTGTTTAGTATAAAATAACAGATATATTTGTATATTATTTTTGAGATCTTAATAGACTAAAATAAAAATACAATCTAATATTTTTATCTTTTGTAAATAAAATTCCAAAAAACTTTTCGATAGTTAAAAGGACTTAAATTGTTAATGCCTGATTAGCTGGAATATTCTACATTTTTAAGATTGACCATCAATGACAATTGAATAAAGATGGAAGAAAAAAATTCTAGCACTATCATCAGAATGTTTACTGGAGATCCTAATGGATATTATTAATAGTAATCAACACAGAAATTGATGTTTACTAAAGGCACTGATGGATATTATGAAATAAGAGCACAATTCTGCAGATGAGATGTATATCCACTATCAAACTTGTGAAATTCGTATTGAACATATGCAAGCAATCTGTCATTTCAAAGTCATTGTGATTTAGGGAATATTATGTGAAAACATTGCGAAGATTATAAAATCTTGATCAATGAATGAGTAGAATTAACATTTAAACTTTTTTCAATCATTAAAAATCTCAATCCGTCAATTTCAAAAGCAATGTCAACCCAAACTACTTTTTAGAAATTATATTTGATGTTGTAACTCATAATTGGGACAGTCATATGGCATTTTTGGTTCCAATTTTTTTACCCTGTATGGAAACATTCCATCATAACACTGGATCCATCTTTGTGTTATAATAGTTTCCAAACTATTTATTTTCCAAGATAATATTTCTATTAGTACATGTTTTTCAATGACATCTATTAGACTTGTAGCTTTTCTGTATTAACATAGCCTAATACATTTCTAGATATAATTTCATTCTATGGAGATTACAAACAATGAGACAAATTGTACATCATAAATTAACCAAGGATGGCAAAGCTTTTTGACAAGTGAATCAAAATTGAATTTTTTTTAAAAAAAAAAAAAACACAATGGGATACTAAATAAGTAATAAAAAAAAATAAATACGATTTTATTTTCGTTAAAAGTACAATTATTAGACAATTTTATAATGAATGAAAGATAATAAATTTTGCATTATATATATTTTCAGACGTTTGTTTATTCTGTTAATTGCATAATTTCAAAATGTTTAATTTAATTTAATTTCTCCAAAAAAGTATTTTATTTAATCTATAATTGTATTTTTTAATGCAATTTCTTTTGACCATTGATATTATTTTTGAATTCTTTTCATACATCCCAAGTATTCTTGTAAACATTTTAATATTTTCAAACAATTAATACAATTTGGTCACATTTATTTGGTTCATTGCAATGCTGAGTGATATATAAAAACATTCTGTATTTGATGATTCATCATAAACAAATTTTTTTTAGTGAAGAAAAGTTTTATTTCTTATAAATTATAAATGTATTTTAAAACTTGACTGTGACCGAACTGTTAAACATTGTCTTACATTAAAACTCCAGAGTACTGAGATTCAGTGTCGTAATAATTGGGAAAGTTCTTGCTCCTGCATTTATAAAATTATTTTTGTTACAATTGACATTATATTTGAAAATGTTTTCAATCCTTGCTTTGCATAATGTATTTCTTGAATGCGATGATGAAATTCAATTTAAACTATATTTTAGGTTCTTGAATAAATCCAATATATTTCAAACCATGCTTGAAGTATAGCTGTAATTAATTCTTTAAAAATATCCAGATTTTTACATTTTTTTATTGAAGTTATTAATTTTACTAATTCTTTCCTCATTATATTTCTAAATTTATGTCTGATAAAAATTGCAAATTGTGCACGATCATTTGTGTTTATTTTAATTTAAAGTGATTGAATAAATTTTGTCACATTTTAAATTAGTAAAGAAATACAATATGCCACATGAATACTAGCAATTGTAATGTTGATTTTAGGAATAAAAAATATTTAAAATATATTGGAGATTTATATTTAGTTTTTGAGAAAAATATTCTTTGTTCTTCTGTTAAAGAAACAAGATTTTTATGTATTACACTGTAATTACAAAATGTCATTTTCATTACAAATTATGCAGAGTTTTCCTCTTAAATTTAGCTACAAGTTTACCAAACCATTCTGAATGATAAGGCCTTGGACTGTTTCTTAGTTGATGACATTGTCAATATTTGAAAAAAAAAAAAAAATTAACTTGATGGCAATTGAAAACTTTATAAATATTATACCAAATTAATATTTGTTTAATTTACTGCATATGTACACAAATTCTTATGTACAGTACATCTTTA
Source organism: Epiperipatus broadwayi (assembly GCA_028023455.1). NCBI lineage: Eukaryota > Metazoa > Onychophora > Udeonychophora > Euonychophora > Peripatidae > Epiperipatus > Epiperipatus broadwayi. The sequence goes on along the minus strand of JAQFVV010006423.1, from coordinate 1,390,813 downwards.
TTGCTGACTAAACTAATATTTACAAAATATGTTTAGCATTTTTCTTCAGAATATATTTACTATTTTTCCTGTTAATTTTTATTTTGTTTCTTTATTTTGGAAAATTGTTTTTTACCAATAACATGGGTAGCTTAAAATAGTTGCATGGCTTAGCCTCTGTAATTAATAAATATATTACAATACACCACATTAATACACAGATATTTGACATTAACTATAATATCGCTTTTATTTACAAAAATTTCAAATGACAAATTGAATTTATCATTTTGTTCAATGTTCCTAGTACTTGCTTTGATTTTAATAAATTAAAAATATTGCTTTGTTGGTATATTATGGTTTAATGGTGATTGCATATGTAGCTGTAATCCACTCAGACAACTTTTCTATGTAATCACTAGTAAACGATTGATCCACAAGAGTTATGCAAGATGTATTATTATTTGTAATAGTAGATATAGTTTAAATTCATTGTTAAATGGTTTAAGAAATGTATTTCTGAAGATAATGCATTATGACTATTAAGGACACTTTAATTTGAAATTGTCAATGTTATTGAATAATAGTATCCGTTCATAAATGTTATTAACAATCAAAATGTACTATAATCTTAAAATTGAAGAAATACATTGTAATATACCCTCAGGAGTTCATCTCTATACAATAAACTTAAATTATAGCTATCAGAAATAATAATAACACAAACTTGAGACATTATGTAAAAAAAAAAATCAAATAATAATAAAGAGAAAACTTATCGTGATGGGAAAAGTACAAAAACACATAAAATCAAGAAAGGCATGAATGATAATACAAGATCATAAAAGAAATTGTAATACTAAGACGTAAATAGATAATATTTATCAACAGCAGATGAATCTAGACAAAATTATATGTATACATAATGGGGAGGGGGAGATCACTCAACCCTCACACTTAGGGAGGGATGGAATTATAAAACCAAGAAAATTTCAATAAAACTAATAAAATATGCGAGTAATAATATTGTTTGAAAATCCCGTTTTTCTATTTATAAATGTCAAAAAAAGCATATTATTATTAATATTTCTAAAGAAATAATTATTCATATTGTAACAGTCAGAAAACGTGTGACTCTTAAACAATGCAGAATTCGACCACCATACAGAACAGCACCATCGAGTAGCGAAGCCACCCGTGGTAAGAGTTCGAACATAGTTTATCGGTTCCACAATACAATCCATGAAACAACGCATCTGATGTGGCAGTAAATATTTCCTTAGGCACGGTGGTCAGGGATATGCAAGAGATTCATGATTTTATTCTCGAGTTAGCCAATAATCAAACTAATATTAATTAAACATTCATATTTACATAATCGATGAAATATATAGAATGGGTATCGAATAAATGAAACGTAACTGCAGACATATAGTTTAAAATTATTTATTAATACATTTTAATAAAATCATTTACTAATAATATTTTAGGGATTCAAAGCTTCAGTAGCGGGATTTGCGACATGATTATATTTTAAAGAATACCTTTATTTATTTAGACATTTTATATTGAGGACTTAAGTAGCAGTATTTACGATACTGTAATGTTTACAAAAGGAATACATTTATTTGTTTAGACATTATTTTATCTTGAGGACTCAGTAGCGGTATTTCCGATACTGTAATGTTTACAAAAGGAATTCACTTATTTGAAGGCTTAATCTAGCTACCTAAAATTCTCGAGTAAGTATTTCTAATGCATGCCTTGGGGAATTTATACTTTTTCAATGCAAGAGTCTAAAGTAAGATTTAAGAATAGCGGTGGACATATATTTATTTAATTAAAATATTTATTTTATGACTATGGGCAAACATTTATTTGAGAGTGAATTACAAAGATAATGCAGAGGCAGAGTGATGTAGAGAGTAATAGAATTGAGTAAAGGAACGTGGTATGCTTTAGAAAGGTGATATGGAATGGCAGTATATCGAAACTGCAATGCCGCGAATGGGTTTATAAGAATGTCGGGCTGCCTCGGCCTGACGAAGTAAGATGTCACATAAGCATAACCAGGGACAAGCGGTCCGTGTCGCAGTTTGCCGGCTGGCTGCATGACATTGTCAAATCCTACGGAAGCACCCATTATGCCCGCTTGTGTAGGACGACGGGTTAATTTCAACCCTGAAGAATCCGGAAATTTCACAGCGGAATGGGTCATCGCGTCTCTAAAACGTAACACATGTATACTGTATAAACGATTAGGATGAGATTTAAATAGATTTCTGACTCGGCCCTACATTATCAACATTTACTAAAGAACTCTGGTGACTCTCAAAGAAATGTAATTGTCTAGAATTATTCATTAAGATTTAATAAATACAAAACCTATATAAACTGGTAGTTATTACAACTAATATGTCAACCATTTGCGAAGTAGTAGACCCTGCATTACAATAAATGATGCACTGAATGCGTGTCGATTTATATGAAAGTTAAGTTATTTAGGAAAGTAAATATTAGTGAAATTTTGACACGCATTCATTGTTTTAAGCGTTCATAGATTTAAACTTTGAAAATAGAGACAATTATTAGCATGCAATAATTAAATAATAAATATAGATAAAATGTAGATTTTAGAAATACGCACCCAAGAAAGATAGAATGAAGTAAGCTAGATTATTAGAGAAATTTACACATTAAGTTAATTATTCAATTTAGTTATACAAATGGTAGTTTTTACAATTTAGATAAGTAATATGAAGAAGAGCTATAGCATGTTATTAGAGTACTCTACAATTTGAACACAGACAGGTACCTGTTTTACAAGAAGTTTTCTGATTCCATTAGTTTAGCAGCAAAAGTTCACGAGTGGCAATTCTTTCTTGTATTTAGATATTTAATTTACTTTCACAGCAGCAGCAGCTTTCTCATTTATTTCAGGCAGCAGATCTTCAGGGTGAATTTATGATGGGCAATGGAAAGTTCGGCATCCGATAGGCCATCTCCCGATGGAGAATAATCTAGGTGCTTTACTCGGTCATGCCTTGGCAGGAACAAATTTTTATATTTTTGGAGACAGTGATTGAGAGCAAAGCTAAAGTTTCAGTGAATGTCTCCAGCAAGTCTAAGATGGCCTCTTTTCTTATCTTGATCTCTCACATTTTTGTTAAGATATTTTTAGGTTCTACTTAATCTGCCCTGAGGATAATCAATGCATTTTGTTGGTTTTTAATTAAAGAAGGCTGCCGTTCTATTGTTTACATTTACTAATTACATTTTGGGGAATTTTTCTTTAATTAATCTATTATCTATCACTGACCGATGCTTTTAAATTTCAAAGACAAAAAGGGAACAAGATTATTTTAACTTTTAATTAAATATTACATCAGATTTTTTTAGAATTATTATTAAACGAAATTTAAACAAAGCAATAAATACGAACTTTATAATCCAAAATAAATGATTAAAATTATACAAAATTATATATAACTAAAAGAAATCTAAATTATATTATTTTATCCCTATTTATTGCCTTTAATTTGAGATCGAAATGTGTGCGTGTTTATGCTGAATTCTACATATATTTATACATTTTTAATATTGCTACACACACAATTCGATACCAAAAATTTTAAATTTGGGCGGGATAGACCGGTCAGTGAGAGACAACAGAAAAAGGTGAAACTTAAGATTCAAATACGAATCTGACTGTTTCATTTCCCCGTACTTCCCGTGAACAATTAAGGAAGAACAAAGGAGAGAAAAAAAATTTTACATTACATAATTTAAATACGAAAAAATTATTATTTTTACAGATATAATGAAATATAGAAAGCTGAGATTACATGAAGCAACGAACAATTTATATACCCGGATCTAGAATTTATAGTTGAATTAAAATGGCCTAATTTGGCCGTGTCTGGTTAAAATCATATAATAATTAGTTAAACTTAATGTATATATATTAAAAAAAATTCTTAGAATAGGATTAGTACAATATAAATTTTTTTTAAGAGTAATAGTATTTAAAACAATAATATATATATAACAAAATTTCTATCTAAAACCCTATTTGACTAAAGTACATTCCATTCAACCAAGTTCGTTATATCAAGTTCATTTTAATATTTTCACATATGTTTAATAGCCGTCCTAATAGTCTAATATTTTTACAAGCCTGGGTCAGGTGGATAATACCTACATGGTTTGAGATTATGGGCATTATACGTCCCTTTTATGGTATCTCCATCTTTTAATAAATATGCATTTGGGCCACATGTGCGATCAATTATAAAGGGTCCCCGGTACAAAGGAAAGAACTTTTTATATACTCTTTTATCTCAGTTACTTTGTTGAGAGTTCCGTACCCAAACATAGTTCCCGACCTAGAAATGTTGGCTTCTCCGATCTGCTCGTAATTTCCATTCTGCTCTTTCTGTAAGGTGGCGGTGTGCCTTGTGTCTGTCAGTTTCAATATTGATTTCACATTCATCCATGGGTAATGGCATCTTGATCAGTAATGAGTCCGCTTTACCAAAATGTAAACATGTTGGTGTCATGCTAGTGTCCATCTTCATCTCTTCTTTAATGCTGACTTCCTTCTCCGGTTCTTGTGGGCCTTCATCGGCTGAAATGAGGTCTATTTGCTCATCACACTTTTTCATATTTAGCACACTACCTGCTTGCCCTTCTACTATCATCGGTTCGTCTGATCTCTCTGACTTCCTTTTCCATATCTTTAATCTCTTCTTTTTTTTACTAGCTGGGGATATTCCAAAATGTTCCTTATGGCTTCTAACTTTCTCCACATAATGTCTTTAAATTCCTGATATTCTCTAACTCTTATCTTTTCTTCTTGTCTCTGTTTTGATACTTCATCTTCTTTTGCTCATTTCCTCCATACATTTTCTTCATTTCTTGCATATTCTGTCTGAGTATTTCCTCAATGAACTTGAAATTAAAGTCCATTGATCCTCTGTATTGTTGCGGAGCTTCCCTTCGCTCGGGTGTCGACTTTAAAGCTTCAGATAAATCTTCTTGCTGTATATCAATATTTCCTGATTCCATTTTCTTAATATGATTTATTTATTTTATACTACTAGCATTTGACTACTCCCCACCGGAATATTGGCCCTATAATACTTTCGCTGCCCTCACCTACTCTACATTGCCCTATCTCTATATTGCTGCATTTAACATATTTAACATATAGCGAACTACTGGTAACGCGTATAATAAGCCACTGCTGTCTATGATATATATATTTGTACTTTAACAAAAATATTTACTATTAACATCTATAACAAGCTTCTGCTGTCTATGCTATATATATATATAACGGTGTTTTAAAAAAAATTCAATGCTACTTGCTTTCTCATTTAACGACATTACTTTTTTTTTTGACATATATATATAAATATTCATTAGATCCAAGTATTTTCATTCCTTCTTAACTTACACATCCCTGCTTTCCTTAAATTTGTTATTACGCCTGCTGTCCTTTCATTTACTCGACCCACATTATTTCACTCAATTTATTTTTTTTTCATTATTTTTATCAAAACAAAATCGTATATATATAGAATAATTAGCTAACTCGAGTAACGAACGCTAAAAGAAATTTATATGCATTATATTTTGCTCAGGGTATATATGGGTTTTTTGTATCGAAAGCTCCACTTTGGAAAGCGCCAAATGCTAAAAAAAAAAATTAACTATGTAACAGAAAACGTGTGACTTGTAAACATAATGCAAAATTCGACCACCATACAGAACAGCAGCACCATCGAGTAGCGAAGCCACCCGTGGTACTGAGTTCAAACATAGTTTATCGGTTCCATGAAACAACGCATCTGATGTGACAGTAAATATTTCCTTAGGCACGGTGGTCAGGGATATGCAAGAGATTCATGATTTTATTCTCGAGTTAGCCAATAACCAAACTAATATTAATTAAACATTCATATTTACATAATCGAGGAAATATTATATAGAATGGGTATCGAATAAATGAAACGTAACTGCAGACATATAGTTTAAAATTATTTATTAATACATTTTAATAAAATCATTTACTAATAATATTTTAGGGATTCAAAGCTTCAGTAGCGGGATTTGTGACATGATTATATTTTAAAGAATACCTTTATTTATTTAGACATTATTTTATATTGAGGACTTCAGTAGCGGTATTTTTGATACTGTAATGTTTACAAAAGGAATATATTTATTTGTTTAGACATTATTTTATCTTGAGGACTCAGTAGCGGTATTTCCGATACTGTAATGTTTACAAAAGGAATTCACTTATTTGAAGGCTTAATCTAGCTACCTAAAATTTTTGAGTAAGTATTTCTAATGCATGCCTTGGGGAATTTATACCTTTGCATTGCAAGAGTCTAAAGTAAGATTTAAGAATAGCGGTGGACATATATTTATTTAATTAAAATATTTATTTTATGACTAAGGGCAAACATTTATTTGAGGGTGAATTACGAAGATAATGCAGAGGCAGAGTGATATAGAGAGTAATAGAATTGAGTAAAGGAACACGTGGTATGCTTTAGAAAGGTGATATGGAATGGCAGTATATCGAAACTGCAATGCCACGAATGGGTTTATAAGAATGTCGGGCTGTCTCTGCCTCAGCCTGACGAAGTAAGGTGTCACATAAGCATAACCAGGGACAAGCGGTCCGTATCGCAGTTTGCCGGCTGGCTGTATGACATTGTCAAATCCTACAGGAGCACCCATTATGCCCGCTTGTGTAGGACGATGGGTTAATTTCAACCCTGAAGAATCCGGAAATTTCATGGTGGAATGGGTCATCGCCTCTCTAAAATGTAACACATGTATACTGTATAAACGATTATGATGAGATTTAAATAGATTTCTGACTCGGCCCTACATTATCAACATTTACTAAAGAACTCTGGTGACTCTCAAAGAAATGTAATTTTCTAGAATTATTCATTAAGATTTAATAAATACAAAACCTATATAAACTGGGAGTTATTACAACTAATATGCCAGCCATTTGCGAAGTAGTAGACCCTGCATTACAATAAATGATGCACTGAATGCGTGTCGATTTATATGAAAGTTAAGTTATTTAGGAAAGTAAATATTAATGAAATTTTGACACGCATTCATTGTTTTAAGCGATCATAGATTTAAACTTTGAAAATAGAGACAATTATTAGCATGCAATAATTAAATAATAAATATAGATAAAATGTAGATTTTAGAAATACGCACCCAAGAAAGATAGAATGAGGTAAGCTAGACTATTAGAGAAGTTTACACATTAAGTTAATTATTCAATTTAGTTATACAAATGGTAGTTTTTACAATTTAGATAAGTAATATGAAGAAGAGCTATAGCATGTTATTAGAGTACTCTAGAGTTTGAACACAGACAGGTACCTGTTTTACAAGAAGTTTTCCGATTCCATTAGTTTGGCAGCAAAAGTTCACGAGTGGCAATTTTTTCTTGTATTTAGATATTTAATTTACTTTCACAGCAGCAGCAGCTTTCTCATTTATTTCAGGCAGCAGATCTTCATGGTGAATTTATGATGGGCAATGGAAAGTTCGGCGTCCGATAGGCCATCTCCCAATGGAGAATAATCTAGGTCCTTTACTCGGTCATACCTTGGCAGGAACAAATTATTTTTATATTTTTGGAGACTCAGTGATCAAGAGCAAAGCTAAAGTTTCAGTGAATGTCTCCAGCAAGTCTAAGATGACCTCTTATCTTGATCTCTCACATTTTTGTTAAGATATTTTTAGGTTCTACTTAATCTGCCCTGAGGATAATCAATGCATTTTGTTGGTTTTTAATTAAAGAAAGCTGCCGTTCTATTGTTTACATTTACTAATTACATTTTGGGGAATTTTTCTTTAATTAATCTATTATCTATCACTGACCGATGCTTTTAAATTTCAAAGACAAAAAGGGAACATAAGATTATTTTAACTTTTAATTAAATATTACATCAGATTTTTTTAGAATTATTATTAAACGAAATTTAAACAAAGCAATAAATACGAACTTTATAATCCAAAATAAATGATTAAAATTATATATAACTAAAAGAAATCTAAATTATATTATTTTATCCCTATTTATTGCCTTTAATTTGAGATCGAAATGTGTGCGTGTTTATGCTGAATTCTACATATATTTATATATTTTTAATATTGCTACACACACAATTCGATACCAAAAAGTTTAAATTTGGGCGGGATAGACCGGTCAGTGAGAGACGACAGAAAAAGGTGAAACTTAAGATTCGAATACGAATCTTTCTGTTTCAATATATGCAAACTAAGAATCTTCATAAACCAGATTTTTCCAAAATCATTTTAATAAACTTGCAAAAAAGGCCTCGTGTTTATCTATTAATTAAGAAAAAAAGTGTTCCAGTTCCAAGGAAAGCTATCCGCAATGAATATAGAATGGCCCTATACCAAATCCACATAAACAATTACATATATGGTATAGCAAGACACATATGCATGTGTGCGTGCTTCATAAGGAACACATTCTCCACGCTAATGATCATCGATCATTATTAAATATAAAATGCACTAAGCTATAGCTTCTTTCCACTAAACCATCGTATACCAGTTCATAAGTTAGCATACGCGAACATGCTAAAGAAGAGTTAATTAAGTGATCTAGCTTATAATTAATCTTTATAGTTTTCATTATAAATTCTAAGGAGGAATAAAGCATAATAAGGACTTATATATTTAATTTAAAAAAAGAAAAGATCTATTTAAACAAGTTAATACATTGTACAGACTTAAACGTGCATTTATATATGCGGGATTCGAACTCAGACTTTCACACGACCCACTATTCTCAATTAAATTTACATCATCATTAAGAATAAAATCAGACTGCTCCAATTGCAGAGGCGTTAGCGTTACCATTTCAATTATATGATTCAATAATAAAAAACTAAATTGTTACATTTTCATTTACCATTGTCAAACTTCCTCCACACAACTGACACCATCCATTTCAGATAAATACAATAATGATTATTACTAATCATTTTCGAATCTAGAGATTATCTCTAGCACAGATATAAATTTTAAAAAAATGGATGGCGTCAAAGTTGTGAGTGGAGGAAGTTTGACAATGGTAAATGAAAATGTAACAATTTACTCTAGATAAATACTTTTCATATAATAAAGATATATATGAGAGATAGTCACCTGGGCCAACTGATGAATGCTGGTTCAGCACAAAATACATCTTGAAGGTTATTTGTCTTTATTATATCTTATTAATCAATAATAAAAAATTTTTGCTGAAAAGTAAGATTTTTGAAATTCAATATTTTATTTAAATGAATTTAAAAAGAATGGGGAAGTATGTAGGTGTTATTATATCTATAAAAAACTAAATTCAAAGATACTAGAATGAATTTCATAAAGGTTTTATATTATATTTAATAGGTATACATTGATGCTATGTTCTCTTATCAAGAGAGAAATCCACTCAATTGTAGTTATATGATGAACTATTCCCATTATTTACATCAAATGCTAAATGACTTAGAAAATTTTAAACTTCATAAAAACTTTTCCAAACACATTCAACTGTTAGTAATAGTAGTATTTTCTTTTTCAGATACTAGCATGGAACTTGAAATTATGACCTTTTGTTCATGAATACTGAATTTAAGATGATACTCTTTATGAATCTAAAAGTCACAGGTTCTATTTTCATACTAGCATTATGGTCAGGTTAGTAATACCTGAAAAAGGGGGAAATTATATCTTTTGAAAGGTGTTATATAATAATATATACATTATTATCAGTGTGAATGTATTTGGAAAAGTTCAAATGAAGTTTGCATTTTTCAAAAAACATTTAACAAACTAGATGATAGAAATAGTAAAACGCCATCATCACAAACTCAGACAAATATTGATTTCAATTAATATTTAATGATTTGTCAAAGTTGCATAAAAGACTACTAAAATTTTCAGACTGCATAATATCAACAAAAAATATATGAAAACGGTGAGTTTTATCAAAAATTAAAATGTGTTCTCAATTATGCTTGTTTTGAGAAATTCGAATCGAGGTTGCAGCATTTCTCTATTTCATAAGCTATCTTCATAAAATATTAAAAATGTAGCAGGGAACATCAATAAATAAATACTCTATAGGAAATGATGTTTTGTATTCATTACATTTCATGGGCTACAAAAAAAAATACTTGCATTCAAGACTTGTGCATTATATATAATGAAAAAACTTTGAGAAGTTTTCTAAGTAAGGACTGAATATTAACTTGAAAAAATCAAAATATTTCTGCTAGATATTAAATTAATGATAATTAAAGAAGGTATGACATTCTGAAAAAACAATGCTATTTAAAAAGAAAGAATTGGAAAAAATGTTTTTTTTTTCAATTCTGTAATTAGATTATTATATTTAATAAAATGCATTAAGAAAAAAATATCTTTAATGTTTATATAAACAAAACATTTTATATAGAGAGAGAAAAAAGTGATCTATATATACAAAATTAAATGTAATGCATCCAGCTTTTGGAATATTGTTAATAACTAAATAAGTAAATATCTTTATAGTTAAAGGATTACACAAGTGAAGAGTAGATCAGACAGCAAATAAAAGACTATATATATTCAATCCAGCATCTTTTTTAATCTTAGACAAATATTAGAGAGCACAAAGCCTAATAAAGTCATTGTAGGCAAAAAATGGAGCTATCTGTCTTAAAATGCAGAGAAGTCTTAAAGAATTTACATTATTATTTTCATAATCCTATAAGCAGTGAGAAACTAGTCCAACATATAATATTGTTTATACTTTGTTAATGCTATTTACATATATATTGAGACAGTTATGCATTCCATGGCATACAACAACAGTAGTGCACATACACAAAGTTGAAGGAGAAATAAAAAAATTTCTAAACATTATTGTAGCAGTCGATCTTAGACCAAGATCGAGCTTCACTGTTCTACCACTAAACCCACATTTCATCCTGTTTTTCTTTTGTCACATGTGTATAAACTATACGTATATTTCTGAGAAGCATCTATAAAAATTTATAAATATAAATCTCAAATAAAAATTTTCTTTAATTTTAAATATTAACTTTTGTGGATGTGACTCAGATAGATGCATATATTAATGGAGGTTTTATATATATAAAAGCACAAACAAATCTTGTAAATAATTTTGTATTTTTTTACTTAATTATATGTTATTTTTTTTATAGATTTTTTTTTTCATAAAACTACATAAAAATTCAAGATGGAAGATGCAATCGCTGACTGTCCAAGAATAATTAAATGGATGGCAACATTACTTTGTTTCATGATTAAAAAGGAATTTTTAAATTAAAGTAAAATTTAAAACAAAGCTAATTGATTTTAGTTAGTTGTTAACATTTTTATCAAATCTATTTCCAATCTGGAAATTGATTTGAATTTATTTTTGGACAGTTATCTAACTATTGCATCTCCACTAACAATAGAGAAAATATTTCTGTAAATTAAAGATTAATTAAGAGTTAAGAAGTTTAATTAAAAACATTCTTTGAATTCCTCAAAGTTTGTATAAATAGGGCCAAAAATCTATTGAAGCTGTGCATATATATAAATATATACATGCTGGCTTCACCATTCATTGTGGACTAACTAAGACCCTAGGTCCAACCACAGTGAATGTATGTTTCTTTTTCAAACTAAATTTATCGTTTTCTCAAATAGTTGCCTAAATTAAAGAAGGAATTGTATTAAAGAGAAAAGATTTAATAAAATAAAATATAGAAAGTTAAAATTATATTTGCAACTATTTTTAAAATATATTTGGTAGAATTCGATAAGATAAAAATTTTCTTAATTAAATAGAATCCATTAAGAAAGTTTATTAATTAATAAAACATTTTTCTGAATTAGATAAAAAAATAGATAACAGGGAAAATTTGAAACAACGGGCATGATTTGCTACTAATTAGCAGATTAAAAACATAATGAAAAAAAGGGTATAAATAAAGAACTTTTCTTTTGTTCTTGGTCTTATGCTTGCGGCTAACCTGTGCTGAAGGTCAGAGAGAAATCTTAAGAATTTTGTTTGAAGAAATTTTGCTGAAAGATTGGACAATATAGCGAACTCTTGCTTGCTGTACTTACTTCAAGCTGCACTCTATTCTTTCAGCATATAAATAAAATCCAGAAATGTGTTGCTCTGCAAAAATGCAGGGGTAACCTCTTTGCCTTCGCTCTCCTGGGCCATTCCTGAGGCCAGAGTTCTAATCATGTAACCCAGCCAGAGAACTAAAGTGTCTGCCCTGTATTCGTGAATATCTGCCCTCAAATCTGGAAAAACAAAGTTGAAGAACCGAGAAGACTTGCGATAAACCTCTAATGAACTCATCTTGACCCACCCCATCTAGTTACCGGTAACATTACCATAAATTAACAACAAAATCTCTTTGTAATTTACAAATTCACTCTAGCTAGAATTATGTTTTTATATATATATGTTTTTTTTTAAATCTATGTGTTCATATCTTGTCAAATTATATTTCACTAATTGCTTTCTTTTCTTTTTTTTTATATCATAATGGGAGGGGTTATTTTATATAATGTCGGCCATAGTCTTATTAATTTAATTGAAAAATACTTTGTTTAACGTTCCGCCATTATACTCCCATAATTAAGTTATTTAATTTATATAAATATTTATTTAGAAAGAAAAGGAAGCAAATCATAGAAAGTGCAAAACTCTATTTTAAAATCAAGATTTAAATTGCTAAATATTCTATTATAAAACTTTCCAAACTTTAACTTAGTTTTTTATATATATATAAAAGAAAGATCCTTATCAAATGCCATTATATTTTAGTCAATGAAGGGTTACAAATTTAAAGTTATATTTTGAAGAGTATGAAATAAAACATTCGCATTATATTTTAGTAATAAGAGAGAGTACATTTTGACAATATGTATTAAAAATTATTAAGTAGCATTGACTCTGGGGTGTGTTGGTTAAACTTCAACTAAATCTATAAAATATCCGCCCTCTTGTTTTAGTGATCTGAATTTTATAAAAGGGAAGTTACTATTCTTCTGCGGATTTTCAGTGATAGTTGAGCTTTCTTAATATATATATTTTGCAGAGGGTTTCTTTTTTAAATTTAAAGGTCGTTGACCGTATTTCTATGATATCGTGCCTCGGGTGATCTACTGGGCCACTCAGCATATATTACAGTGCTTCTTTTTGCCAAGTTCGCTTAGGTTGACATACCTACATTTGGATCTTCTTAAAATAAATAAAATGTTCTGGATCTCATGTCGATCTCAGTCCTTTCAATGTACATAACTGGACATAAGCAACAAAAAAACTCCGATCCTGAATCCGGGTCATGCGTTTAGTGAATGGGTTCCATTTTTCTCTCTAACCTAGTTTAGAGATGAAGAGCTATCCGGTCTTGTGTTAACCTCTTGGTAACTGTTATGTCTTGAGCTCACAGCCCACTATATGCTCTCGCTTTTGTGCATGGTCTTGTATATTTATATTTATTAGGAAATCTTTCTCAAAATCTCATAGAAATGTTTCAATTATGGCTGGAAATTCCTTCTGGGGTCACTTTATCATTCTTCTTAAATCATAAGTAGGGTTGTGATTTAAACCTGTCCAAAGTGTTTAGTTGAGTTTGACCACCTACTTATTTCTATGTTCTCCAACCACAGAGTTAATGAATCATGTCTCTCTCTCTTGATTTTTTTTACGTAACACTTCCATTGACTAGAATATTTTAAAGAAGAAATTATAACATAAAATTTTGTCTGTTCTTATCATTACGATCAATGAATCTTTCATATATGTCTATCCGGTTGCAGTGAAAATAGCCTGCGACACTATAAAGCATTGTGTGAATTATTGTAATGTCAATAATAAAAATTTCTGTTATCTTTCATTCACTATAAATAAAACCACTTAGTATTGCTTTTCTTTTGTGACATACGTATGTACATCTGATCATTATATATGTAAAAATTCCTTTTCGTGGCCTCTTCTCTCTCTGACCACCGGGCATACATTAAGATTAAATTCTAGTGGGGTTTGGGGAGCAAGTCGCTTAGTAGCAATCTGGAGGAGTAGGTGAGGTTCGAACCCCCTCTATCTGCATTTCTAGGTTAGGTTAAAGCAGCTCTACTTTTCTTACCGTTACAGTTTTTTTTTGTATAATCTGGCATCCCAAGTGTGGCCTTACTATTTAGAGATAGACCCTGAGATATAATAATAGGAATTTCAAGATCAGAAGAATTTTTTTGGTTTTTTTTTTTTTTGAAAATAAATATAGTGAATGACAGTAGTTTATATATTTTTCTTTTGCACTTTCTATGTTTGCTATCAATTGTACAGTTTACAAGATGTGAAATCAATCAGTTCGGTTGAAAATTAAAACCAAATCAGATATTAATGTATTTTTCTTTCTTTTGCTAGGAAGGGAGACAGAGTGATCAAACAATGAGAAGAAAAAAGATGGGCTCAAGTAGAATTTTTACCCACCCACCCCCTGGCGGTAGTAATCATATTTTATTGAAATGTATATCAAATACACATAGTTATAGTCACATATATAACACACAGAACAGGGTAGTAAATAAGTAAATAAACATGGATAGGGCAGGATCTATAGATAGAATAAAAGATAGATAGAAAGCTGGCAGGTTAAAAAAGGATGACAGTTGCAGGAATGGTTGGGAGAGTGAAGCAAATTTTTGAAAAGTAAAAGTAGAAAAATAAAAATAATTTTAAAGACAGCACTAAAAATAAGAGCAAACCAAATATTTTTAAATTTCTTTTATCTGTTCTCTTTCTCTAGAAAATATGTATAGCCCAGAAAGAGACATGGATTCACTAGGACTACAGAAAAACATAGATGACACAGATATGTCGCTTTCAGAAAAGTTATGGGAAGACCAAATGCCAATTATATGGACCGGAGACATAGATACACCAGAACCACAATGGGTACGAAAATTGATGGAAACTATGTTAAAAAAATAGAAGAATGCAAAGAAGAATGTAGACAATATAGAGCAGAAACACACAAGAGAATCAGCCAAGAAATGAGAATCTTCAAAATGTGAATAAAGAAACTACTCATTGTGAAAATAAAGAAAGCATAAAAATCATGGAAAGAACAGACATCCCATTGTGAAAATATAGAAAGCATAAAAATCATTTCACGGTGACATAGAAGAAAACCCCATGGCGCACTTGCAGAGTTTATACAAGAGCTGTTCATGTTCCACAGACTCAGAGAAGATTGCAAACTATCGATTGCAGTTAACCATTTGCAGGGATTGGCCCGGGAGTGGTGGACAGCCAGAAACAACAAACCAACTACATTCAGAGATTACTGTGTGCCCTTGCTCAGAATTTTCTGGGGTGAGGAGTGGCAGAACAAGATATTTTACTGGATATCACAGGAAAAATATGACAATTCCAAGAGAGAAACTTATACTCAGTTTTTCCTTCGTCAAGCATCAATGTTGAAGTCATTAGATCTCATTGTCTGAAGGGCAGATCATTAGGACTATAAGGCACAATATTCCCCGCCACATACAGCAACTGATGTTGACCTGTCGAAACTATGGGATAGAACAATTGGTAGAATTCCTAAACGCTGTGGATTTTCAGTAATTTGCAACAGAATCTGCAGGAAAAAGGGACAAGCATGGCAACAGTTATCTATGAGGAGGAGAAGCTCCATCACCGGTCTCCATACCAAGTTTGTCCGAAAATTGAAGTATTACTAGAAGATGTCCCAGTAATTGCTTTACTGGACACAGGCAGTCAAGTGTCACTGGTATCAAAAGAATGGTATGATGGTATAGAAAAAGTAAAGACTCTACCCACTTTGCCCACGCGGTCCACTCAAGCGAGGTTAGCAATCAGCAAAAGGGCTAAAATGGAAAACCGTCAAGTGTGACTTGACATAGAAATAGGATCTACTAGAGTAAGTCATCCATTTTTGATAATGGCAGGACTTATACAAGATGCACTATTAGGATCCGATTTTATGGGCAAACATCAATCAGAGATAAACTATGCTAAGATTTTCCAGTTTTATGAAGAAGGAGTACCATTCGGTAGTCAAACAAATTATTATGCTACCTAGGATGCATACAAGAGATAGTTGACTTGGGATCAATAGAAGAAAAAATAAAGCAGTCATCACTTGACCTTGAGATGGATAAAAGGAAACTAAGCACAATGCTATCAGAAAACGCAAGGGCATTTTCAATAGTACCAGGGATTATAAAAGGATATGTGCATAGGATACAAGTCAAGGAAGAGACCTACTTCCACACAAGGACATATCCTATCCCTTATCAGTATAAGGAAGAAGTGGAAACCCAATTAAAAAGCATGATAGAAGGGGGCATTATAGAAAGAAGTTCTTCACCTTACAACAACCTTATCATACCAGTTAAAAAAATGGATCTATACGAGTGTGTCTGGATGTGAGAAAATTGAATAGCATTACTATCCTTGAAAGAGACATACCTCCTCCCCTTCAGGATGTTTTCGCTCGTCTCACCAATAAAAAAATTTTCACTATGCTCGACTTAACATCGAGTTATTGGCAAATAGCTCTGGATCCATGAGACAGGAAATATACGGCATTCAGATATGAAGGGCACACATATGTATTCAAGCGGATGCCATTTGGCTTGATCAACAGTAGTGCGGGATTAATACGGTGCCTAGATCAGGCCCTATCAGAAATAAAAAAACACATGGTATGCTATGTTGATGATGTGGTCATTGCTTCCACTGATATAGCGGAACACTTGTTACATTTAAAAAAATTCCTCCAGGAATGTGTAACAAAGAACATTACAATAAATTTTACTAAAAGTTATTTCACTCTGCAAGAGATTACCTTTCTGGGACATTTAGTTAATGGGCAAGGAATCTTACCCCCCCCCCAGACAAGATAGCAGCCATTAAGAATTTTCCCAAATCATAAACAAATAGTCATTTATGGTCATATGCAATTTCTACCATAAATTCTATAAAAGCTTTGCACAAGATGCATCATTATTACTCGATCTCTTAAAAAAGGACCGCCGTTGGAAATGGTTGATAGAACATGAGCAGGATTTCAAAAAGATTAAGAAAAATTTTCTGCAAACTGTGATATTGCACCATCCTGACTTCACTCACCCTTTTTATTTACAAACTGACAGTAGCAAAAAGGGTTTGGGGGTAGTGTTTCAAATTGATGAACAGAACACACATAAAGTGCTCTATTTTTGCAGTCGAACCCTTCATGGGGGCAGAAGCCAATTACCCGTGATGGAACAAGAAACTCTGGCTATAGTATGGGCATGCCAGAGGTTTAACCAGTTTTTATTAAGTTCAGAAGTAATCATCATTACCGACCACAGATGTCTTGAGTTTCTAAATAGAGGATATCTCACCAATGACCATCTTATCAGATGGAGTCTGTTTTTACAACAATTTAATTATAAAGTAATTTATTGCCCTGGAACAGAGAACATAGTAGCAGACATCTTGAACTGTCACCCAGTAGAAGTACAGCCACACAACCTGGTAGCAGAAGAAATGTGTATAGCAACAATGTCCGTTGGCTTGGATGATTTAATAGAACACGATTTGAAAAATTTGGCCAAGTTGCAAAGAATGGACATAAAATATGGACCTATCATTGAGAGCCTAGAGAAAGGATGGATACCAGGATGAAAGACACCTTACCAGATCAAAGGTAATATCTTGATGTATAGAACACGCTATTTAGCAAACCCTTGGAAAATTCTAATACCACGGGAAATTAGAGGGTGGCTCATTGAACATGTGCACAAATTATGTGGCCACTATGGCCCCCGGAAAACTGAGAGTGCCATCCACCATCAGTTCCATTGGGAAGCGATGTACTCTAGTATACTGACCAAACTTAAAGAATGCCAGATCTGTGCTTAGAGTAAACACCATAACCAGTCTTACATGGGAACAGTTACTACAATACTACCTACAGGTCCAAATGAGCTTTTGGCAGTGGATCACTATGGGCTGTTACCTGCTTTTAACCACTTTAAATTTCTTTTTGTGACATACGACATATTTTCAAAGTATGTATCAGCTTACCCCGTACAGCAGGCAGACTCACATAGTGCACCCAAGGCTCTGCATTCAAAGCAGTTTGTTGAAATAGGCAAACCAAAAACCATTCTCTCAGACCATGGATCAGCATTCACATCTCGACAATGAAGAGAAAGGGATGCACCAACAGGGAAACATATTTTAACATCAATAAGAAATCCTCAGTCAAATCACTGTGAGAGAGTCATGAGAGAGCTGAACCAATTATTCTGTACTTACTTGGGAAATAACCATAAAAACTGGGTTAAACAAACACCCAGAGTGGTAAAACATTTAAACCAGAACATAAACGAATCTACAGGTTTTTCCCCAATGAGACTGCATTTTGGAACACAGGACCCGGGATTTATAAAAACACTATTGCCACTAGAGCAAGAAATAGTTGACCATGATAGAGAGCAAGCTAATGCTAGAAGGCGACTGGAACAGATGGCACAAAAGAGAATTAAAAAAACGAAACATAAGACGTACCATTTTCAAACTGGGGAACAGGTATGGGTCCACACACTGCATACAAGCAAACCATCACAGGGAAAATACAAGAAATTCTTCCCTCTATATGAAGGACCTTTCATTATA
Organism: Epiperipatus broadwayi; assembly: GCA_028023455.1. Classification (NCBI taxonomy): domain Eukaryota; kingdom Metazoa; phylum Onychophora; class Udeonychophora; order Euonychophora; family Peripatidae; genus Epiperipatus; species Epiperipatus broadwayi. The sequence goes on along the minus strand of JAQFVV010006423.1, from coordinate 1,372,053 downwards.
AAAAGGAAATTGGGAGAGAATGCATTTCTGTTGGAAAATGACAAAGGAACCACAGGGCCATTTAATACAAGATCGTTAAAGCCATATCAGGGCATAACGAAGAGGCCGAAGAAAAGGCCTAATAACAAGGCACAGAGAGGAAGGTCCATTGAAAAGAAAATAGTTTAAATAGAGTGCTCCATTCAAAAGTAATTTTTTTTACAAGAACCCCAAGGTACGACCATGACACATCATATGGACAATGAAATCATATTATAGGCTTTCAGTTTTTTTTTTTGTGTGTATGTTTTGTAAATATTGGCATTGTTATAATATATTAATCAATATTATCATATACTTCTCGTTTAATATTTATATATAATTTATATATCAGTATTATGATAAACTTTCAGTTTTTTTATTAATATAATCTATTTATCAGTATTGTTATAAACCTTCAGTTTGTCTTTATATAATGCACATATCAGTATTATGATAATCTTTCAGTTTTTTTTTTATTAATATAGTATGATTATAAACTTTCAGTTTGTTTTTATAAATTACACATATCAGTATTATTTCATGTAAATACACTTATATTCTGTATAATAGGAGCGCTCTTTCCGGATCACCCTGCTTCTCTCTGCAAAACCGTAGCTTTAGTCATTTTTTTTATTTGTTTTTTTTAATGGGTTCTAGGAATATGAAGCTGTGCATATATATATATAAATATATATGTATGCTGGATTCACCATTCATTGTGGACTAACTAAGACCCTAAGTCCAACCACAGTGAATGTATGTTTCTTTTTCAAACTAAATTTATCGTTTTCTCAAATAGTTGCCTAAATTAAAGAAGAAATTGTGTTAAAGAGAAAAGATTTAATAAAATAAAATATAGAAAGTTAAAATTATATTTGCAACTATTTTTAAAATATATTTGGTAGAATTCGATAAGATAAAAATTTTCTTAATTAAATAGAATCCATTAAGAAAGGGAATTAATTAATAAAACATTTTTCTGAATTAGATAAAAAAAATAGATAACAGGGAAAATTTGAAACAATGGGCATGATTCGCTATTAATTAGCAGATTAAAAACATAATGGAAAAAAGGGTATAAATAAATAACTTTTCTTTTGTTCTTGGTCGTATGCTTGCGGGTAACCTGTGCTGATGGTCAGAGAGAAATCTTAAGAATTTTGTTGGAAGAAATTTTGCTGAAATATTGGACAATATAGCGAACTCTTGCTTGCTATACTTACTTCAAGCTGCACTCTATTCTTTCAGCATATAAATAAGAAAATCCAGAAATGTGTTGCTCTGCAAAAATGCAGGGATAACCTCTTTGCCTTCACTCTCCTGAGCCATTGTTGAGGCCAGAGTTCTAATCATGTAAGTCAGCCAGAGAACTAAAGTGTCTGCCCTGAATCCGTGAATATCTACCCTCAAATCTGGAAAAACAAAGTTGAAGAACCAAGAAGACTTGTGGTAAACCTCTAATGAACTCATCTTGACCCACCCCATCCAGTTACTGGTAACATTACCATAAATTAACAAAAAAATCTCTTTGTAATTTACAAATTCAATCTAGCTAGAATTATGTTTTTCTATATATATGTTTTTTTTTAAATCTATGTGTACCTATTTTGTCAAATTATATTTCACTAATTGCTTTCTTTTCCTTTTTTTTATATCGTAATGGGAGGGGTTATTTTATATAATGGCGGTCATAGTTCTTATTAATTTAATTGAAAAATACTTCGTTTAACTTTCCGCCATTATACTCCCGTAATTAAGTTATTTAATTTATATAAATATTTATTTAGAAAGAAAAGGAAGCAAATCATAGAAAGTGCAAAACTCTATTTTAAAATCAAGATTTAAATTGCTAAATATTCTATTATAAAACTTTCCAAACTTTAACTTAGTTTTATATATATATATATAAAAGAAAGATCCTTATCAAATGCCATTATATTTTAGTCAATGAAGAGTTACAAATTTAAAGTTATATTTTGAAGAGCGTGAAATAAAACTTTCGCATTTATATTTTAGTAATAAGAGAGAATACATTTTGACAATATGTATTAAAAATTATTAAGTAGCATTGACTCTGGGGTGTGTTGGTTAAACTTCAACTAAATCAATAAAATATCTGCCCTCTTGTTTTAGTGATCTGAATTTTATAAAAGGGAAGTTACTATTTTTCTGCGGATTTTCAGTGATAGTTGAGCTTTCTTAATATATATATTTTGCAGAGGGTTTCTTTTTTAAATTTAAAGGTCGTTGACCGTATTTCTGATATCGTGCCTCGGGTGATCTACTGGGCCACTCAGCATATATTACAGTGCTTCTTTTTGCCAAGTTCACTTAGGTTGACATACCTACATTTGGATCTTCTTAAAATAAATAAAATGTTCTGGATCTCATGTCAATCTCAGTCCTTTCAATGTTTGTAACTGGACATAAGCAACAAAAAAAACTCCGATCTTGAATCCGGGTCATGCGTTTAGCGAACGGGTTCCATTTTTCTCTCTAACCTAGTTTAGAGACGGAGAGCTATCCGATCTTGTGTTAACCTCTTGGTAACTGTTATGTCTCAAGCTCACAGCCCACTATATGCTCTCGCTTTTGTGCATGGTCTTGTATATTTATATTTATTAGGAAATCTTTCTCAAAATCTCATAGAAATGTTTCAATTATGGCTGGAAATTCCTTCTGGGGTCACTTTATCATTCTTCTTAAATCATAAGTAGGGTTGTGATTTAAACCTGTCTAAAGTGTTTAGTTGAGTTTGATCACCTATTTATTTCTATGTTCTCCAACCACAGATGTCTCTCTCTCTTGATTTTTTTTATGTAACACTTCCATTGGCTGGAATATTTTAAAGAAGAAATTATAATGTAAAATTTTGTCTGTTCTTATTACGATCAATGGATCTTTCATATATGTCTATCCGGTTGCAGTGAAAATAGTGTGCGACACTATAAAGCATTGTGTGAATTATTTTAATGTCAATAATAAAAATATCTTTCATTCACTATAAATAAAACCACTTAGTATTGCTTTTTTTTGTGACATACGTATGTACATCTGATCATTATATATGTAAAAATTCCTTTTTGTGGTCTCTTCTCTCTCTGACCACCGGGCATACATTAAGATTAAATTCTAGTGAGGTTTGGGGAGTAAGTCGCTTAGTAGCAATCTGGAGAAGTAGGTGAGGTTCGAACCCCCTCTATCTGCATTTCTAGGTTAGGTTAAAGCAGCTCTATTTTTCTTACCGTTACACTATTATGTCAGAGTTGTGTCAATAGTCACTAGTTGACTCCACGTCTATTTAATTTTTGAGGGGCCTCAACTGCCTTCTCCTTTGTCTTCAGCTGCCTTCCCCTTTGTCTTCAGCTCCACTCTTCACCATGCAGAGATGTAGCTCCTACCGCTCAAGTGTGCCCGTGCCATCTAAGAACTGCAAAGACATGTTAAAGAATGCCACCTGCCACAGAAGACTCATGCCTATTTTATTCCATACAATCCTGAGGTAACAAGTCTAAAGCCATTACAATTGTCTTACATGAATCCTATCTCTTTAAATTAATGTTTTTCTGTATATTTAATCTCTTTTAACTCGCTCATCAGTGAGTATGTTAAAACTAATAATTATTTTTTTGGTATCGATTCTCTATAACCCTAACTAATTTTATTATGAACTATTTTATCCAACTCACACTTCTTACTTTTTTATAATTTAGTGCGGTTATAATTTATTTTAAATGATATTTTTCACTAAGCTTTTGTAAATGCCGATCAAACCTGGTCTTACGAACTTAGAAAAGGGGGGAATTAATGAGTTCTTATTATTTATATCTAAATAGGTTCGTAAGATTGAGTTTGTATTTTTAATGAATACGTGCTTTTAAATAAACGTTTTATCGTAAATTTATACAAAAATATATAAATACTTTGCAATCTGGAGTGGACATTGGTGTTTATTAATTTAATGAATTTCTTTATTGATCATCATTGCCAAAAGGCTGGTGACCTTATTCTATTTAGTTAATTGCACTTTTAAGGACATGAATTTTATTTTTTTTATATGTTAAACAAAATAGTATTGATTCAAGAAGGGGGAGCAATGCATGCTTCATTAATTATAGTTTTAACTTCTGATTAATGATTCTATCTTACATGGGTCATTATTTTAACATGTCATTATGTATTTATTGAACTACTTAAGGCTTTATATTAGTCTTTAAATCCAATGTTTATAATTTATAGTCTTATAATAGTGTTGCTGGCATTTGTCAAATTATCAATAAGCCACATAGGGCTTTGATCTGATTCACCTGTACCTCATTCCAGGGAATCACGATCGTCTTCATTCATCATTCTTCTCCTCCAAGTATATATTTATATGCTGCTTTGATTCACCTATCCCTCATTCCAGGGATTCGAAGCCTTCTGTCTTTTATTGTTCTCATTCATAACAGGGGTCTAAGTTTACCTATGGAACATGCAGGTTAGTGTAGATGAAGCTCTGTATGGCTTTACCATGATCCAGACCCATAGCAACTTCCTATTGACCTTTTTCTTTTGGTACCACTACAGCCTGAAGATGGTGTACCACCTTCATAGAGAATAATGTTTTCTCGGCCTTAGCTTCCATTTTTCTCTCTCTCATTGACATAAAGCTAGCACTGCATTTTCCTATGTTTCATTTTTTAGCCTGTTTGACAAAATAAATTGTAATGATATGTAATAATGAAATTTTTTTCTCTTTGTAATTTTTCATTGGAGTTTAGATCCAACCTCTCATGAAGCTGCTCTCCCCTTTATTGAAATAAGCCATTCCCGTATTGATAGTTTCGCGATATTTGACCATTAAAATAGTCTACTTACTGATCAAAATATATCCTTATTTTATTGTTACAAATAATGTCTATAAATGAAAATAAACTTATGTATGAAATGCCAAGGGCATCCTACTAAAATCGTATAATCAGCGAGACTATCGTATCTTAATATGTATTATTCTTAATGTATAAACATACACCAAAACACCCAGATCCATTTTGTAAAAAAAAAACTATTTTAAATATACGTTCAGTATTGTAATTACTGCACTAAATTAATATCTATTAAAATAAAATAATTGTATCAAGATCGTCAAATAATTGTAACCAAAAATAAAGTTTTAAATGCGTGAAGTTGAATATATAAAACCATCTTGAATTTTGTCAAAATAAATATTTATATTTTTAAACTTAATTCAGTTGTTCAAATTTCCTTAATAATATTTATATTTATGTATGCTTTTAACTTATATCTTAGGTTCACTCAATCTCTCATCATCTTCATCAGCTGAGTTCTTATGCAAAATGATGTAGCACCGGGCCAGGATAGAATGAATTTATGCAGTATTGCCATAGATGTTGTCCGTAGTGTTATAGATTTGGGGAATGGGCAAATAGGTTAGAATTCATGATTGCTCCTGACCTGTGTATCTCGGACATGATTGGATTCGGGGTATTTTGCACAGATTCTAAATCTTGTTGGATGGACATACATTTTTGACCGGTACATTATATTACAATGGAATAACAGTTAAAAGTTAAATAATTTTGATTTTAAAAAGTTATAAATTAAACAGTTAAAAAGATGTATTTAATGTTTTATTCTGACTTTGATAATTAAAAAAGAAATTTAAAACAAGTTTGTTTTTATGTTGCAATAGATGTTTTTTAATTATGACTTGTTTAATATATTTTGATAAAATTTAGTTTAATATACTCTAATGTTGTTTAAAGGATAAAAAATATTTTGAGATAAAAATTTGATTTTAATTAAAGTGAATTAAAAAAGAGGCATTAACTTGTTTTGTTTTTTTTTTAAATCAAGATTAAAAAAATACTAATTGCTATTTTAAATTCCTGAGACAGTATAAAAGGTGGATTTAAAAGATCATTAAGGGATATTACACCACTATTATGATAAAGTTATAACTAGAGGCAAGAAGTAAAGTTGCCGATGATAAAGTTGGAATTTACATGGAAGCAAGCAACAACTTTTTTGTGTTTCATATCCTTATTGTGTATTAGACAGCATGCCTGAAGTCTACCAAATTATAGACTGACTGACTAGAACTGACTAAATGCCAAGTTATTCAATTATACCATTCCCAAAGATGTCAATATGCCAATCTACTGTTTTAGAATGGATTAGCTCCAAAAGATTATGTTGGTATGACTTTAACATGCTGATTAATCTATATGCAAAAAAGCACAAATGTATAATTACTGCCAGTTGAATATAAAGGGCATACATCTGGTGAGTAGAATGTTATATATTGAAAACAAGATTATTTTAAATAATTTGCAGTTAAAATCTTCAAATTACAAGATTTAAAAGAAAATAACTTTTGTCTAAATTATTCAAGTTAAACATGTTTCCAGTTTTATTTTATTAAAAAAAACCTCCAAAAATCTTTCTTTATTGGAGAACAAAGAAACTTGCTAGCATATTTCTAAAGATAGTTAAAATTAATAATAATCTGAAAAAAAGAAAAACTTTTATGAAGGACTGTCAAAGAAGTTAATATATTTTAAAAAAAAACTTTTACCACTAGAAATAATGAATTAATTAATAATTTTGATTTGTAGGGAGATAATAATAGTACAGACATGTATGAATTTTATGTATATTTTTTTAAAATCAAATTGTCTTGTGAAAATATGATTTAATTTTATTTTTTAACTAATGAAAGATCACTATGCACATTTGAATGTGTCATGTATAACCATATATATTAAAATAAGTCATCAACCATTATGTATTATAAAAATGAATTTTTATTATTGGTTTATGACAAATTGAAAGATGTTAATTTTAAATTATTATACAGTACATCTGGGTGCTTATACATAGTATGTTTTATATAAACCTATCGAGATATACATACATAACAATGTAATAATATATACATTTTTTGTATTCTAATCAAAATCAGAATGCTGAATTTATAGCATACTCAACAGACCTTAATAAGTTATTCCAGTGAATTATTTAATCCTAGACTAGGTTTAAATGTTATGCTAGTATTATCTCTTACAGTAAGTTATAGAGCTTTTTCTTTCTGGGTTGGATTTATGCATAAGTCAGTTATATGTATTGGGATTTGTGTTTGGTGTTATGGACATCCAGTTGACTTCATTACTTTTCTAGAATGCTGGATGTCACAAGGAATATCATTTAGAGTTAATGCATTAAATTTTATTTTAGTATTAATGTAATTAAGTTTATAGTTGGCCAGTACATTAATGGTACTAAGTGGCCAGAGAGCATTTATGATAGCATGTTTTAGTACCCCAGCATTATTTTTTGTTATATTCTTATAGATTAATGCTTAAGTTTGTGCATTTAAATTTACTTCATATAATCTGTCCAAGTTGGGGCTAAATAATTATCCTGATCTACAATGAACCACATTCAAATCAAATCAATCACAAGGTTGACTGTTGATTTTTTTTATCATTCATGATAAATGATTCTTCTTCTCTGTAATGCTGGTGAACTTATAGTTAGTCTTCATTTTTACTGAACTCTCAGGCTCATTCATATTCATTTATTTCTTTTATACTTTATAATTTGATTAACTGAGGTTGATGATGATAAGTGCCATAAAACCAGATTCACCCCACTTCTTTATACTGTTACAAATGGCTACCCAACTGTGGGCCCAATGATGATCAAATACTTGTGACCACTACTACAAAATTACTAAATGTGATCTCAAATATAACATCTAGGAAAAAAGTATGCATTTTATGCAAAATATAAAATAATTACTGGCAAATATGACAAGAGTATTGATGATTGTGATATAAAATAGTGGTTAATGTATATTTATGGAGTTCATATTTAAAGTAGAATAGATTTTGAAGATCAGATTGAGTTTTTGATAGAGTTTAACTGTACTTTCAGTTTTAATGATGGGTGGAGAATTTTGTCATTGGCTTGAGGATAGGGATTTCTTGAAACTCCAAGAGGTATTCTATCTCATGCATTGTTCTAACCAACTTTCTGATTTTCATATTTCCTTGTTTATCATGGTTCAATTAATAATCCTGCCATGATCCAAGTCTCCAAGAATTGAAACAAGGCACAATTCTGTATTTTCCAGCTTGTAATACTCAAGGAAGCAGGGCTTTTCAGACTTTTGCATTATATTAATATTGAGTTGTACTAGTTTATTGTCTAAATTGAGGTAGATTTCTTGGTGTTCATGCTGTATTGAGTACATATAGTCCAGTGGCTGAATTGTTTATCTCAGAATTGCAGGTCACTTTATTTTGTTAGCTGTAAAATCTTTAAAAAAATGATGAGTATATAGTTAAAGGTATGGATTTTGTTTTAGTTATACATATATATTATGCAAAATATTATTAGGTGGGTGTTTTCTTTTATTTTTCCCCATCAGGTATATGAAATGGTTATGTCTCATGGCAAACAACAACATAATAGTGTGTGTGTGCATGTTCATAAATATAAAGTTGAAAGCAAAATGAGAAATAAGCAAAAAATTTTGTAGATTTTTATTATATTACACTGGAATAACAGGTAAGAGTTAAATAATTTTGAATTAAAAAAATTATAAATTAAATATTTAAAAAGCTCTATCAAAGTTTTATTTGATTTTAATAATTAAAAAAGAAATCTAAAACAAGCTTGTTTTCATGTTACAGTAGTTATACTGCTAATTATAAAATTTTCCTATCTAGTTTTGATTAGATAAAACAAATTTTTTAAAATTAAAACTTGTATATATTTTGATAAAATTTAGTATAATATACTCTGATGTTGTTTAAAAGATTAAAAAATACTTTGCCCATAAAAATTTGGTTTTAATTAGTGAATTAAATAAGAGGCATTACCTTGTTTTTTAAATTAAGATAAAGCAGAAAAAATTTACTATAGGTTTTTAAATTCTACAACACATTATAAAAATTGTATTTAAAAGATCATTAAGGGGAGAATTACACTATTATTGTGATGAAGTTATAACTGAAGGCAAGAAATAGAGCTGGTGCTAGTGTCACAATAGTAGTTTGAATTTACATGGAAGCAAGAGCCAGCTTTTGTGCTTCATAGCCCATATTGGGTATTAGATGGTATGCCTAAAGTTTACCAAATTATAGATAAATGGAGACTACTGAATGCAAGTTACCTGATTTATAATGTTCCTGAAGGTGTCGAATAAGCCAGTTTTAGAATGGATCAGCTTGCTAGAAGAATTACCATGCTATGACTAGAATGTGATATATTGACAACAAAATTTTAAATACGCAATTAAAATCTTAAATTACAAAATTTAAAAATAAATAACTGTTGTCTAAATGATTCAACTAAAACTAAGATACGTTTCCAGTTTTATTTTTATTAAAAAAAGAAAACTCCAAAAATATTTCTATATTGGGGAACAAAAGAACTTGCTAACATATTTTTAAAGACAAATATATATATATTTAAAAAAAACTTTTACTTATTATTAGAAATAATGAATTAATAACACATGAATTTTATGTATATTTTTCAACATCAAATTATGACTTATGAAAATATATGGTTTAACTCTTACCCTTTCCAGATTTTCTAATGAAGTGCTCTATAGTGGTAAACATTTGCAACATTAAGTTCACATGATTAGCATCCATGAAAATTTTGATGTTTTATCTGCCTGTAATTTAGCCCAAATCTCATAGTTTGAGATTTAAACATTAATGTATTTACAGTACTTTGTATTTTTAATAATTTTCTGTAGGTGGCAGCTGCAAGCAGAGCACATTATTAATCTTCACTTTTTTTAGTAAGCATGTGTAAATATGAAAAAATTCTCCATATGCTTTTCAGTTTCCCAAAAAAATGGTCGCAAGTATTACCAAAGTCAATTTTCTCACAATTTCATTTCCATGCAATAGTATTGCTAAGTAATAAATATTTTTATTATTTTTATTTCATTTTATGAATATTTCAAGTACTAAAAAAATAAAGTTTGTATAATTTTAATTATAAAAAAAACAATTGGTTAAAAATGATTCCTTTTTTTTGTCTTGAAATATTACAATATCTTACAGAAGTTATTTATTTCATAAATATATGTATTTCAAAATATTAGAATTATATATATATAATTTATAATATTTTATCATTGTAAGTACAAATAGTAGGTCAAATATTACTGACCACCATTTATGCTTTTATATGAGTACTGTATATATATATATATTGGAATATATATTTTTTTGTTCTACATGAAAAAATGTTATTCATTTTATAAGCAAAAATATTTTGATGCATTAGAATTTCAATTACATATTTATCTGTAATTGGGTGGTCAAATATTTTATTTTGATCTAAGTACAAATATCTTATAATTACATTTTTTCGATCTCGAGTGTATATATATTGTACTGGTCATGAGCTTTTACTCATCAGTTACTTCTATACTGTGCACATGCCTTGAACATGAAAAGCATGTTACATAACTGAGCAAAGTTCTATTATAATTAATTAAGCGATGATATTCATAAATTTATGAAATACATCCAAGAAGAATTATTATTGGGGTGTACATACCTTTAAAAGGTTTCTTGACCTTTGCATGCCAGTCCTGGAAAAAGATTGCTCACTCCCCAGAAGGATATGCCAATGCCAATTTTTTTTTAAAGATTAACGCCTTTCTTTTTTAACTAGAAAGATAAGAAAATGGATACCCTAATTAATTCTTTTGATCCCGATAAAGATTAATCCCGTGCTAGCTTAGTCAACTCTTTATCTAAGGTAAGTGGTTTGGTTACCAGGTTAATACAGGAGGTTGTTCATTTCAATTATTTGGAACAGAGAAAATTACTGTTAAAACACAGCACAATGCTATAATTTTAAAATAGAAATTCTATATTTATTAAATCCTCTATTATATTTCTTATAATGTTTCATTGAAAAATACTGAATATAACTCAAAACATAAAATTTAGAAAATATTAAATCAATCAATAAATGGGATGGAATGGTCTGAGATTCTTTTTCCCCTACATACCTTAAGCCCTCATATTTAATGAGTTGATAAATATAATTGCTGGTCATGGAGTATACATGTTTAGTACATAACTCTTTAAATGATGATGATAATTAAGATATTATAATCTTAACTGATTTCCATAATATAACTGCAAGTTACCAAAGTTTAAACATTAATAGTTTATAAATGTATCTCAGTAGCTAATAAAAGAATATAAAAGTATTTTGAATCATTATAGTATAATCCACAGACAGTAATAAATATATCCTGCACATAGCGGATAACCAAAATATATAACTATCGCTAATCATTAAAAAATATAATCCTGCACATGGTGGATAGAATAAAATTATATGTGGAAGGGACAAAATAGCAGTAACTTGCAATTTAAAGAATCCTACTCATAGCAGATTAAACATTATAAAAGAAAGTTATATAAAAACGAAACATATAACCAATAAAATATTATCTTGGTCAGTAGGCTTACTTACTTTTCTACTAAATAAACAATCTATATTTAAATGATTGATAATTCTTATATCCAGCATGTAGTGGATAGGTTATTAATACATAAAAAAAAAAAAACTAAACGAATAAGTTGATGCCTATCGATTAATATAATTCTAAGAATAGTAAGCCTACCTCTCATAAATAGAATTGTAAGTGGTTTTTATGGGATTATTAAATATTCAATCTACATATACCATTGAATAAATAATTAAAATAAAATTATTACATGAAATAGGTATAAAAAGATTACATAGTTGATTAGTTAATTAAAAAAACACATAAAATAAATAATAAGAAAATATAAATGTTAAATAATTATACTTGCCAAAGGCTTCTTTCTTCTCTGGGTTAGGGACTGTTGAAGGAACATATAATGGCTGAGCAGGTGATTTCAGAAGAATTATTATTGGGGTATTGGCAAAATTGTTTTAGGTAGCTATATTTCACTGGAACTGGTATCTACATCTTCATGGCCACATCGGGGTTGAGCAGTGCGATTATACTGAATTGGTTTTCTACTCCATCTTCATTTTCACAAAATAATAAGATTTTAGGTCCATGCTTTCAAGTGGTTTGATAATACACGCAGTCAGTTTAAAACTTAAATTTAATTTAGATTTATGTTCTTTTCCTTTGCTTTTTTTTTTCTTGTCTTGATTTAATTTCCATATTTAATTTGTTATTTCATTCTATTAAATATTAGAATGCTCTCATGGTTGATGCTTATCAAGTCAATAGAATTATTACATGATATAGTTTTGGTCTTCTTACACTCCGATTCTCTGATTTCATGCTGGATACTACTCTTCAAAACTAAGAACGATCTACTTTGAGCTGGAAGAAATTTTATAATGGAAAGAAAATTTTAAAAAGGCAAGCTCGTCTCCACCATTGGGAAGCACAGCTAATTTTCTTTTTCTTTACTCTCTATCACTTTCTGCCTTCTCCTTTCTTTCCATATATAACTTTCTGTCAACTGTAACTCTTCATCTCTTATATTTCCATTTCTGCTATCAATCTTCGTCTACTATTTATTCTTTAAATTTGTTTAGTCTGAGAGCATTAATATTAATTATTATTGTGTATGAAAGTTTAATTAGTCATTAAGAGTATTTGAAAGATTGAAAATTGTGTTTTTTTATTTGTTTTTAAAGTTTTTTTCAGTTTGTTATTTATATATATAGGAATTTTTAAAAAAGTTATTTTTTTAAAGTTTTATTATTTACATATTGTAATTTTATATATAGAATTTTTTTTTTTTTACAAAAAAGTTATTTTGTTGATTAGTTTTTAGTAAATTTATTATTAAAAATTATTTACTTTTTAAGATAAAATATAACGTTCGAAAATATGTAAAATAAATAATATGGATTGCATTTGTATTCCACACTGTTTATATAATAGGAAGAAAGAAATTAGGCATGCTGTGATAGAATGTATTATATGTGATGAGGTTTATCACTTGAAATGTTTAAATAAGACTAGGAAGAATGTAATAGGTTTATGGTTATGTAGTCAGTGGGTAAATATGATAAAAGAGGTGAGAATGTGTTTTCAAAGTGTAGATAGTCGAAGGACAGTGGGTGGAGAAAGTAATAGTGTAATGGAGATGATTAGTCAAAAAATAAATAAGATAGAGAAAGAACTGAAGGATGTATAAGTAAAATTAAAATAATTAGAGATAAAATGTGAGGAGATAAAGGAATTATTGAATAGGAATGACAAGGAAGAAATAGATAAGGAGGATCAGAAGGTATTAGAAAATGTTATGGATGGAGTAGAAAAAGTAGATTATGAAACAGTATTGATAGGAGATTCATTAATTAGAGAATGTGGGGCTATAATTGCAAGGGAAAATAGAAGTAGGTATGTAAGAGTATGTTTGCCTGGAGCTAGAATTAGAGATGTAGTAGATAAAGTAAAAAAGCAAGGTAGTAGAGATGTGTATGTTATGGTAGGGACTAATAATTTATCAGAATTATCAGAGAGAATTATGGATGAGTATGTAGATTTGATTAGGAACTTGACTATGATTAAAGGAAGAGTAGGAGTAGTTGGATTATTACCAAGATTTGATAAGAGATATTTGTTAGATAGGGCATGTTCTATAAATGAGATTGAAAAAATTGTGTGAGAGAAATAATGTTATGTTTGTGGATGTGTGGGGTTGTTTTATTGGAAAGAGGGAGTTATATAGTAAAGATGGGTTGCATTTAGAAAAACAAAGAAGTGAAGTTTTAGGAAGTTTGATTTATAAAGAATTTTTTGGGGGAAACTTATAAAGGGGGGGTGGGTGAATTTTTAAATTGTAATATTATTAAAAAAAAAAAGAATGGATGGAATATAAGAAATAAACAAAATGAAGTTGATTTAAATATAAATATAGATATGGAGAAGGAATGGGTTTGTAAAACTAAAGGTAAGAAAGCAATTTATAAATGTAATGGAGAAGAAAAAATTAAAAGAATTTATAGAAAAGTAGTTAGGAAAGAAGAAATTGTTAAAATTGGGTTTTTGAATATGCAAGGTGGTAGGAGACCAGAAAAGTGGATGGAATTAAATAAAACAATTGAAAATGAAGAACTTGAGGTATTAGCAGTAGTGGAAACACATCTAAAAGAAAAAGAAGAACCTATTTTGAAACAGTTGGTATGGCAGGGTACAAATAGAAAAGAAAAAAGAGGTGGTGGTATAGGTGTTATATCAAAAAAATATTTAAATGTTGTTAAATATCAAGAACATTTGTAGTTTGAAATAAGGTTGGGTAGTCAAGAATGGATGGTGGCTATAGTTTATATAGCCACCACTGGAGATAGTCAAGTTATAATGGAATGGAATAGTAATATATATGAATGTCTAGTTAAAGATATACAAAGTTTTAAAGAAAAGGGGAAAAAAATAATGGTTGTAGGGGATATGAATGGGCATATTGAAGAAATTGATGATGTAGATAATAAAAATGGACAGCTTTTGAAGGAATTTTGTCGGAAAGTGAATTTGAGTACTGGAAATTTATTAAATATTTATGAGGGACAATACACATGGTTTAGAAATAATATATTTCATACAATAGATTATGTATTGGTAGAGAAAGAGGGAATAAATAAAATAAGAAAAATTTAGGTGTTTGATAATGAAGAAAAAGTATGCACTAGTGATCATAACTTCATTGTAATTGAAATGGTTAGTAATGTGATGGAGAATAGAAATAAAAGTAGAAATAATAGTGAAAGATGTGGATGGATAGTGAATGATAAGAATAAATTTGAATAATATAAAATACAAGCTGAAGAAATTATGGAAGAGTGGGTTGGAGATGAGTATGACTGGTGTAAAGGAAAGAAGTAGAAAAAGTGGCAAATAGGGTTTTAGGTGAGAATATTCAGAAGAATAAAAGTAATAAAAACATGAGAATTAGTAAAAGTGTAAAAGAGAGGAAAGAAGCATGTAGAGAATATAAGTGTGCTATTAAGAATAAGGAAAGTGAAAAAGATATTAATGCTAAATGGGAAAAGTATTTAGAAAAGAAGAGAGAGAATGAAATTGAATAGTAAATTGTTGGAGGATATTAATAAAAGTGGAAGAGATGGGAGTAAAAATGTTGGAATTACATTAAAAGGACTAATGTAGGGGAGAGAGAGATAGTATTACTAGATGATGAGGGAATAGAGTGTAGCTCTAGAGAAGATTTAGAGATGATCTTAAATAGATATGTAATGAATATAGAAAAGATGTTAGATGTGAATGATAGTGATAGAAAACATGAAAGCATATAGTAATGGGAATATTAGGTTTTCAGAAAATGAACTGAATGAGGTAGAGAAGAAATTGAAAAGTGGAAAGGCAAGAGGTTTAGATGGATGGGCAGCAGAGATGGTAATGAATTTAGGATATAGGGCAAAAGTAAAGTTATTATCTTGTTTTAATAAAATGGCACAGAATAGAGTTTTTCCAAGTAGTTGGAGTAATACAAGAGTAAGATTATTATTTAAAGGAAAGGGTAAGGATCATAGAAAGTTGAATAATTATAGACCAATAGCGGTAACATCAGTTTTATATAAAGTTTTCTCATATATGGTGGCTAGAAGAGTTGTAAAATGGATGAAAGGGAATAATGTAGTGGGGGAAATGCAAAAAGGTTTTAGATTAGATAGGCATATAGGAGATAATTTATTTGTAGTTATACAACTTATGGATATGAGCAGGAATTTAGGTAAACAGTTATATATGAGTTTTATAGATATAGAGAAGGCATATGATAGAGTAGATAGAAATAGATTATGGATAAGTTTAGCAAATTTGGGAATGGATGAAGCTTTAATAGATATTATTAAGAAATTATATGAAAATAATTATTATATATATCAATTAGGGAATATAGAATCAGTTAAAGTTAAAAATGGGGTGGGGTTAAGGCAAGAATGCCCTATGTCACCTATTTTGTTTGTGTTGTATTTGAGTGAAATGGAAAGAGCAATAGAAAGATTAGGAAGAGGGATAGAGATACCATTAATAGGTAGTAAGGGAGTATATATTTTGTCAGGTCTTTTTTTTGCAGATGATATATTTTTGTGTACAGAAAGAAGAGAAGATATGGAAGTTATGTTGAGGACATGTGCAAGGGGTGGTAAAGAGATGGGGATTAATTTTAGTGAAGAAAAATCAAATATAATGATGGTTAATACTGGGGAAAGAGAAGATGTAGAATTTTTATTGGGAGGTATTAAGTTAAGTGTGGTGAATAGATATAGTTATTTGGGAATTATTTTAAGTAATCAGAAAATTATTTGGATGAATGGGAGAAAAAATTGATAAATGAAGCAAAGAAAAGAAAGGGATTGATAAAGAAATTAACAGTGTTTTCATATAATAAATATGATGTAGTTAGAATTATATGGAAAGGAGTTGCAGTAGCAGAGTTAACATATAGTAATGATGCATTATATGTTAGTAAAAAGGTATTAAATTACTTAGAAAAAGTTCAAAGAGAAGTAGGAAGACATTCATTGGATGCAGATGTATGGACAGCAAAAGAGGCAATTCAAGGAGAAATGGGATGGTCAAGTTTTCATATGAGAGATGCAAAAAATAAAATGAAAATTTTTGGTAGATTGCAGTTTATGGATAATAAAAAAATAGCTAAAATAGTATCTAATTGGGTTATGAGTAAAGGGCAGGTAGCAAGATGGGTGAGAAAGGTAATGCAGTGTGCAAAAGATTTGGATAAAGAATTTATATCAGTATATTTGTACAAAAGATGGGATGATTGTGTTAAGAGGATTATTGAGTGTTATAGTAGTAAGGAATGGGATAAAAGAATAGATTTATTAATAAAGAATAGGGAGTTAGAGAGATGGAGAAATAGTATGGAGAGTAAAAAGAGTTTAAGTATATATAGAAATAAACAGAATATTAGGTGTGAGTTAATATATGATAATAGTACGGAAAGTAGTCTATTATTTAAGACTCGAATGGGATCTTTAGCTACAAGAGAATATACATGTAAATGGAAAAAAAATGGGTGATTTATTTTGTAAATTATGTAAGGAAGGAATAGAAAATATTAGGCATTTGTTATAATTGAATGTAAATACATGTAAATAGAAAGGGTACATATAATGAAGTTATGGAAGAATAAATATGAAAAAAGTGATTATACAGAAAGTGAATTATTGGTTTTTATGCTGGGTTTAAGAAAAGATAAAGGGGATTTAGATATAAAGTTTATAGAGTTGACAAAGATTATGTTGTGGAAATTGGATGGAGCAGAATATGGGAAAATTTAGAGTGGGGAATGGAAAATAAAGTTGCTAACAGGTTTATCTGGGCATAATTGCTGAAATATTCTTGACTTCGTTTAAGGAGAAGCCACAATACGTCACGTCACATTTATATAAGTAAGGCGGATTATTAATTCAGAGTTATTCTTCTGCTATATGAGAAAATATTTATTCTGCTAGACTAGAGAGAGTTATTAGATTATTCTGCTGGCATTCTTCATATATTTCTTACGATTCTTCATTATTATTCTGCTTTATTCTTCTGATCCTTTCAGAGATGTTATTCTGCATTTGTTCGTGAAGTATTGATAGAGAGTTACCAGCAAGATCTAAAAGTTTGTCTAAAGAAGTCACCTTACTGGATCCTAAATGGAAGCGAAATTTGTCAGTTTTAATAATAGCCAATTTTAAAATGCTGGAGTAGAAAAAGGCAGTGTGCTGTCTTTCTTCAGGATGACTAGCTTGCCATCCATCGTAAAACACCTGACATCCTGTTATACCATCTAATGCTTACTTAACTATCGTAATAGGTCAGAATGCTGTTGATATAAAACATCTTTAATGCTGCTGAAGCCCACCTAATCCATAAATTAAGAATGAACTGAAACTGCTCAAGGAATCCATTGAAGTCTTCAAAGTGTGCATGGACTCTTTTTTTAAAAGCCGAGGTAATAAAAATTAACCCGAGATATCTCAATAATCCCAATCTGTAGCTACTTTTGTTATATTTAATAGTTATATTTATTTCTTCAGTTCTTTAATGCAGGTTTAATTCCTACTTGGGTTAATATTTTCTTTATATATCTATTTATGCCTCATGTTAGTCTTTATTCTAATGTGCTTGAATAAACCTCGCTGATCAATCCAACTATTCCTTTTTTTATATAATACTATTTTACAAACTGCCATCTTGATGTGGGCTTAATTGTTAAACTACCCCTTTTATTAATTGTTTTAAATATCTCTATGGCTCGCGCATCCAAGGGTTTATTCTCTATAAAAGTTCTCGCTTGGGAACGAAAGTACTCGATAATCCATTCTTATCCAAATATATTTTCTCTATAAATTCTGTAAAAATATTTTAAATTAATCCACTCAAGCATGTGTGAGTTATGTAAGGAAGTTTTATATAAATGCTTGTTTGTCTCACTATTCATTAAAACTGCAATCACCCATTCCCCTCCCTATTTTAATTGATATTAAAATATATTTTATATTTTCACATAAATTAATTATTTATTTAATTTTGATGGGGAATATGCAGGCCATCAGAAAATAAAATTTACGAGAGAGCTATTCTGCCCATTTATAAATTTCCTTTTTTTTTAATTATTTATATATTTTATAATTAATTGTGTGTTGTCAGTGAACATGCTGGGGTGTTGAGAATTACTTTTCTACTTCCCCAAGGGCATCAATGGCTAAGACTATACCCTAGTTTCCTCTGAAGTTCCCAGTAAAGTGTGATATGAAATGTCTCACATGGAAATGAATCATGTATGTTCCTACAGTCATGAAGCTCCTGGGTATGGGCCAGGCTTGGGCTGTTCTAGGTAACTAGAGACCTCCCAGATAAATGGTGAACTGCCTATCCATGACTGTAATAATTTTATTTACTTTATTTCTTTTGTAAAGGTGGTTTCAACATATCACACTCCATCTTTAGTACCATATCTTGCTAGCACCACCATATACTTTTATTATAAATTTAGTATTATATTTGTAGCTCTGTCATACTTAAAACTTTAAGAGTCACCTGAGTTAGTCTCATATCAAATGCTAATATTTTCCCTACTATTTTAATTAGTTAATTTGTTTTTTAGGGCTTTGCATAGCTCGCATATACTTATATTATTATAGTACAGTTTAGCACATTATAATAACTTAATCCAAGTATAAAATATAATCTTTAGATAGCTATCAAATTCGTATAGCTAATATTGTAAATAAATTAATGTTAATAAATATTATATTTGGATTGATTCATTACATTTCTTTTATTCATTTATCCCTGTGGTCTAAATTACACACCATATACACTGATATATATCTTTGGCACATCTATAGTTCTTGTTAGGCAAACCTAGGCCTATTTAGTTTAGAGTTTCTTGTTTCTCCCATGACCACTGGCACCAGCAAGAAACTATTCTTTATTAGCATCAGATGCATTATCACATAGGTGGCACTATGGAGTTTAAACTTATGGATTCAAACTTGAGGATTTCTGGGAGGCAACTCCTAGAGTGTTGAGTTTTGTAGACTGGGGTTGAATTCTGCAGTGTGTTAACAAGGTAGATGAATCTGACCATTATAGGGTTGAAATATATATTTTTGAAGAAGCATTAGAATTTCAATTACATATTTACCTGTAGTTAGTTGGTCAGATATTTTATCAATCTAAGTAGAAATATAATCTACATTTTATCATTCTATATATATATTGTAATGGTCAAAATCATGTGATCAGCCAACAAGATTCGGAGACCTAGCAAAAAATACTTCAAACCCAGCATGTTTGGGATATGGTAATCATGGAACAGTACTAAGTTTTAACCTATTTTCCAGTGCTCCAAAAACCTCCATTATCCGACCAACACTTGTGATGCTACTAATGGTAATCATTTTCCTTCAGTCCCAGTAGTCAGTGTAAAACAAGGACTCTATAAGTCCAAACTCAGCCCCAGCCATGCATTAGAATTACTAAATTAATTTTAAGATACTCACCTGCCCCATCAGAACTTAATACTTTGATACAGCTTAGAATACCATTTTTACATATTTCATAGGTTTTGAATATACACATAGATTATTTAATTAAGTGTGGATATAGTTGGGTGGATGTGGTGAACCAGGGAATGACATGACAAATGTATAGACATAAATATAGTTGATTTATTAATACAAATTCAGTAAAAGATAGAAATAACAATAATAATGTTTGGATCTTATTATGATCCATGTATGGGCATTACAAGTGAACCAGAAATAATAATTACAACAAATATGTAAATATCAGTTATTAGATGTGTGTGAGCATTACAAAAGAATTATTTATTGATAATGGTAACAGTATTTATGTATCAGTAGGATAAGTGTATGATTATTACAAAGAAATCATATGTCAATAATGATAACAACAGTTATGAATCATTATGATACTGTATGAGTATTACCAGTGAACCAGAAATAATAATTACAACACTATTTACATATGTTATTAGACGAGTGTGAGCATTACAAAAGAACTATCTATTGATAATGGTAACCAATATTTATGTATCCATATGATAAGTGTATGATCATTACAAAGAAATCTTGTCAATAATGATAACAAGTTATGAATCATTATGATACTGGATGGACATTATGAGTGAACCAGAAATAATAATTACAACAATATTTAAATATCAGTACTATCCATGTATGAGCATTAAAAAAAATTATATGTTGATAATGATAACATTTGATCAAGTAATATGCCACTATAAAATTAATATGCCAATTATCAATAGTAAATACAATACTTGGTTATATTAAGTTAGAGGCCAGAAATATATATATAACAAAATTGATGTGCATGTTCACATACATAGGAGAAGCTAAGTATTTTCCCAGCAGGAGTTATGGAATAAAGCATAATTCTATCTCCCTTTATTATTAACAATTACATTATAAATAGGATTTATCTATCCCACACAACATTACTAACAGACATGATCAAGAAATCTAATTACAGAAGACAGTGGTATCTCTGTTTGAATCCTGTGCCAGCTATATTATTATTGGCATTGGCTAGATAAGCCAATCTTCATAACTGAATAATAAAATATATAGATAAGTTCCTATGAAGACACATTCACAGTCAGTGAGGCATGTGTAAGAACTGGAGGGTGGGCTATGAATCAATATCGTCATAGAGTACCCATTTTATCGGCTCAAAACATGGCTATCTCCAGAACTGGTAAAATATCTGTCTGGCAGCTCACATAGCATTACTCGACATATATTCATTATTAAAAGCACATAGGCACAGATCATTCTACCAAGTAACACTGATATATTTGCCCAAAAGGCATTAACTCATATTTGTATAGATGTTTTCTTAAGCCTGCATTTGAAATTTAATAAAACAAGTAATGATGTGAAAATTAAGATAACCACACTTTATAGGCTATAAAATGCCCATGATCTTAAATATAAAGCTTAATTACAAATTATCATCATAAATTGCTAAAGAGGCAATAAGATAGACTGCTGAGAGAGTATTTTTCTCCTAAATGTATGCATCATTAAATATATTGTACCTGTCGAAATTGTATGTTAACTCAACATGATTCACAGCCTAGGTAAAAGTACCTTGAATCCAACCATACATGAGATTAAAGATAAAGAATACTTATGGATTCTGCCCTGTTTACCCATTCTCTAAAGCTGTAAATTAATTAACAACATTTTTGAGGCAAGCAATTAATCTTTTCCACACTACGATGCACTAGCATCAATGGTGGAGCATGAGTCTCAACTAATTCGTATGTCTAACTCTAATTATTAACTTTAATTAGACTATATCTATTCATTTAAATATAAAATGGTATGTGTGTGACCTTGAGTCATCAGATAACAGCACAATAATTAATTAGAAAATACTAATTTTAGAATGAAGAAATATGAGATGAACCACAGGTAGCTTAAATTCACAGATATATATATTTAATAAAACATTTTGATAATTTATCTAATGTCTCTGATTTGATTTCATATAAGTTAGTTAACACAAATTCCTATTCTGTCACTTATTATGCCTCTGGCAAGAGAGCGGTATAGTTTATATGCCAATATAACAAATATAAACGATTATCGATTTGTGGGAAATGCCCGCCGAAGTCTGAGATATAGGAATAGATATTTTTAAAGAGCTATGACAAATATGATTTTATTCTGATTGATTTTATGATTTTATTTTAAGAGAGAAATGATTAACTCAAACTATAGGGATTGGTGTCGGAGAGAGTGACACATTTAAATATAAATGGATTGCGATATTCACAATCAAATATTTCAAGATTTAAAATACATAAATTAGTCAGATTGTGGTCAATCCCCCATAATGTGCTCAGACAAAAGAAAGTCAACAAATCCCAGCCTTCAATGTTACATTACTAGCATAGACTCAATTCCCCTGCCCCATTCCTGTGATGCCAAGAAATAAAGAAAGAATAGTCTGTGCCATTGGCAAACCTAAAATATTTCAGGTGAAAGAATGAGAATCACGAAGGCTAGCTAAGCTCCACTTACCCTGGTTCTTCCCATTATAGCTTTCATATCCTGACAAGAAAATTGATGGCCAGTGAAATTATCACATGGTCTAGTTATGATCTAGCAGTCACAGAGAACAAAAGACAAGTAATTAAGCAAAATACCAGTAAGGCAAAATACAGAACTGGAAAATATATTTTAGCATTTAAATATAGAATTATGCTAAGGTAAAGATTACACAAATGTTATACAGATTGACCAAAATCAGACAAACAAGAATAAAATAAGCATTAATTATTATTAAGAATATTTATAATGAGCGATATGTATCTCCCTTCAACACAAAATCCCAATAACATTTCAAATGACATTTTATTTCTCTCTTATTATTTAACATGAATCTAATTTTCTAAACCCCTCTCCCTTTCACTCTTTAAAAATGAAATAATTTAACTAAATGAATTCTCATACTTGAATCTCATGTCTTCTCACAACTGGTTTCATCTCAACAAAACAAAGGTTGCTCCAAAATCTTCAGAGCTATGGAATTATTCATTTTTATTTACCGACAAGCGTTGGTCAGGAAATAGGCAGTAAATATTTATTTAAGTAGAGTGAGATGGTACAAAATTGGCATATATTCATTTCATTTAAGTAATTAATAACAATATTTCTTAAACTGCATTAGAAGAAAGTTTAGCATTAAGAGGCATAATTTTTAGACAGATAGATGGAGAGCAAGGACATTAGATTTTTAAGTAATTGCAAGTGTAGTTTACAGACTATTAAATTAAATACTTTAAATTACATTTAAATTATGTTATGGGGATTACATTTTGACATTACGATTAGCAGGATTTACATTATTGGGTCACTGGAGTTTTAGAAGAATAAATTAGGTGGTTAGAAAAAACAAATTGGAAACATATTACCTAATTTATTATGAGTCCAAGTGGAAGTTGGAATCCCACAATGAAAACTGAATTTCCACACACGCATAGCTAGCTATGAATTGAATAAAAGAATTCAATAGTTAAGCAGTTCATTTTTGATGAATTTTCTCCAGCATGAGGTATTGGATGATCATTTTTGGGACAGTGGGAGATGGGCAAGTTAAAACCCATCTACCCAACTACCATGCTTTCAGACATTTTTTAAAAATTTAACCCGCATAGGTTTATCAGGCAATCACTGACAAAAACCATGATTGGCTGGCTTCTATGGTTCTCTGGCTATATATACCTATTTTAATTATTTTTGGGAAATTCCCTTTTTGATATGCTCCAGGCTAAGTGGCAATGTTTGGAATACCTAAAGTATATTGGTATTGTTTTCTTGAAATCAACTTTCCGACAAACCCAATAATTTAATTGTTTCAAATCTATTTTTAATTAAATGTAGAATTGCAGAATTTATATTTCAAATTATCTTTTCCATTTTAGTTTTACTTTAATTAGAAAATCCATTACCATTTTGTTAATAGATTTTCTTTTGTTTGAACGCTAAGGAATGTTAGTAAGGTTTATCGTGAAAGCAAATCTCCAGAATAAAATACTTAAAAAATATATTAAAAATTTATATAATATTGATTTTTATAAAAGTTTCCATCTGTAATTCTATATATATGTATTTGCATATATATATATTGTACCGGTCAAAACATGTTTATCCATCTAACATGAGCTGGAACTCACAAACTGTACTTCAAACCCAGTCAAGCCCGAGATTTAGGTCAGGGACCAGCCTGAATTCGAACCACTCTCTAAGCCCCAGATCAAACACCTAATGGATAACATAACAATGATGGTACATGAAAATTAATTTTAAATCCGGTCGACTAGCAAAGCTGAGCAAAACAATGAGACATCTATTAACTTTGAGTAAACTAAAATATATATAAGCATGGCTGTAATATGTGGAAGTGGAGAAAAAGGAATTTGAACTACTCAAATAAGTTGACAATAAAAATATAGTTTAATAAAATGACAAATTATTTACATACATTTATAAATTAAGTATATACATTAATATGTGCGTGAATGAGCAAGCGGTCTACCAAACGATAGATAATTATATATTGTCATTCACGCTATATTTCTCATATGCTCTTTATTAGCTAAATAATATATTATAAATAAGCACACACCTTTGGTGGGTCCAAGATTAAGATTCCAAATCGATTATTAGAAAGAATTCACATAAAATTGTTGTTAACACTTTGATTTACGGTTCAGAAACATGGTGACTAACATATATATTTCTAGGAGCATTCCAAAATTCATTATACATATAATACAAACTATTTTCATGCCATTACGGTCATAAAAATAAATAAAATACATTTGAAAACATATTTGAATCTATGACAAAATATTTAATGAAAAATTATTTTAACAATAGTAAGACGAACGCTTTATTTTCCCCAAATACAAATTATTTTTATGAAAAATTATTTTAACAATAGTAAGACGAACGCTTTATTTTCCCCAAATACAAATTATTTTCACACCATTACAGTCATAAAAATAAATAAAATACATTTGAAATCATTTATATTTGAATCTATGACAAAATATTTAATGAAAAATTATTTTAACAATAGTAAGACGAACGCTTTATTTTCCCCAAGGCATATAGATACTCTTAAATACAGGAATAAGTTATGATAGTGGGATTGTATGATAAGATTGAAATAACATTAGTAATTAATCTAGCTATTAATATTTGGCATTGATATATATTTTGAGCAGAGCACATGTTTAATATTAGAGCATTAAAACTGGGTCATGAAGCAAAAGAAATAATAATACGAAGAAGTTTGCGCTGCTGACATTATAACCAAGAACAACAGGAAAAGTCGTGCTTCTGGATGAAAGACAAAGTGGATAGGCATGCCGTGGCCCAGACTTTTGCTGGTATCACCGATGCAAGAGGCCTTTTCTACGAAGAAGTGAATATGCATAGCGGGTGCCAAACTTATGGGAATCACCACCAGAGGCATTTTATATGAAATAAATGTGGTTCTGGATAACTCAACTATCTATGGAACAAGATATGAGAAGAAATCTACGGGTTCAAACTTGTCGCAACCCCCAGATTAAGATTAGAAGCATGTAATATATATATACGAAGATAGGCCAAATGTCAGTAACGCGGTATGGATGAATGTCACTAACAACATGGAATAAGTTTTACTGCTTTAAAATAAATGACCCTTGTTTGAATGCCATAATTTAGATAAATAATACGCTATGCAGTTATGTATATATATATAGAGAGAGATTTCCCTAAATAAAATATACATTAAGATTTTACCTAGTAAAAGAAACATTAAGATTTACCCCCATCCCTTTTCTGCTATTTATAAATAAATCAATCCCACCTTCGCTGATTTTACAATAACTGGAATATATAAATACTGTATTTGATATTTTGAAAGTAAAAATAAAACTAGCAGTTATAAAAAAAAAAACTAATCCATCACCTTTTCAGAATTGAATAACATTTATAAAATAAATATGGTTTCAAAGCATTAATTAGCTTAAGTTATGGATTCACCCCAGATAGAAAATCCAGAGTTAAACAGATATATATTTTTATATGAAAAATGAACCTAAATGTTGATTCGTAAAAACAATCTGGCGAACGTATTAGTTAATAATGCGTTATATTTTAAGGGGACGTTAAATAACCTTGATTCATAAAGGTTTACTTAAAAAAAAAGAAAAGATTTTACAAAATTCAACTCGTCAGATTGTTAGAGATAATAATAATAAAAGCATATATATAAAATCAAGTAATAAATAACTATAAAGAATTGACCGCAACAAAGTTAAGGAAAGTTAGAGCATATGAGATAGGATTAAATTTATAGACATTATTTAAGAGCAAATTACATTTACATATAAAAAAACACAAAAATAATACATGTGAAATCTTGATATAAGAATTCGAGATTAATTAGGCAAGCTAGACCTAATTTCAATGGTGGTGGTTTGAAATAATTTACCTTGCACAATTTTAAATGTTCATATTAAAAAGTCCAGCTCATGCATGGCAGTTCTTATGTGACAGCAAGCTTCTATTTAGAACTCCAGAATTCTCCATTGGGCTTTTACTTCATTTCACAGGAGCAAAATGACATGGTGGTGGCAGATGATGACCCAACAGGGCCGAGAGGTGATGAGCTTTCTATTCTTACATTTCAAAACAGCTTGGATTCAGCTAACTGTACCGTTCCCTCAATAGTAGCTAATCTCCTCTTGATTAAAAATTCAGCCATCTTATACTTTTGCCCACGTGTTTTTGGAATGCCTTTAATCACTTAGTTTTAGCTTTACAATCTAATCTCTGATCTAAAAATTCTTACTTTTCCTTCATCGGTTATTTTTGAAGATGCAACAGTAAGATAGCATCCAAAAATAAATTCAAATCTATTTCCAGATTAGTAATAGATTTGACAAAAATGTTTATAATAAAAGAAAATCTTAATCCCATTTTAAGTAAAAACTTTAATTAAAAATACCTTCCCCAGATTAAAACAATAGTTTTTCCAACCCTTTCATTATTTTTAGACAATCAACTGTAGCATCTTCCATATTGGATTTTACAAAATATTTTCAGTTTAAAAGAAAAAATGCTTTAAAAAGAAAAAGTTGCACAAATGACATATAATAAAATATTTACAAAAAAATCAATATTTTGTTAGTATTTTGCTCCTATATATATATGAGCCGCACCTATGTATTTTAAAAAAAAGAATTAATAATCATAAAATTAATATTAATAAAAATGTTAATTTAAAAGTTAAAATTTTATAATGTAGGTGCGCATTTCAAATGTATACATAAAATATATGTACACGACAAAAGGAGCAGGATGGGAAATAGGGTTTGAACACAGGTTAGTAGATAGAACTATGAAGCTCAATCTTAAGCTAAGATTGACTGCTTCATTTCTCCGCACATACAATGAAACGAAAAAACAAAAACATTGAAAAAAAGACCTTGACTAGGAGTTTTCAAGTGATGACCAAAAGAACAATGAAAAAATAAATTTTTATATGTACATTTCATTTTTTTTTGCTGAGTTAGTTTCTGTTATTTTCCCTTGTTTTAAGAAAATAATCATCTCCTGCCTAATCACTTACTGCTCCCACACTTTCTATACATCTGCCCAACTATAGCTTAGCTAAAAATTTTATCTTTTGCTTGCTGGGAAAAAAATTTTTGTTTATTTAAGATTTTATACTAATCTAGTCATTTCACCTTTTAGTTTCTCATGGTTGCACCCTTACATCTGAAAAGAAAACTCATAGTTTGGTTATTACATGTTTAAATTTTTATACATTAAAGCATTAAATAAAAAAAAAATTGCTCTCAATAATTTTTTTATCTGAATTCGAACCTTCCACTTCCAACATTTTTGCATTTGATTCACTACTGGTTAGCAAAATTTCTTTTTATAAGGGTGCCAGATAACACAGAGTGATAAATGATTTATGAATTATTTACACATTTTTTATATATGTCTCGATAACAAAAAAAAAAATTATATATGACTGAAGTATGTAGGTGATTACATTGAAGAGAAAAAAATACATATGTACTATACTTATGGGGAAAAGTTTTTCGAGCTTTTATGCTTGAGATACAACACAATTTCTCCACATATATGGGTTTCCAAAATATATATATATATATATATATATAGCAATGCAATACATGCAAAAAATTTTCAAACACATCTATTCCTTTTGAGATATTACTCTGTACCTACACATCACACATACACACCTATGTACATATATATGCAGCACTACATATACAACTACATAGATTTTACACACACACACATCTATATACATTACATAACACTACACACTATTGGAAAAGATAAAAAAAAAAACTTTGGAGAAAAGTTGAAAAGAAAAAAAAATCCATACACCTGCCAAATTCTCTACAATTGGCTTTTAAAATAGATATAACATTATATACTAAATTAACAACAACAACAAAAAAATTCTATACACATATTTTCCCATTCTCCCTAAAATTTAACACTACCTTTAGAGCAAACACGGAAGAAAAGTAAGAAAAATTTCTACATAATAAAACTCTGGACGAGAAAAAAAAACTCTTACATATACATTGATATAGTAGTTCAAACTACTTTCACATTTTATACAATCTATTTACCCATATGAGTTTTCACTTTTAATGAATCAGTTTATCAAAAAAAAATTTTTACAGTTTATGGATGGAAAACAGGGTATTACTTTTTAATTTATTAACAAAACAGTATTTGATTTTATAAAATCAATATGACAAAACAAATCATTTTACATTCTGGAAAATTATGTATATATTAAATTATATATAGCAAATTATACACATATAGCTCATAAATTATTTAGGGTGTGGGAATAATTAACAGGCTCCACGATTGGGCATCCAAACCCGGAAAAAAACCCATAGCCTCTGTGCCAGTCAAAATCATGTATCCATTCAACAAGACCAATAATCCAAGCAAAAGTACCTTGAATCCAACCATGCACAAGATACAAATGTCAGGGCAAGGGTGAATACTAACCTACTTGCCTGAACTATTGTCTCTCTGACTAATGGATAACGTTTGTGATAACATGAGCAGTGCTTGATTTTATTCAGTCCCAGCTGGAGATCATGGTTCACAAAGAGACTCAAAATAATAACGGTTTTATATTTAGTGAATTGCAGAATGGTACAGATATGATTGGATATCGATTACTAATGGCTTGAATCATAATATCACATGATCACTATCTCATACTAGCACAATAATTGTTATTAAACAATTCAAAATACAGCAAAACTCTCCATATAGTAGTGCCACAAGCCAGAAACTAGTCTGGGGATATTGGATGAGTAGGCACTAGATATGGATTTTATGCACAAGCCTTCTGGCATCCATTGATTGCTCTTGTTAGCACAAGATGGCACTACTATATGGAGAGTTTTGCTGTATTTTGAATTGTTGAATCATAATAATGATAATTCTTTATGCCAACATTACAAAGAAGTGAATTAAATCAAAGAAATATAAATAAACAGAGTAATTAACCTTAGAGATTCAGAGCGATGACAAACTAAGCTTATTTAAAATAATGATATTACAGGAATTTATTAAGAAATTTAGGTACAAAATAAGTTGGGTTTTGTTTATACAACTAGGTTATTTTTATTTAATTCATTTTGATGCGGCTGTGATAACAATGTAAAAGTTTGTTAATTGGTCTGCCAAGAACCAATCAGCAATAAAATATTATTAGCCCTCTTTGAAAGATTACAAATCTATTTTATATATAAATATAGATAGATAGATAATGATATTAAAGATGTGCATTTATAACACTATTACATTTAAATCAGTTGTCTTTACTGAGTGTGGAAAGCAAGATAGTTCATTTTAAATAAATTAGATAATCATATTTAACTAATTAACAGGATAGGTTTGTGAAAGATGTGCCATCAGCATTTCAGGTTTGCTAAATAAAGATATAAAATGATGATGAAGGCAGTGTGCTATTATAGATTACAACAAAAATAAATGAGGTCTGTTATGAACCTCTGGGTGGCTTTACTAAAAGAAATCACTGATAAATACAGGTAGATGATGAGAAATGCTGGCCCTCCAGCCAAAACATGTCTCTAAATAATCATAATAATAGATTTGATGTGCTGGACTTCCCATACACGTCTTAATGGAAATGCCTGGAACAAAATCCCTTGGTATGAACTACGTCTACTTTGAGGGAGTGTGAAAGATTGGACCGGCCACATTTAAACTTCCAAAGGTCCTGAGGAGTAAGTAGCAAAGCAAAATAATAATAATAAATGAATGGCTGTAGCTATAAATACATAATGCCTTAGACATATATAGATAGAAAGTGTATCACTAACGAAAATAATAATTTAAATCCTGATTAAAATAAGCAGCTCCCTGACATAATAGAAAGTCCCTACAAACCTTAGGCCATTACTAAATGGATCATAAAACAATATAAAAAGGGAAGGCAAGAATTAAAATTTAGAATATAAATTGTTTTCCACACTTTCCAAATATTTCATTTATTAAGTTGTTAAATAGTTTATCATCGGTAATTACAAATAAGACTGTCTTTTAACTAACATAGATGGAGCATTGGCTATCAAACTCACTTATGGTGAAGTTTGACAATATACAGCATAACAAATTATACATCGAATTTTTACTATTTTTTGACAAATAAAATATATATGTATGAAACATGTATTGATAAAATGCTTTCAACAATTTTCTCTCAAGACATATTTTACAGAAATCGTAATAGATTTACTTAACTGATTTACTAAAATTCTTTATTCTTTCAGAAAAATTTACGAGGGCAATTTTAAATTGGATGTAATAATAACACATCTAGTTTTTAAAATAATTTCTATCATTTAAAACAAATTTATAATATAAGGTACAAAACTAAAACTTTTTTTAATTAATTAATTTAACGGAAATAAGTCTCCTGTAATGATTTTTAACTGGAGAAAATAAGGGAGAGTTTTAAACTTAATTGCTCATTGAATTTTATACTTGGCAATTTCAGTAAGTCAAATATTCTAAATAAACCAACAAAAATTAATTTAATTTGCTGCATCAAAATAATGTGAGATTTTTATAAGAATTGATATTTTAAATTTAAGAGAAAAATTAAAAGACACATTTTAAACTAAGTTGTATAAACATTACAGATATATAAAATATAAATTAACATTGATTTAGAAAACAAGTAAAATAGAATCAATGACTTACGGCATAATAATATACCTATTGGGAGATGTTCCATGGCTTGAAACAGGCAGTTATACACATTTAGCAGGCTTCCTTGACACAATAGTCTCCGGCTGATTGTTGAAAGCACTGGGAAGGCATTGATGAGTTGGTGGAAACAGAGCTCCAGGGAGCAACACCGATCTTTTCACCCCATCATTTCTTTAATCACAATGTACTGTAAATCTAAACTACTGTCTTCAGTGAACTCTTCAAATAATAATCCTTCAATAATCCTCTCTTATCAAAAATTTCCACTATATATGTGATCTGGCTTTATCTATAGGATTCGATCTACAATGACAACCACCAATTGCAATCGCTCTAAGTGTTTCTCTGAGGTTGGTGCCTGCTTTGGAGGGAAATTTATCATCCTGCATTAAACATGCCCCAAGGGTTCATTTGCCAATTAAAAAAAAACAGCAACAAGCATATTCAGTTTATCAGTCATTGTATTAAGAAAGTCTATTTAATTAAGATTTAGATTAACAAAAATGTAAATTTTATTCAGAAAAATTTTAGGAATTTGGTACAATGACTTTCAAATTTAATATTTGACATAAACTTAAATAGAAATTTACAAAATATTTATTACAAATATTACATTGTTTACATAATTGATCCTTTAATGTACATTTATCAAAAGATAAATATAAAATGTTACCAACTGATTAATTTAAGAAAAATGAACTTTAATAAAAAAATTTAAAATATTTGCAACATTTTATAGATATCTAGAATTCAATTACATATCAATGCCAATTTAATAAAATAAACATAATATACACATTTACAAATATTATAAAATAAATAGACTATTATAAAAAGGTTAGTTAATCATAAAATACAAATTAATTAGGTAAAAGATTATAATATTGATTATAAATATACTACTAACTATTATGAGATGGGTGTCAATTAATATAAAAGTTGGGTTCAAACCCATACTAGTGCTGATGACATTGACACTAGGTGAAGCAGAAATATGTATTATATTTCCAGCTTCAATATATATATATATGGGCCCCTCTAATATTTATAATAAAACATTTTAATAGAAAATTAATAATTTAATAACTTATTTACTGGCCTAAAATTTAAATGTAAGATAAAATGGCAGATGGAAAGTTTTACAAACATCGTAACACGCTTAGATCAGGTTTGATCCTTGTCTAGTAATTTAGAAAGATGTGAAGAATGGATCTGGCCTACAGATCCATCTGCTTCAATATATATAGCGAGATGCAACACATACTTTTATAATAAGTAATATTGCCAATTTTACATTTAAGAAAAAAAAGCATGATTATTTTTTAACACATATATAAATGCACATATATATTATTTCATTTAATTGTCATAAAGAATCAATCTGAACTAAAACTCGTAATCTGCTCGTAAAGCCAATACCTTGTTAACAAAAATAAAAGAATAAATGAGTGTGAAAATCATTATCTATTTAGTTTATATTTGAATGAGATTTTGTTAACAAGGTATTGGCTTAATTACATATATACGAGCAGATTGCAAGGTTTAGTTCAGATATTTTATTTTTTCTCTCTCTCTTTTTTTAAGAAATAAATGACATTTTTAACTGACAAGGATTGACAAATGATTTAAGAAGTTCAAGTTTGCATTTTTTTACTTTAAAGTTATAAAATAATTATAATTCTCCCCTTTAAAATTGGAGATGAAACAAACAAATTTATGCATAAATTGAGCAACCAAATTTATGCATGAATTGATTCAATAGTAAAATATCATCTGTCCAATACTTGCTGAGTTGGCATATATAAAATTAATCAATAAAGTATATATTTTTATAACTAAAGAAAATATACATGACATATTTCAAAATGTATAATAAAAGATGGTATTTAGAAAATTTATAGACTTTTGTTCCATTAATAATTAGAAATTAACATTTTGTACATTAATAATTAGAAAAATTATATACATGTTTTTACTTTAGGGGATTTTTAATAGATAAAAAATTTGTTTAATTAATTAAAAAATTCCAAAAATAAGTATGGTGTTTTTACATTTCAAAATAATAATAATAATAATAATAATAATAATAATAATAATAATAATAATAATAATAATAATAATAATAATAATAATAATAATAATACAATATTTATATTTATTCAGACCTTTTAAAAGTTTAATTTATAAAACAATATTTTAAATCAGAGTTATTATTTATTTATTTCTATTTCAGTAAATGTAGAAAATATCTACTATAATTTTTGTCTGTGTTTATTTCTACTTTTGTTTCCTTTATTTTACGTATATATATGCACATACACTATATTAGTGTATGCTATGTAAGCCAACTGGTTACAACATATATGTAAATAATGTAATAATATATATATTGCATTCTAATCAAAATCGGAATGGTGAATTTATAGCATACTCAACAGACGTTAATTTAATTTTATTATTAATAAATTTATATTAAGTTATTCCAGTGAATTTATTTAATCCTAAACTAGCTTTACAATGTTATATGTTGACATCTCTTGTTCACAGTAACAGTTATAGAGCTTTTGCTTCCTAAGCTGGATTCATGCATAACAATCAGTTATATAGATTGGGTTTGTGTTTGGTGTTATAAATATCCAGTTAATGGTGATTTCATTACTTTTCTGTATTGCTGGATGTCACTAAGAAATATTTTTTAAACTTCATGCACTAAATTTTATTTTAACATTAATTAGAAATTAAGTTTATAGTTCACCAGTACATTAAAGGTACTAAATGGCCAAAGTGCATTGGTGATGATCAGCATGTTTTAGTATGCCAGTGTTATTTTTTTTAATTATTATATTCTTATGGATTAGCATTTAAGTTTGTGCATCCAAATTATTGTTTATATAATCTTCCCCAAGCTTGGCAAAGGCTAAATAATTAATCTGGTCTGTAGTGGACCACTTTCAAATCCAGTCTCAAGGTTGGCTGATTTTATTTTTTTGATCATTCATGATGATGAATGATTATTATTCTTCTCTGTAATTGTGGTGAACTTATAGTCAGTTTTTGCACTATATTCATTATATCATTATATATTTAAATTTGATTCATTAATTGCGATTGATGAAGAGATTCGCTCTTGACTTCATATATATATTGAATTTCTATTTCTTGTTTCCTCTGAAGTGGATTTAGTATCAGATTGGATTGTAATGATTCATTGAATAATTATTTTATTGACAAATTATTGTCTATTTGACCTTCAGAGTTAGGTTATGATTGTTATAAAATAATTACAATACGCATATTGCAGATCAGACAATGCAATTGGTACAAGAAATCTAGGATTTTGAAAATTGTTATAATAATCTGAAAATACTGGTGGAAAAGGAAATTGAGTCTAGGGAATAACAGTTGCCAATCTGACATATATTTGTGATTTCAAATCTTTAATTATAGTTCTAATAACAATGCTGGCCTAAAATATTATGTTTGATAGTAAGAATGCAGATAGTTTAATGCTATATGCTCAATGTATACTGAAATTCTTCTTTCATGAATAAAATTGAGGAAAATATAACATTTTGCAAGGCAGAAAATGATCAAAAATCATTAATTATTTATGCAAATACTCAAAACATGAAAATTTCTTTATGAAGAGATGCACAATAAATTTAATGCATATTTCAAATTACTAGCCTCAAGACATATGCACATTGCATTTTTAGCACAGACCAAGCTAAGGCAGAGAAACTCCATGAGTTTGATAGAGCAATAAATTATGCATATGGTGAGTTTTTTAAAAAATGCTTCTAGGGTTATTCCTGTGAAATATAATGGAAGAAAGATTGAATCAGTAAGAAATATGATGGAAAGAAAGGTTAAGGCAGCAACTCCTTGTTGATAATGATCTATCTTATAAAGAAGTTAACAAAAATAAGGTATCTCACACAAAATAGTCCTAGACCAATACAATCTAGGGAACTTCAGGATTATTGGTCAATCAAGGGTCATGAATTAAACTATCAGAAAAGTGAAAATGACTGCAAACAAAGTTATCGGGCAGAATTTCAGGAAGATAAAATTAAATGCTTTGGCTGTGAAAAAAAAGGCCACATCATCCAGATATGTATTAAATTTTGAGGTGCACTAATTGTAGGCTAAAAGGTCAATATAAAGCTGAATATTAAAAATAAAATATATAAATAATACTTTTTCCAAATCTGTAGAAAAAACATAAGCATGAATATTAAATATAGCTAAAAGGTGTCCCTAATAACATGTAAGAGTAGAAAATTCCAGCCATCAGTAAAATATTTCTCAAAATGGAAGATATAAATGAGAATAAAATCTAAGTAAGAACATATTTTAAAACTAATCATTCAAAATCAAGATTAATAGTGTTATAAAAAATCAACATTGAAAGAGAGCACAAAAACAGATTCCTAAACTTATTTAAGGCAGAGTAAGGAAAGATTAAACCCATTTCTTTGGAGCTAAATCTAAAAGAAAATGCTATGCTAATTATTTATAAAGTGTATAAAATGCTATTCTACCAATGTGCTATTCTACCAATGAAAAAACTTGAGATGACACTGAAACAAGAGTCAGATTGGGTCATACCTATCACATTAATTACAAAAGCTGATGAAACTTTTGCAAAGATTATTACCATATAATCAATAAAAATCTTATCAAAAATATTTATCATGTACTATAGTTCAAAAATTCCTTGCATTTTCTGAAAATGAACTTAATATGACATTCCACCAAATTCTTGTTAGCAAGAAATCATAAAACCATTTAAGATTAATCACTATATAGGATTGGTCTACTGCAATCATTTTGATATATAAGAAGCAATGAATAAAAGGATAAAAAATCCAGTCAGATGTCACATGACCTAATTTTAATAAAGCTTATATTTACAAATGTAATATATAGAGCTCACAAAACAAGCTCTTAACAAGCTTTGAGAATATCCTCAACCCCAGACCAGTTTCTGCATCTAGCATCATCAGTGAGATGCCAGGATATTCATTAGATTAAAAATACTAAGACAATCCCAGCACTTTATCTAATGTATAACTATTGAAAAGAAAATCTGAAATTTTCAGACATCCATATGTCTAAAAATCCAGCTATCTAACTCAAAGAGCTTGTTTTTCGAGCTCTATATATAAGAAATAATGAATATGTTTCAGGCCAAGACTGATACTTGTGCTAAGGAATAGAACTTCAATGATATACTTATCACAGTGAAGTCAGAAACATCTCTGAGACTATAGATAATGAAAGTATGTTATAAATTATAAATTTGGTGTGCAACTAAATGAAATATATATATATACAGAATGTCCCAATGATTAAAATTTTAGTGTAGATCTATTATTTATAAGAAATGGGCAGTAAAATTACCCAAAAACCTGGAAATGTTAAAAAAACCTTAGATATTCTTAAAACTTCTTAATTATTTTGAGAATTTTTTTATAAAGAAAGCTATATCCATTATATGACTCCTATAGAGAAATCAAAAATAAATCTTTTTTTAAAAAAAAATCTTTACTAATCTCATGCAAGTTTTTCATAGATCATGAGAGCAATCTGGATATGAATTTTATATGGTTGCTAGGGAGTACAGCATTAGAGCAATGAAAACCATTTAACATATAATAAAGAAAGATAATAGCCTATGTGATCTAGAACATTATCCAGTGCAGACGGAAATTACAGAATGCTGGACAATTCTTGAATATGTGCTTTCTCAGTAGTTACAGATTATAAATCATTTCTGGTATATTTAAAATCTAAACAAACACTAGATCATTTAAGTCCATACAAAGTTATGTTGTCTAAATTTTGAGTCAGTATATGATTAAAATCTAAATGATTCTATATGCCAATGTGCTAACAAGAATCCCTGATGGAAAAGAACCACAGAAAATAGATGGAGAAATTAACTATACTGATACACTACAAATAAGTATGTTAAAAATAAAACAGTACCAAATTTATCAAATTAAAGCCTGGTTTTTATATCAAATAGATAAGTGGAGTTAACCAGCTAAATGCTCAAAAATATTGCCATTACTTTTTAAAATATGAGAGAAAATTCTATTGCATGCAAAAAATGCATATTAAACGATGAGTGAGTACTGACTGATTCACAGAATGAGAAAAAATACTTAAATTGCTTCTTCATCATAGTCGTCTAGAAGTAGTGAAGGCATTAGCTACAAGCTATGCTTGGTGACCAAATGTCAGGAATGAAATTAAAAACCATATATAAAAAGCTGCAAATCATATTAATCCATAACTAAACTAAAGAAAAAAATATATCAGAGCCCCTCACAAACAAGACATAGCAATGCAATCAGTCCATCCAAAAGTTACACACTTCTGATGGGTCGAATATTGGTAGTAAAAAACATGAATATAGAAAAAATAATCAAATTTAAAAGATATTTTTACAATAAAACTTATCAGACTTTTTTTTTTCAGACAACGGGTCTGGGTTTAAGAATAGAGAAAATTTAGCAAGCTGAACCAATGTAGACAAAAAGGTAAACTAAATGAAATAAAATGAAATTGCCAGAGACAAATTAACAATTACTAACAAAAGGGCATATCAATACAACAAAAGCAAATGTAGAGACTTGAACAAATTAAAATAGACACCTAGGTCACTAAAGATCAAAAAGATCTGCCAGGATGTATAAAGTAGTATGTTTAAGAATATGATTGCTTTAAAGTAGATAAATAAATTGATAAATATTAAATTAATAATTATTAGAGAGAACAATAGAAAGCTGTATAAAATTCTGAAAAGCAAAATTATTTTAAAAAGAGAAAGATTGGAAAAATATGTTTTCCAATTCTGTAATTACATTATATTTAATAGATTATACTGAGATTTAAAAAAAGCTTTGTTATACAACATGAAGAGGAGTTTTGTAGAGAGAACTTTATTAAGAAAATTAAACTAAAGTTGGTTGTTTTACAATAGCGTGTTGAAACCACCAGAGGGCGTTATTTCTATGCTAGCGCACAGAAATATGCCGTTTAGGTGGCCGCCTCTGCCGCTATCGAACGTTCTATTTCTAACGTGTAAGCCTAGAAATAGTCCGTTGATACGGGGGAAGGCACCGGATGACTGTGTTTATTTCTATGCCAATGCACAGAAATGTGAACATTTAGCCAATCTTGCCGCAGAAGCTATTGTGTCAGCTTACGGCTCAGATTCGGGCTAAGCATTTCGGACTAGTGATCATATTTCACTTTTGTTTACACTATTGTCTGAGGGTGGCTGGAATTACGATTGTCGAAACTATTTTAATATTCATTAAGACCACCTCCCCCTCTATCATGCATCTTTTAGGAAGGTCTACTAACAATTATCAGCAGAGTCTCATGCTTCCCTAGCTCCCATTTCCTGCTGAAAAAATGGGCCAAGTGTAGTTCAAAATGCACTTCCCATCAAATCATGCTCTAAGTCACGTTTCGTGTGACAACAACTGCGAGCTGATTAATCGAATAGCGGCAAAAAATAGGACAACTTGTTTTGCCGAATGTCAAAGAAAGAACAAGGATTCTTCTCTGACTGCTGGAACCGGCAGTGGTTTATCAAACAAAACACCTTGAAGCTGCATGCCTGCTGTGTTTTTTTTTATTATTATTTTTTTGCCTGAAGAGCCCAAAAAGTTTCTTTTAATTGCCATATAGATTGATGTTTTTTGACGGGGAATTACCGTCAAAACTTGGTCAATCTTCGAGTTGTTGGCGTTCCGTTCTGTTAGCAATTGCAAACACCCTTCCCCCCCTTTCCCAAAGTTAGACTTTGGCTTGTAAATGTTACCGTTAAACGGACAATAGATTTATTTACCAAAATAAAAACAAAACAAACCGAAAAAAAAAAAGAAGAAGTAGTTGAATCGGTCTGATTTTTTGTTTGTCGTACAATACCGAACTGAAAATAGAAAAGGGTTTAATGAGAATTAAATCAAAACAAACAAAAAATCGGTTAACTACTTTTAAAAATCATTGGTTTTAATCGATCCGTTTTTTTTTGGTTTTGGGGTTTTTTTTTTTGTTTGGGGTAGCCAAAATAGATTTGATAGCCACCATACTTTTATTTTAAATGTGATAAACAACAACAACCAAAAAAAAAACAACAAAAAAATACATAGACGGTAAAAAAAAAAAAAAAAAAAACCATCTCCTTTGAAAATATAAATAATAAAAAAAAAGAATCAAAAGCCAAAAAAATGAAGTACTTTTTTTTTGTAAATTCATTTATTTGTAATTTTTTTGTTTATGCATTTGTTTTTTTTTTTTTATTTTTTTGTTTTGGTCATGTTTAAACAAAAAATTTGATTTGATATTACTTTTATAAATGTGATAAACAAAAAAAAATCAAAAAACCAAAGCCAACCAAAAAAAAAAAAAAAGAAAAGAAACTCGGCCCTGGCAACATTATATTTATCTTTGTTTACAAGCCCGCCCTCCAGCGGTTTCAACACGCTATTGTAAAACAACCCTAAAGTTAATACATCCAACCTATAGAATATTGTAATTAACTTAAACTAATTTTAAAAATATATCTGTAATTAAAAAATTACTCTAGAGAAGAAGAAATTTGTGAGCAAACAAAAAATTGTGCATGTTCAACCCAGAACCCTTATTCCAGCCATTGCCAAGTAAAGTAATGGCAGAAAGTGAGAAAGTAAATG
Organism: Epiperipatus broadwayi; assembly: GCA_028023455.1. Taxonomy (NCBI): domain Eukaryota; kingdom Metazoa; phylum Onychophora; class Udeonychophora; order Euonychophora; family Peripatidae; genus Epiperipatus; species Epiperipatus broadwayi. The sequence goes on along the minus strand of JAQFVV010006423.1, from coordinate 1,331,902 downwards.
TAAAGAAGTTTTAGAGATCATACTGATCTCGCACTCAGTCACATTATAGTTTAAGATCGAACAAATTTTCTTTCAAGATTTTATCTCGACAATGGCGAATGATAGTTTGTTGAAATATCGGTATATAATAGAAAATAAAATATGGTTTTACCCAAAAAATAATTTATCTATATTGTGCCAGGCATTATCAAATGTCCATGCACAAAATCTGCTGTAAAGAACATTACAGCAGATACACATATAAATCTGTATATATTAAGCATAACAAATATATAAATGTGCTAAATTAGTAATGGAAGTTGGGTCTGAGCATTAGAATACCCACACACACCAATTTAAAATATTGTACACAAATACACGTATAATAAACTGATGTATTTTTTTTATTTATTTATTTTTATTGTTTTATGTACTTTCAGTATATGTCATTTTACATATTTTGCTTTTCTCTGAAAAATTCAAATAGAGAAAAGCAAACTTTATTGAACGAATGGATCCCATGTTGGAACATATCAGTAAAATAAATAATTAAAGTAATTGTTCCAACATACTTGCATATATTTCTTATTTTTTAATTACTTTTCTAAAACTGTTATCTTATTCCGTAATCAAAAAAAATGTTAATTGCTTTGGTAAAAACTTAATCAAAAAGCAAAATGTTTGATAACGAATGTTAAAATTAAAATGTTATTTTTTTTTTAGATAAAATAAAATTCTTTTGAATTAACATCTGTAATCAAGTGGTCTGATTATCCAAGATGGAAACTAATCATTATATCAAACCCTAAAATGTAGAATTTAATTGGAAAAATAAAAAGGAATGTGTGTGATCTAAATAATATGCTAAAATAAAAGGTTTGGCTGATTCATACTTCTCAGGAATCTATCCGAATTTGTTCTTATGAATGGTATTGATAGGTTTTAGAAAGTGCTGTGGGATTCATTTTTTCTTTGGCAGTCATTCTGGCCAAGTCATTTACTACTTTGGCTCCGGAATTCTCCAATCATCCAACCACTTAAAGATTCATATATGGACTAGACTACTGATATTTGTTAAGAAGAAATCCATTATACAGTTCTTTTAAACTCCTGCTTTCTTATGGATTCAATTAGCCATTTGAGACAGTAGATGAAAATTGAATAATAATCATAATTATTATAATATACAAAAAAAGAGAAAATATGAAGCAAATCTACTAGCGGTTCCAGTAAAATGACCATGGGATAGACAACCAGCCGGTGCACCCACCCTCTCTCTGTCCAAATCACCAAGATGTGATCACGCCTGTTCCAGTTGGTCATGATGATGACAAAAGCTGCCTTGCCTATGCCTGAATGAGATGAAATTCTCACCGCACAGCCAGTTGACTTGAAGCCCAGTCAGGAGAAAATGAAGATGCCTCCATAAGTTTCTTTTAAAAATATTTTATAATATTGAATTAATTAATTCTGACATTTCCGATAATTAAAAATATATCATTTTATTATTTTTATTAATCATTTAAAAAAGAGAGAGTTGTCTCTCGCATATCTATAATGAATTTACAGTTATTACAGGCATAATGATACGCTTTTACTTAAATCTTTTAATTCATTTTTCTATTTCAAATTCTAGTGTTTTCAGCAAAGGTTGCAATTAGTTTTTTTGTTTGCTATGTTTTTCTTCTTGTTGTAACTCCTGAAAATTGTCATATGTAAATATACATGTGTATATATGTGCACATACACTTGAATATTCGGTAAATACGACACCTCATGTTGAGTGTCTAAAAATGTATTTATCCGTATATCCTTTTAAGTTATTTGTTGTCACTGCAGCACCTTATGGCGAGTGCCAAAGGGTTTATTTATTGTAAATTTCCCCATAAGCAAATCCACAAATAACTTTATATTTAGAATAGTATATAATAATTTATCTTAAAAGGCAAGTAGATACAGCATCTCATGTTGAGTGCTCTATGGTATCTGAACTAATGCAACCTTATTGACATGTCGGAAAATATGAAATTAATGAAATATTTTATAGTGCAAATATATGTATGCATAGTTTTTTTAAAATTATATTTGCTATCAATAAAACAGGTTTTAAAGTCCTGAGTAGAAGTGTATGCCTGTATAACTGAAAATCTTTTATATGAGAAATATATATCAAATCACACAAGACATAACTTATTTCTACAGGGTAAAAAGCTCAGACCATTTCCATTCTTTATGAAACATTGTAAATAGAATTAGGGATTTATTATTTTTCTTATTCATTTAAAATTGTATTTATATTTTATCTATTTTAATGCATCAAATGTATATGCAGGTCTGTGATAGTAATTCATTTATTTTTTATTAAATCATTTTAAGTATGAAACAGTGGTGGTACCTGGGATTAAATAAATACTTGATCATAATATTTGTTTTGTTTTCATATTATTATTTATTTGAGAAAATGTACTCTTTCCTTATCAATCACATACCTATTATAACTATTTAACTTACCCATTCAAGACCCTGGATATAGAGGGTACTGAGCTAGCCATACAGGATATCACTATACTGAGGTGTTAAATCTTATTCTTATGCTCTGATGAACATTGGTGATACATATCCTTCTAGGAGGGAGAGGTCATTTTTATTCCTTTCTAGGAATGGTGCACAAAAGCTATCTGTGAATAGACATTTCAAAGATGTGTATTTACCATAGGTCCTAAACATTTGGGCATTTGAGAAGAATATCAACTAAAGGGGTATTTAATTGGCAGAATTCTGTCAATTCACTCTTTCTATCAGTTTATCTGGAAGTACCAATATATATGAGTACAGATAATCATCTAAATTGGTATCCATTTCTTTACCTGTTAAATCTTGATCACTTCATGCTCAGTGCAAAATTAAGAGCAGAATACTGCAGGGAAGTATAGTCTGGTACAATATATATATATATATATATAATTTAATCTTATTTATGGAACTTGAATTTGATTCACAACTGCCAACTCTTATAATTTTAAAATAAATTAAAGATTGAGATAGATCACTATCTGACCCAATATATTGTAACAGTAAACATATATGCCATTACATCACTGTCAAGTAAAAAAAAAAGATTGCTAAAGAAAATGGACATGAATTAATAAATATCTAAAAAAATAAAAATTCAAGTAGTAATATATATAAAGTGCACAGATGGTAAACTGATAATTATTTAATTTAAAATCTAAGTGAAAGACTTTTAATGTAAAAGAAAAAAAAGCTGTTAATGTTAAAGTTATATTATTGTAGAATGGAAATAATTTTATATTTAAATGTAATGACATAAAAGCAAGCAGGTCCTTGGGGATTTAACCAATTGTAAGTCAGATAAGAGATCAATAAAAAAAATTGCTAATAATAAAATTTCCAGCTCTAAAGGAACTGACCAAATGAACACACGGCCCACAGAGAAAATCATCATTGCCAATAAGAACAGTGCCAAGCCAGGCAAGATCAATCCTGGAATTTGATAAGAATTCAAAATGATATAAAAGGGAAGAAAAGAAAACTTTTACGAAGTGAAATTTTTTTTTTTGATTGCTCATGCTGATTTACGTGTTTAGTATTTAAATTTATGTATTCATATATTGGGAACCTCCAAAATTTAGGGGTCACACAATAAATTTTCATTTCCTGTATTTATGCCAGCTGAAGCAGCCTCCAGAGTAATGGTTCCCAGAAAGCAGCAAATGACAGACTTATCTTCCCCAAAACATTAATCTTAGATGGAAGAACCTTAGAATGAAGTTGTGCAATGCATCAAGGACTGCAAAGATGAAATCCAGTAATCTGAAGTCATGGAAAGTATGTATTTTGTTTTGAATAAGATATGAACTTTAAAATAAGAACTTTTCAAGTATTAAACATTACCTAACTCCTAAAGGAAGTCTCTTATCTGATTATGTAAAAATTTAAATTATTTGTTATATATATTTTTTAATGTTTATTACTGTCATTTCCATTCTCATTAATTTCTTTTAAATTCATAATTTAAAAATAGATGTAAATGGCTACATAGATACATAAGATTGTTAGTTTAGATGTGTTAATTTTAGGCTATTTGTTTTGTAGTTGAATCGGTGCTGGTGGAGGAATGTATGGATGTTTTATGTCAATGCAATCTGAAGAAGCGCATTGGATTCTCATTCCCTTGTGCCATGTTAGCATAAAGCACATAGTACCCACCTGAATGCATGGCCCAAAAGTGTAGCCATCACATTGCAATGGTCATAGATGTATTTCCTATGCCATTGATCTCCTTACACTCTGAATGGAACCATAAGTCAACAAAACCTATTTCCCATTTATAGATCACATCTTTTATATAGTTCCAAATAATTATCTTGCCAGACAGATGCACATTCCTGTACTGGACAAGGATCATTATTTTGTTAATGATATCATGCTACAGATGCACATTCCTCTCAGCATGTTTTTTATGCTAACATCCTCATTTTGCAATGGTCACATCGATATGTCAGTAACCTGATGTTGGTTTGGATTGACCTTGTAGCCTGGAGTTAAAAGAATCGAGTTAGTTATATGTGTATTGTATGTAGTGTATTTGTGCTTAATAAAATATTAAAATTGTGTTAAATCTATTAAATGCATCCATCTGTGCATATAATATAAATTAAATTTATTCAGTTGCTAATTTAGGTTTCAGAATTTTCCCTTTTAATGTGCGTGTTATAATAAAAATGTATAGTTTAATTAATTTTTGAAAGTTACTTATTTTTTTAATATTTTTATTTAGAATATTTTTTAAAATCAAGAATTAGAAATTTTTAAATATACAGCATAATATTATAAGCTCAGCTCTTCTGAGAATTAGAAATTGGGGCTTTTGGTTTAATATAAGAGTAACCTCACCTGTATTATCTGCCATCGTTTTAAATTTTTCTAGGTTCAAATAGCCTAATAGCACCCTGGCATGGCAGATAGGATTGTGAAGTTTTGTCATAGCATTATAATATAGATATGTATGTACATATATAGAGGCACCATCATCAGCATCATTAGATTAAGTTTTTGATACAATACATATATTTATTTTAAATTTGATATTTAGTTTCCTCAGTAGTAGCGAATAATATTTAGTATCAAATAAAATCTTAATAATTTCATGTATATATATTGTAATAAAAAAAACAATGCATAATGCTAGCTGCACTCCCTCTTCAAATAAAGAATTGGATGAATTTTTCCCTTTTCAATGAGCTGCAAAAAGTCAGGCTATTTTTTATTTGAAAGGAGAGTGTGGCTGAAACAATATAAGTATGGAGCAATACAAATATATATTACATTGGGTCCTTCACACTTTATTTGAATTAGAGTGAATATTATTTGAGTAGAAGGGAGATGTAAAGCATTGAAGAGGCAAATGAGAAGAAAAAAGGTAAAATGACATATAAAGATCAAGTGTATCTTACTGTATTCTCATTGTTTATAAAATATGCTAAACTAACTACCAAAAACATATTATTATATGGCCATGTTACAATATCTGTGTTTTCTCTTTTATCTCCATGTGGTGATGATCAATATTAGCTACAGATTAATTTTATTTGGAGAAAAATGTAATTAAATGCTGAACTTAGATAAAGAGGATTTTATCTCTATTCATGCAATAAAACTTTTAAACCTAGCTGAATACCAATGTAATCTAGTTTAGAACCAGCTACTTTACACTCAAAATTTCTGTTTCATCCAAGTTTATTATTTAGCTATCATATTCTTTGATAAAACACAACATTTAATGAATACATTTTGAAATTTTACAATCTAATAATAATAAATAAGAGAAAGATTCTCACCACTTAGAATATGTGAAAACTTTTTCTCTCAAATGTTTCATCGGCAATTATCCATCCTTCTTTCAAAATATTTACTTCCATAATCAAATATGATGGTAAAGAATTTAACAACAACAAAAAACTCTGTAAGGACAATATATTTCAGACCCTTAATGACATTCTATATTTTAAATACTATAATAGATTCTCATGAATGCTAAGAGTTGATTAAAAAATAGCATTCTCTTCTTTATTTATAATCTTTCCCAAAATTTTTTAAACATTTATTAAACGGATATCACAAAAAATCAAATGTTCTACTCTATCGTGATGTTTTGTATATGCTGATATTATGAAAAAATAGATGTTGCATTAAATTTATTTTTCCAAATTTTATTTAAACTTACACTAAATATGAATCCTAAGCATAATGATAATAGGAAAAGTAGAGAAATTTTAAAATAGCTTATGATGTGCTAAAGAAAGGTTGTCCCTCAATGCATCATCAGGGTGGCTACATATACATTTTTAACAATAGTTTTTTTATCAGGACACATTTAATTATGTTTATTTATTTATCTGTAGAACAAAGTACATTTTCAACACTTGAAGATATCTGCCTTTTTGTTTCATCCGATAAAAAAAACTTCCTAGATTTTTTAATAACCATACTCGTAAAGATTGCCTGGAGATTCCTTCCTTCCCTAGCATTCATCTTAAAACAGTTGAAAATAAAATGTGATGTACTGATGAGTCTAAGGCAGTGATTTCCAAAGTGGGATATGTATATGTCAGGGAATATGCAAAGTGATACTTGGGGGTATGCCAATATACTGTGAAATGTCTCCTTATTTCAAAATGTAATTATTATTTTATTTAGCAGGAAAATGCAATTTTATTAGTTTTTAATGAGAAATTAAGAATTTAAATTTAGCAACTTTTTAGCAGAGTTCAGAATCGAGTTCTAGTGGGAAAATGAATTTCATACCTAGCAACACTGTTTACATCCTGGCCGTTCAGTGTGCCATTATGCAAGTGCCTGTTAGGTTGTGTATCATCATCAAGAGAATTCTATAAACTGAATAGAACTTATACAAATAGTGGTGTGTATTATAATAATTATGATTAATTGACTCTTAAATGCTATTGATTTTAAATCCCTCATAAAATGGATGTTTTAAAAAATTGCCCTCAAAGAAACCATGAGTTGAAGATTATTCTGATAGTGCTTCTTCTTCTGGTGTGTAGCAAGAAAGAAATAGTGTTTATACTGATAATTGTTCAAATTCATTAGCAATCATGCCAAGAGATAAAAATATTAATGATATGGCATGTACAAAAAAATTGTATCAGCAAATTCCAAATTATCAAGAAGACTACTAAAAATTTGAGTTTACATCAAAAGTAGTCAATAATGAATCCTGTCCTATATGTGTATTATGTTATGGGATGCTATCTAATACACAAATGAAGCTATCAATGTTAAAAACTAAATATTCTGAACATGAACATAAACCATTGCAATTTTTTGAACAATGTTTAAAAACATGCAATACTCAAGTTAATAAATTAAAAAAATTTATTACATTTAACAATAAATGTTTAGAAACCTCTCTTGAGGTTTCTTTCTTAATAGCAAAAGATAAAAAGCCACATATCCATTGGCAAAACATTAGTTCTCCCTGCTGCAATAAAAATGGTGCAAATAATTCATGGGAAGAATATGCTGAGAAATTAAAATGTATTCCCTTGTCAGCAAATATCATTTCTAGGTGAATAGAAATTATTGCTGATAATTTAAAGGAACCATTATTAAAACAAATTATTCAATGTGGAAAATTTGCTATATAACTGGATGAAAGCACAGATGTCATCAACTTTGCTTAGTTAATGGTATTTATTAGATATTTTTTTAATAATGAATTGCATGAAGAACTACTTTTTTGTGAGCCACTTAAAGAAAGATGTGCAGAGAAAGACATCTTTTCAGCAGTAAATAATTTATTTGTTATAAGTAACACTTTATGGGAAAACTGTGTAAGTATAACCAGTAATGGAGCAGCTGATTTAATTAGAAGAAAAAAGGGATTCAAGGCAAACGTAATTGAAATAGCACCCCACATAAAGTTCATACACTGTATTATCCATTGGCAAGCTATAGCAGCAAAGAAATTGGAGTCAAAAATATATCATGTGTTGAAGGATGTTATCAGCATAGTTAATTTTATAAAAACAAGATTCTTGAATAGTAAAATATTTTCAATAATATTCAATAAAATGGGCAGTAACCATGAAAATCTCCTGTACCATACAAAAGTTAGTTGGTTATCTCGAAGGAAAGTGCTAAAAAGAGTTGTTGAACTGAAAGATGAAGTATGCATTTTTCATTTGGACAAAGATAAGAGTCCAAAGTTTGCCTGCTTTTTCAGTGATGATAAATGGCTGTTGATAGTATGATACTTAGCTGATATTTTTGAAAAAGTAAAATGCTCAATTTGTCTCTTCAAGGAAAAGGTGACATTTTAACAATGACTGAGAAAGCAACTGCATTTCGAAAGAAAATCGTGATGTGGAGAGAGAGTTCAGAAAAGGGCTCTTTAGAAATGTTTCCATTATTGTGTAATTTTTCTTCTGAAAATGAAGTAAATGTGGAACAAATTAAAAGTCTTATATCTACACAATTAAAAAATTTGGAGACAGGATTTTGTAAACAATTTAGTATTAAAACAGAGTTTCTATGGATCATAAACCCATTTGCTGAAAATGTAAAAATAAATCATTTCTTGATTACAACAGTTGATTGACATGAGAGAAAGAACAGCATTACAATCTGAATTTAAAGAAAATTCTCTCCATAATTGATAGATGAAATTGAAAACCGAATATCCAGATTTAGTAAGCACAGCAATGAATGCAACCTTACCATTTGGTTCTACATATCTGTGTGAAGTAACATTTTCTGCAATGACAACAATTAAAACCAAATACAGAAATAAATTAGAGTTAGAACTATATCTTCGAATTACATTAATAGAGGGCATCAAAACAGATTTTGCTCACACTAATACATATTGTTTAAAATAAATAATTTTATTTTTGATTACATATATATTATATTATAGGGGGTAAAACTTATAATTATTTTCGTCTTAGGGGTACATAATCAAAAAAGTTTGGAGATCACTGTTCTACAGACATAAATTCATAGTTTTATTTTGATATGTGCTTTGTCTATGCACATATATAGATTACTTTTAAAATTTTCCATTGCTAAATTAGACTTTATTAGTATTATTTTTACAATAGTTATTTATTTATTAGGTTTAAATTTCGCCTTTGTTTTGTTTTAATAACTTTTGATGTAAACACAACCTATTATAAATTTTATAATAAAAGTAAAAAAAATTAATCAAGGCACTCGTTTGTATCCAAATGCAAATGATGTGTTAAGACAAAATAATAAAATATTTTCTTATCTTTTTTTAATTCAAATCATTTAAATATCTTCATAAATATTCTGAATTTCTTTGCGAATCAACATTTATCATTTTAAATAGTATATAATATTCAAACAAAAAATCATTTTAATAAATAAAGCAGAATCATATAAATGGTATTGTATTTGGAAAGGAGTTTGCTATTAACTGAAAGGAGACCCTTTGATTTCTCTTGGAGGCCTTAAAGGAACCGAGCAGGGCAAATTCCTAATGTCCACTCAATACGTTCTTGTCGTTGCAGCTGTTATTACTATGTGATTATTCATATAGTATACGAACATGGATGGGTTGCTCACCGACACGCATTAGCCAGCATGGTGAGTTTATTGGCTTTTTACCTCCGAGTTTAAAAATATTTTTTCTAATATATACAATTATGACAGACAAAAATAAATGATGGCCCTTATTCCCAGGAGGCTGTAAAGTCACCAACCAGGCAGCGGTTGGTGGCCAAAGGTGGAGGGAGGGATCTAAGAAGCCCCTTATTGTTGATTCAGGTTGGCATGTGATGAAGACTTTTTTTAGGTACTTACAACTGCAGATCATTTTCAAGTTAAGGACGATTGCAAGAGTTAGAAGAAGAACTGTCTTATATTAAATGGGACATTATTGGACTTTGTGAAGTTAGAAGAAAAGGTGAAGAAACAACTGATTTAAAAAGTGGACATATACTCTATTATAAAGGTACAAATATTGAAAATACAAGTGGAGTAGGATTCATTATATATAAAAAATGGAAGAATAACATTGTGGAGATTGATGGTGTATCGGACAGAGTGGCAAGTTTAGTTTTACAACTTAATAGCAGATAACAGATGCAGATAATTCAGGTTTATGCCCCAACAAGTTCTCATAGTGATGAAGTAGTAGAAGATTTTTATATGGATATACAAAAGGCTTTTGATCAGAGTAAACAACATTTTAAAATTGTTATGGGAGACTTAAATGCTAAATTTGGTAAACAAATGAAAGATGAAAATTCTGTAGGTAATTTTGATTATGGTAATAGAAATGAGAGAGGACATAGACTTGTGGAGTTTGCAGAAAAAGAAAAACTTTATATTATGAATTCTTTTTTGAGAAAAATATTAAAAGGAAATGGGCATGGAAGCATCCAAATGAAGGTACAGCTGAATTGGATTATGTTTTGACTAACAGAAAATACATATTTCAAGATTGTAATGTTTTTAATAAATTTAACACAGGAAGTGATCATCGATTAGTAAGATGTAAGATACATGTTAATGCAAAACTAGAGACAAAAATTATTAAGAAAACCAATATTTACAGTTGATATTCCTAATCTTCAGAAACATTCTAATGAATTTGAATTAGAACTTACAAATCGGTTTAGAGTATTAGTAGATTTTGAACATGATTCAGATTTGAATGACATTAACAGGAAACTAACAGATATACTTTTAAAAACTGCAACAAAGATAGCTGGTAGAAAAAAGCAGCAATTGACCACTAAAATTTCTACTGAGACTAGAGAATTTATGAAGAAAAGAAGGAATATGAGGATTTACAACAATGATGCATTAAAAAAGATTGAATATTTGAATTTTATAAAATGATGTGGAAAAAAGTTGAAAATGATATAAGAAAGTATAATTGTGAACTAGCAAGGAAAGCTGTAGAAGAGAATAAAAGTCTAAAGAGTGTAAAACAACATTTTGGTATTGGTAGGAAATTTATATCTGCAATAAGAAAAAAAGTTGGCATTATTACTAAAAAGAGAGATGACATCGTGAAATGTGTAGAAGTCTTCTATCAAGAATTACATAGTAATAAAGAACAAGTGCCTCCTATATCTATGATATCTTCTGAATTGCCCAGAATTTTGAATGAAGAAGTGAGATGTGCAATTAAATTTATGAAGAGAAGGCTCCAGGTAATGATGGAATTATAATAGATATATTAAAAGAAGCAGGTGAAGAAATAGAAATTTGTTTAGCAAAGTTATATACCAAATGTCTAAATGATAAAGATATACCAGATGATTGGAATAATGCAGTATTAATATTAATATTTAAAAAAGGTGATAAAGAAGATATTAGAAATTACAGACCTATCAGTCTTTTGTCAGTTTTATACAAAAATTTTACTAAGATAATTACAACTCATCTATAGAAAACACTGGATTTTCATCAACCAAGAGAACAAGCTGGATTTAAAAGTGGTTTTAGTATGGTAAATCATATTCAGCTATTGAGAGAAGTTATAAAAAGGACAAATGAATATGAGTTGCCATTATGCTCAGGATTTGTAGATTATAAAAAGGCATTTGATTCTATAAACATTTCTTCAGTGATTAAAGCATTGGATCATCAAAGTGTAGATCCAGGATATTGTCATATTTTAAAGAATATTTATAAAAATGCAACAGCAACAATTAGATTACATAATGATAGTAGGAAAATCAACATTGAAAAGGGTATAAGACAGGATCCATATCTCCAAAACTTTTTACAGCAGTGCTGCAAGAAGTATTATGTGGATTAAAATGGGAAGCTAAAGGAATGAAAGTAAATGGAGATTATTTAAGTCATTTAGATTTTGCAGATGATGTAGTTGTTTTTGCAAATAATGCTTTAGAGTTACAAGAAATGTTGCAGGAGTTATCAGATGAAAGTAGGACTAAAAGATAAATGTTAAAAAGACTAAAGTAATGTTTAATAGATTTTCTCAAAATATGAAAATAAAGATTGATTGTGATGAGTTAGAAGAAGTTAACAGTTACAAATACCTTGGTCAGATTATTAATACAGATGGAAACATAATGGATGAAATTAATTATAGAGTTAAACTTGGTTGGACTGCTTTTGGTAGAAATAACTTGATACTGAAAGGAAATATGCCTATGTATTTGAAAAGGAAGGTTTTTAATAAATGTGTTTTGCCAGTTCTTACTTATGGATCTGAGACTTGGACACTTAATATAAGAGCAATGCAGAGATTTCAAACCACTCAAAGAAGTATGGACAGATGCATGTTGGGAATAACAAGAAGAGATTGAAAACGCAATGTATGAGTAAGAGAACAAACAGGTGTTACTGACCTCATTGAAAAAATTAAAAGACTGAAGTGGAGTTGGGCTGGACATATTGCTAGAAGAGATGATAATAGATGGACAATTGAAATTTCAAACTGGATTCTAAGAGATTGTAAAAGACCCAGAAAGAGGCCACAATGAGATGGATGGATGAAATAAGAAAGTGTGCAGGGTGATGTGGAGAAGAGAAGCTAAAGATAAGAAAAGATGGATTGAACTTGGAGAGACCTTCATCCTGCAGTGGATTGATAATGGTTTATGATGATGATTTGGATGGATAGACACCATTCCACTCAAATATTTATTTTATTATTTCCTATAGCTTGTTGAAATAAATGTTACTGGTAAAAGAAAATTTTTTAATTTATAATCATTATTTCATCTTTCAATAATTTCCACAGCACATCTATGATGGTGGATTAAATAGAATTAAACATAATTAAAATCCAGGTAAAGTAAACAAACTTTTGAATGATGGACTATGGATATTAAATCCACTGTTGATTCATGAAACTAATTTGTTTATAATTTTCATCCAAACACTTCATTAATAAACAATAGTATCCAGTGAACTACAATGAAGTTTATTTAGATATATTTTTAGTATGATTTCATTATCTTTCACTTATAGATAACTATTGATTTTCTTTTACTTAAGAATAAATTTGGGTTACTAAAATTTGACACTAAGCTAAAACTTGTTTCTACTGCTTATTTTATTTAAGCCTAACAGATAGTTCAATTAAAAAAACTTAAACAATTCATATAAAATAATAGTTTTTTTTTTAAAAAAAGGGTCATTTTCTTTCCATTTCAGGTTATCATACCTCAAGATGACTTTAAATTTTTGTTTTTAGTATGAAGTAAAGATATATATTTCCTTATATTGTTGTATGAGTTGTTATTCACAAAATCAATTAAAATTTTGCACTTCACTGGAACAACTATTTCAAACATGTGTAACGGATGGTCCACTATTGCGGACTGTGATACTATGCAGATGTAGCAATCTGGAAACTATGACTTAATGAGCCCTAATTTATTGCCCCTGATGACCCAGTCTGCAGAGACCTACCAGGCTTGGAAGGGGAAAAAGTATCTAACTACGGTCGGACTTTGGGTCTTTGGGTACAATGCTAATGACAACCTGATAAAATGCTTAACCAATGATTGCATGCACTTTAATTGACTAGCTCTATCCCTATTTAATAGTATCAAATGCAATTTAGGTTAGTTCATCCACTTTCACCCCTTTCCGATTCCCTTATGCCCTAATATCCAAGCCCAGAGAGAATATTGCTTTTGACTCCCTTAACAGGTATGAACAGATACACACAGCAACTCCTGTACCTATATATAGGTTACAAGTAACGTTTATTATATTTTTTTTACTTTACAGCTTTTATATGACAAGAAAAATAGATGTTTGTGCATGCATAATTGTTTATAAACTGTGGAATGTCAGGACAACTCAATAAACCAGAGACCGAAATAATATAAACTCTTAAACATTTATTAACAATGATAAATAACATAAAGTATAACAACAATAGTAATGATTATATATATATATATATATATGTGTGTGTGTGTCACGTGTTAATTTTCCAGATCCATCCCTTATATCCCTTGGTAGAAATCCATCTATGTCACTCATTCTTTACGAACTATAATTATATAGAAAAATAAACTTTAGTAATTTAAGATAATTGAGATGCTGGCTAGCTAAATTATATATTTACTGATTTTAGCAATCTATTTAATTTAAGCTCCCCCCAATTTATATATATGATAGGTATAGAAATTAATACTAGTTGATTAGTCAATCATATGGAAAAATATATATACAGAGTTAATCAACAAAATAAAACATATAATATATATTCTGTATCAAGTGTTGCAATTTAATCTATAAAAAAATGTAGAGAATCTTACCTTACTATTTGCATGGATAACCTGATGTGAAGTAAGCGGGTTAACCTAGATTTTATTTACACTAAAAATAGAAAAATAACTAAGTGAATTATCCCCCCCATTTATTCTTTGCTAATTCTGAAAAATGAGACTTCTAGCATCAGAGTGTGAAAATACAACATAGATAATAAAAATAAAAAAAAATCAACAAAAATTTACAATATTAACTTCTTGATTAAAATTGTTTTTGGAAAAAGTTCATTAAAAATCATCCTAATAGAAGTAGTAGTTGATAGTTAGGCATGTCACTCTCCAAAAGCAGTTTGATTCATCAAATCATTTTCCTAGGCAAGGATAGATGGGAACACTGGTGTCTCCTGTAGTTGTGTATGGTAAAACACCTTGATCCTTAACTGATTCACCTTTAAATATTCCAATGCTTGTTTACTTTGGACTGCAGGCATCCTCTTGTGTGTTTTACAATAAAATAGAAAAATAAATAAATAGAGGTTTAATGCAACTGTTAGGAAATAACATGATGCACAATAGCATGTTTTGCTTTAGCCCATATTCATCTTAAAGTACAATTCAATAATTATCTATAATCATAAATTTATGTTATAAAATATAGAAGCACTTTACGTATATATGTATTAAAAGAATTATTTCATTTTTTTTGCTTCCTATTCTCAGCAGACTTAATTTTCATTTTTCTTTTTGAAAAGATTTAAAATATTAAAAATTACTTTAACTTTCAAAACATGATTTAATTATCTCAAAATTTATAAATTCTTACTTTTTATTTCTCATTTTCTTTCTCCTGAATTTGGCAAAATTTAAGTCACAATGTGACTTTAAAATTTTCTATGATTCAAATAAAGGAAAAAACAAAACTCCATTTTAGCGTTTGAAATTTTAATTTAACTGCTGTATATTGTTATAACTGGAATATTACTGACAAGAAGAACGATTTGTAAAAAAGTTTCTGTTTTTATACAGTTCATGTGTATATCTCCTGAAATGCTGAGATTTTTAACTGCCTATTATTTAAATACATTTCATTTATTACAGATAAAAAATAAAAATAATAAAATGAGTTTTATTTTCACACACAGCCACCTAACTTGACCTCAGGCTATCCCTAAGTCATTTGACTATAAATTAATATTCAATTTTAAATTTAAAAAAAAAAATACATTACAGTTTATTAATCAAATATTTTATATATACAATATTACTTTCTAAAATATTGGTCGTATTAAATTTATTATACAATAATAATTTATTGTGCATTCCCTAATTCACTCTAAATAAATATATATGTGTTATACATGTATATATGTAATAATAATAAATAAATAATCTTCCCATTACTAATGCAAGTTACAAATGGATTGGGTTCAATAAGTAGGCCGATCTTGTTAGGAATATTTGCGTGTAAGCTACCCTTTACACATGGGATGGCAAAATTTAAAATAATTATAAAATTTTTATATAATTTCAAATGATTATTCTCTTATACAATATAAAATGTATATATATATTTCAGAAATAAAAAATTAATTATCTTCAGAAGAAATATCACATCCCTCAAAAGAAACAGCTGGAAGAGAAACTTCTTATAAAAACTAAATGTATGATTTAATTTTTAAAATTCTATTATTTCTAATTTCCACATAAATATATAAAAATAAATCAATGATATAATATAAAATATCTTTATATAATAGCAATAATATATTTAATACTAATCATATACATAAAAGCTCTTTTGTGCTTTAACTAATATACAATTTTGGTCTACACTGCAACCATAGCCATATCTATCTGTTTTATATAAAAGTAACTATAACCTATACAACTATACAATATTTTTAAGACAAAAAAAACCCTGTATAAATGTATAACCTTTCGTTTATCATTAGCCAATTATTAGTCAAATTAATTAATGTTTCATATATGTTCATACAATTATTTTTGTTATAATTAATATAATTGGTTTCATATATCTTCCTTCTATTAGATTCTCCAATATAATTTAAAGGTCTTATATTTTTGACACAATATCTATTTTATGTCCATATTTTAAATAATAAATATATAAGACAAATCTATCTTCTCGTCTATTAATAGCATTATTATGTTCTTTTACCTAATTGTTTCTCTTTATGTCCATAGTAAGCCACACAGCAATTTCCACAAGTAGCAATTCCCTTTTTATATTTCATATTATCTCTTGTTTTCTATTAATTTGTCAAGATTTTTACTATTTGATCATCCTATATGAATGCTTTTATCTTTATAATTTTTTTAGTAATGTATGATAAATTTTAGGAAAGTATGAAACACATCAAATTTACTATAAAGTAGAAAATAACCAACTTTTATTCTTAGATGTTTTAATTGAAAGAAAGAAGAGTGGTTCTTTATCCCATGGTATAAATAGAAACCAAGCATATTCTGGGAGATATCTACAATTTTCTTCTCATTACCATCCAGCACAATTATTTTCAGTGGCAAAGATATTGTTAGATTTTCACCAAGATATCTCTGCTATTTAAAAAATGCTTCTTCATAATAGTAGGATTATTAATAGGGCTTTTCATATCATAAGAAAAAAGATTTTGATACTTCAAAAATTAAGACAGTTCTGCGATATATAAAGGGAGTAATTGATAAAATTGGTAATGTTTTAAAGAAAAATAATATCCACAATTTATACTACATTTAAAAAAAATAATGAAGTATTTCCATGCCCTAAAGATAAAATTCTTCTGGAGATTCATGTGTATATAAAATTCTATATGGAGTTTGTTCACAATCATAGATTGGACAGACCAATCATAGAATTAATGTAAGAAAGGAAGAATACATTTTGGCATTTATTCACACATAAAATTAACTAAACCTGACATTAATTTTAATAAAACATATATTATGGCAAAAAATTAATCATATGACCAGAGACTGGTAAGAAAAGCAATACAAATTTTTAAAAGGCCCAAGAGCATAAATGAAAAGTGTGAATAGAAGAAAATAAACAATATTTGGAAAAAGCTACTGGAGGATAAAATATTTTTTAAAACTTCTCAACCATTAGAATTTGAGTATGAAAAGAAAATAATAAAGGAAAAAAGTAACAATTTTAAATCTCTCCACACACATTCCTATGATTTGACAAAGAAGAAGATCTGAGGAAAGTACGTTATTGTACTGAAACATCAACTATTTTAGCTATTGTAATTTTACTACATGGAAGCTCCTGGAAATAATACTATGAATTCATATTTTAACTGTGAGAAATATTAGAATTTAAAAATGGTTAAAACTTTCATACTATCTTAAAATTTATCATGAATTACTAAAAAAATAAAAATTATATAAATAAAAGCATTAACATAGAGTGGTCAAATAATAAAAATCTTGACAAATTATTAGGTAATTATGAAATAAGATATGATATGAAGTATAAAAAGGGAATTGTATATGAAATTTCTTGTGGAAATTGCGGTTTACTATGGGCATATAGGGAAACAATTAGATAAAAGAGCAAAAGAACATAATAATGCTTGTCACATAGCTCCACTTAACATAAATAAAAATAGTTGAGGACAGAACCGGCTTTTAATTTATTTGAAAGGTTGTCAGGATTAAAAACAAGAATCGACTGGCCTACCCCCTATCTTTATTAGTTACTATTATAAAATTATTTGCTACCCTGGGAGGATTGTACTTTTTGATATGGTATCGGCAATTTATTTGGTAAGTAATAATTGTTGAATTTAAAATAAACTTAATTAGACAACAATGCAAGTTATATTCTTATGATTTTTTTAAAGTTATTTATGATTATTTTAAAAACTAAACAGAGAATAGTAGTATAAAAACAAATTCAAATGGCTATTAACACTACTGTTTTCTAAGATTCAGATTCTTTTTTTATAGTCTGATGCAACACAGCATTTTCTATACTTATAGTTCAAGAAAGTGATCACTTTTAAGTTACGAAATAAAGTCTCTTACCAGTAAGTTGAATTGTTCAATTTATAACACTGTGTAGATTACCATGCATGGTCTTTTTGTTCTCCTGGGAAGGATTCGTTATACTCTCTTATTGCAGCTTGGAGGTAATCTGGGATTCAAAGATTTAGATAGGCAATGGCATCACTCTTGGCATTCTAAGGCTTCAGGAAGGAAGAAACATCAGCAAACAAACTTTCTCTACTCATTCATATTATGATTCAATACACTAGTGAGAATAACTTGGTGCAATTTTTATGACTTCATAGAAAAATCAATTTTATAGTAAACAGTTGTCTTTAGAAGATGAAGATCTAAGATTGAAAGATGCACAATGTATTTGCTTTTTATTTCCTCCCTGATTTTAGTCAGCTGTGCACATTCTCTTGACATCTTTTAATTTTGAAAAAATTTAAAGTAATTTTGTTTACAAAATCCTCTTTTTCCCTTTGGTGGCCATCTTTGATGATGGTGACAGAAAGCTGTGACTTTAGCTTTTAAGTGTTGATAATTAATTTGTGATAAGAATTTATATTCTTATCTTAGCAAAAATCAAAATAAGGTTGGCTATTCTCATTATCTCTTTTTTAAATCTTCTTAACTAAAAATATATATATAATCTATGTAATAAAAAAAAAAATACAATCAGATGATATTCAAAAAGAAAAATATTATTTTCTTTTCAGGAATTTGATTATTTAAAATTCTAAATTGCCAAAGCAAAATTGTACCAAAAACACAATACAATATATAGCACTTCCAATACATTGAAAAATTACCATTTTTTAAGTTTCACATAGTTTCAGATAACTCAATTCCTTGGTACCCAATACAGGATTGCTTCCTTTTCAACAGCAATGTCTGCTTTGTACTCTTTGTTTACTTCTGACAAGTCCACCTCATCTATATAATTTGGAATGTCCAGCACTATATTACTTCTGGTTCACTCAATTTCTTCTTCACACTGACTGACATGATTTACATGTTTTTGCATGATTTTCCCTGTTCTGTCTTGACTACTACTATTTGTTTTGACAGACGTTCTTTAATTATGCCTTTCACTTAGTGTTTTCTGAGAACTTCTCTCACCCAGACTTTTTCTCCCTCTGCATACTGCAATTCTGTGCTATGTTTCATTACTCATATTAATTTTGATATGGGAGTAATAGCAATAACCTTGTATGGATCTTTAGTCCTTTTGATTTAGATAACCACTACAATCAGAGTGGCCCAATTGACCTTCTTAGCCAGAATCAACACTCCCTTGCTTATTAAATCATTTGACTCTAGTTCCACTTTAGTTTGAAATATGAAGGGAACTTTTCTGGGCCTACAAATCATGGGAGTTGTTTCATCTCACAGGACTATATTGACTGGTGAGTACTGATTTGGCAGCAATAAAGTCAGTATTTAGTGATAAAATCTTGTTTCTGAATTACATTTCTGTTCATCAGAACACCTTTACCATGACTGTAGTACTCATGGTAGCTGTACAAAGCAGAAAATGGGCAGTCTTAAATTCAACTTATATTTTTTTTCTCACGTGTCACAGCATCAGCTGGGAAGTGAACCTGCTAACCCAGGGCAACTGCTTGGAAAGCAGCTGTCGCTGACCTCTCAAACCCCAATGTTATTTCCGAATACACAATTCTAATTCAATGCAAAATTCAAACTGTAATTTTGCATCAAATTAGAATTGTGTATTTGGAAATAGAAAGGGAAAGAGAGAGAGAGAAGCAAAAAAAAAGAATTTATTTTCTTTTCTTATTAGTTGTCAGAGCAAGAGTTAAGCAATGACTGTGCTGCAAGTGACAATAAAATGAGTTTATGTAACTAGTCCTGTAGATTGACCAATTTATCTCAAAAGGATTGAGAAATTTTTTTTTTATCAATGGGATTGTTAGTGATTCCATTCAAGTTGCTATGTAGTTATGTTATGCTGGGCAACAAGTGATGCAAATCACAAATTGGTATGTGATTATGAAGAATCAGAGAAATTGCTGTATGAAGCAGTAGTTGAAAAACTAAATAATTATTTTAGCCCCAAGTCCTCAAAGCACATAGTGTTGCTACATTTTAGAAATAGACAGCAAAATAATGGGGGACACATATGAGACTATGATCAAACTTTGAGGGAACTTGCTAAGAGCTGTAGTTATGGCTATGCATTAGAGGATGCTCTACAGGAACAATTACTTTGGGAATGTGTAACTCTCAGCCTATCATTATAGGCTGAGAGAGCAGTTACTGGCCTCAAGAGACTTGTCATATGATGAAGCAATCAAAATGAGAGTAGCCCATGAGATAGTGCTTAACCAATCAAGGGAATTTCAAACTTTTTGGCAATAATAATGAATGTAGTAGGTTTATACAAAAAACTGAAAATAAATATCAGCTGGCTAAGAGTAAGTCAAAAAAAATTATTTGCTATAATTGTGCAAAAAAAGGTCACATGGCACATAAATATGGATTTAACAAAGAGCGTTGTAGAGCCTATGGCAGAGTAGGTCATTTAGAGAAAGCATGTAATTCTAATGGGGAAAAAGATTGTAGTGGATCACTCAACTCTTCCCAAAGAGAAACAATCAGAAATGTGAGATTTATAATATCCAGGGTGCTCATTGCAACCAATTCACTATGTCAATGAAATTATTAAATACAAACTTAAAAATGGAAATTGAGAGCAGATCGGGTGTATCAATAATGGCAGTCAAAACTGAAAAATAGTAACAAAAAATTGTGTAAACCCCCCTATATTAATGAGAACTAATTTAAGAGCGAAAGATGCTAGTAGTAATAGTATGAAAATATTAGGGAAAATAGAAATGTAGACATTTAAAAAAGGTCGGTAGGTTACCATTGATATTGTACAAGGTGCTCTTAATCCTATTATAGATAGGGAATGGCATGATGTTCTGGGAATAGAAATACATACAACTAAAAAGACCTCTATTGAGGAAAAAATAAAAAATAAATATGCAAGTTTATTTAGTAA